>CM037463.1:10049000-10074000 GCA_021014325.1 Plazaster borealis | reverse complement strand
CACCATCAAGAACCAACTCAAAACTGATTTATTTTCCTCCCATGTTATTACTTTTAGCATTACGTTTTTTTACAAAATTCTTGAAATAGTAGGGATCCACGTAAACTGTAGAATCAAATTATGTTTTTGATTGATTTCCAGGTGACATCATGAGGAATGATTTGGTACAGACTGTTGCAATTGATGGGAACTGTGAAGATTCAATCTCATGCTGTGTTCTGTTGTCAACCTGGACCATAACTACATCAATGGAAGTGAGTCAAGGTGTCGTGTTTCTCCCCCCCCCAAATATAAACAAAGCAAAAAATTGAAAAAGAAAACAAATGTTGAATTGTTAAAATAAGTTGCCCTGTCACTATAAATAAGTCCCTATTCTGATCTGCATTTTGGATACAGATTGTTGCTATCAGTTGGAAACAATGTTCTTGCATGTAAAAGAGTAGGTTTACAACTCTTACAACTTTAATTTTTGTTTCTCCAGGGTATCTCACTGACTGGAATTGACACAGTATACTGCTAATGGTCATGAAGACATCGAGGGAGATCTGGTGTTGAAGAGTGATGCCTTGGAGATAAATGCATCACTGAATCAACGAAAGGAGTATCCGATTTTGTTTTCTTAATTCTGTTTGTACTAGGCAAGGTCTTGTTGAATACTCTTGGTCAGTTGAAAATATCACAAGCAGTTTAGATAAAGAAGACTAACAATTCCAATCTTACAAAGTCATATTTAATTCAAAATCTTTCTGTTCTTAGTTGTATTTGATCTAATTCAGGTTTGCTGTTTGATGACTGACTGGGACATCGACTGAACCACCCAACTGACTTGCTCGGAATGACCTGTCACTGTATCCAGGGACCATGAAGAGGAGTGAAATCATGGCATGGCATGTATCTACATCTTCATATCACCAGGTACACTTTTGGAGTTTAAACGTGATATTTCTTCTTTAGAGTTGAAATTGTGTGCATGAACTGTCACACCAAAACCAATCTTAATCATATCTTTGAAGACACCAACATTGGCCTTATGTTAGATAGCCTGTATGACTTTGGTTTTGCTGTTATGTGAAATGATGTTTTTGTTTAGAATCCACATAGATTTTTCCCCCTAAAATGTGGAACATGTTGCTTGGTGCTATATAAAGGAAGCCGCTTTTATCACTGCCACCAATAAGAACCCACTCAATACTGATTTATTTTCCTCCCATGTTATTAATTTTAGCATTATGATTTTTTTTTTAATTCTTGAAAGAGTAGGGATCCACGTTAACTGTAGAATCAAATTATGTTTTTTATTGGTTTCTAGGTGATATCATGAGGAATGGTTTGGTACAGACTGTTGCAATTGATGGGAACTGTGAAGATTCACTCTCATGCTGTGTTCTGTTGTCAACCTGGTCCATAATTACATCAATGGAAGTGAGTCAAGGTGTCGTGTTTCTCCCCCCCAAGATAGAAACAAAGCAAAAAAACTTAAGAGAAAACAAATATTGAATTGTTAAAATAAGTTGCCCTGTCACTATAAATAAGTCCCTATTCTGATCTGCATTTTGGATACAGATTGTGGCTATCAGTTGGACACTGTGAAGACCTTTGATATGATATTTGTTTTCAACATTCCAAACGAATATGTTTGTTTGTAAAATATGTTTCACAACTCTGAAAATTTCACCTTTTTTTCATACGTTGCTGTGACTTTTTGTGAGAACCTGGGATGGAATCTCTTCCACAACAATGTTCTTGCATGTCAAGGAGAAGGTTTACAACTCTTACAACTTTGATTTCTGTTTCTCTAGGGTATCTCACTGACTGGAATTGACACAGTGTACTGCTAACGATCATGAAGACATCGAGGGAGATCTGGTGTTGAAGAGTGACGCCTTGGAGATAAATGCATCACTGAATCAAGGAAAGGAGTATCCGATTTTGTTTTCTTAATTCTGTTTGTACTAGGCAAGGTCTTGATGAATACTTGTATTCAGTTGAAAATATCACAAGCAGTTTAGATAAAGAAGACTAACAATTCCAATCTTACAAAGTCATATTTAATTCAAAATCTTTCTGTTCTTAGTTGTATTTGATCTAATTCAGGTTTGCTGTTTGATGACTGACTGGGACATCGACTGAACCACCCAACTGACTTGCTCGGAATGACCTGTCACTGTATCCAGGGACCATGAAGAGGAGTGAAATCATGGCATGGCATGTATCTACATCTTCATATCACCAGGTACACTTATGGAATTTGAACATGATATTTCTTCTTTAGAGTTGAAATTGTGTGCATGGACTGTCACACCCAAACCAATCTTAATCATATCTTTGAAGACACCAACATTGGCCTTATGTTAGATAGCCTGTATGACTTTGGTTTTGCTGTTATGTGAAATGATGTTTTTGTTGAGAATCCACATAGATTTTCCCAGCTAAAATGTGGAACAAGTTGCCTGGTGCTATATTAGGGAAGCCGCTTTCACTGCCACCAACAAGAACCAACTCAAAACTGATTTATTTTCCTGCGATGTTATTAATTTTAGCATCATGTTTTTTTACAGAAATCTTGAAATAGTAGGGATCCACGTAAACAGTGGAATCAAATTATGTTTTTGATTGATTTCCAGGTGACATCATGTGGAATGATTTGGTACTGTGAAGGTTCACTCTGATTCTGTGATCTGTTGTCAACTTGGACCATAAATACATCAATGGAGGTGAGAAAAGTGTCGTATCCGCCCCCCCCCGAAAAGAAACAACTTCAAAAACAGCAAATGTTGAACTGTTAAAAAAATAAGTTGTCCTGTCACTGTAAATAAGTCCCTATTCTGATCTGCATTCTAGATTGTTGCTATCAGTTGGAAACTGTGAAGACCTTTGATATGATATTTGTTTTCAACATTCCAAATGCCATGTTTAATTTAGAATCTTCATGTTTGTCATTGTGTTTTATGTTATTAAGTTTGGCTGTTAGATGACTGTGACTACCTAATACTAAACCACCTTGATGGAGTGATTTTGTCTGTTTCTAAAACATGTTTCACAACTCTGAAAATTTCACCTTTTTTTCATACTTGGCAGTAACTGAGTGTGGGAACCTGGGATTGAGTCCTTCTCATCTACACAAGCTCTCTCAGGACAGACCTTGCAACCACTGGACTCTTGTGTTGAATAGCCTCTGACTGGTCAGCTTGTGGAGCATCAATGTAACCAAGGTAAGGTTATTTCTGAACTTCAACAATATTTTCTGAAGTACTGATCTATTTGGACACACCTTTAAATTGTTATTAGTCACCATTGATTCATAATGCTTGTATTTTTCATTTTCATGTCACATTTTAATCCATCACCAATAACTTCGCATCATCATCGTTCATCAGTCACTGGGTCATGTAACAAGCACTTCACACCATTTTCATGCACCTAAAATTATCCAAAACTAAATGGAATTCTCTTTCGATTGTGATTTCTGATTGTATTTATTTGTCTTTTTTTTTACTGCAATGGTGAAATGCCGAACCATCTGCCTATGAGCAAGTACAAGTATTCCTTGGAAATACGAAGTCCAATGCAAATTACAAATGCCATCCCAGGACCATGAAGACATCAATGGAGGTGTGTATGCTATGAGGAGAACGACATCTACACATTGATAAAATATTTTGGAAGAGGATTGAAATCACCTTTGGAGTTAATGTTGGGATTTTGCTTGAGCAGCTTGTTTGTTATTGATTATACTCAGACGACAATCAAATGAAATGGCTTAGCCAATAACATGTTTCACAACTCTGAAAGTTTCACCTTTTTTTCATACGTTGCTCTGACTTTTTGTGAGAACCTGGGATGGAGTCTCTTCCAAAACAATGTTCTTGCATGCTTACAACTTTGATTTTTGTTCCTCCAGGGTATCTCGATGACTGGAATTGACACAGTGTACTGCTAACGATCATGAAGATATCCAGAGAGATCTGGTGTTGAAGAGTGACGCCTTGGAGATGAATGCATCACTGAATCAAGGAAAGGAGTATCCAATTTTGTTTTCTTAATTCTGTTTGTAATAGGCAAGGTCTTGATGAATACTAGTATTCAGTTGAACAATTCCAATCTTATATAGCCATATTTAATTCAAAATCTTTCTGTTCTCAGTTGAATTTGATGTTTTTTAGGTTGGCTGTTTGATGACTGACTGGGACATCGACTGAACCACCCAACTGACTTGCTCGGAATGACCTGTCACTGTATCGAGGGACCATGAAGAGGAGTGAAATCATGGCATGGCATGTATCTACATCTTCATATCACCAGGTACACTTATGGAGTTTAAACGTGATATTTCTTCTTTAGAATTGAAATTGTGTGCATGAACTGTCACACCAAAACCAATCTTAATCATATCTTTGAAGACACCAACATTGGCCTTATGTTAGATAGCCTGTATGACTTTGGTTTTGCTGTTATGTGAAATGATGTTTTTGTTTAGAATCCACATAGATTTTTCCCCCTAAAATGTGGAACATGTTGCTTGGTGCTATATAAGGGAAGCCGCTTTCATCACTGCCACCAATAAGAACCCACTCAATACTGATTTATTTTCCTCCCATGTTATTAATTTTAGCATTATGATTTTTTTTTTAATTCTTGAAATAGTAGGGATCCACGTAAACTGTAGAATCAAATTATGTTTTTTATTGGTTTCTAGGTGACATCATGAGGAATGGTTTGGTACAGACTGTTGCAATTGATGGGAACTGTGAAGATTCACTCTCATGCTGTGTTCTGTTGTCAACCTGGACCATAAATACATCAATGGAAGTGAGTTAAATTGTCGTGTCTCCCCCCCCCAAGAAATAAACAAAACAAAAAACTTAAAAAGAAAACAAATGTTGAATTGTTAAAATAAGTTGCCCTGTCACTATAAATAAGTCCCTATTCTGATCTGCATTTTGGATACAGATTGTTGCTATCAGTTGGACACTGTGAAGACCTTTGATATGATATTTGTTTTCAACATTCCAAACGAATATGTTTGTTTGTAAAGAATGTTTCACAACTCTGAAAATTTCACCTTTTTGTCATACGTTGCTGTGACTTTTTGTGAGAACCTGGGATGGAATCTCTTCCAAAACAATGTTCTTGCATGTCAAGGAGAAGGTTTACAACTCTTACAACTTTGCTTTTTGTTTCTCTAGGGTATCTAACTGACTGGAATTGACACAGTGTACTGCTAACGATCATGAAGACATCGAGGGAGATCTGGTGTTGAAGAGTGAAGCCTTGGAGATGAATGCATCACTGAATCAAGGAAAGGAGTATCCAATTTTGTTTTCTTGAATCTGTTTGTAGTAGGCAAGGTCTTGATGAATACTTGTATTCAGTTGAAAAAATCACAAGCAGTTTAGATAAAGAAGACTAACAATTCCAGTCTTACAAAGTCATATTTAATTCAAAATCTTTCTGTTCTTAGTTGTATTTGATCTAATTCAGGTTTGCTGTTTGATGACTGACTGGGACATCGACTGAACCACCCAACTGACTTGCTCGGAATGACCTGTCACTGTATCCAGGGACCATGAAGAGGAGTGAAATCATGGCATGGCATGTATCTACATCTTCATATCACCAGGTACACTTATGGAGTTTGAACGTGATATTTCTTCTTTAGAGTTGAAATTGTGTGCATGGACTGTCACACCCAAACCAATCTTAATCATATCTTTGAAGACACCAACATCGGCCTTATGTTAGATAGCCTGTATGACTTTGGTTTTGCTGTTATGTGAAATGATGTTTTTGTTTAGAATCCACATAGGTTTTTCCAGCTAAAATGTGAAACAAGTTGCCTGGTGCTATATTAGGGAATCCGCTTTCACTGCCACCAACAAGAACCAACTCAAAACTGATTTATTTTCCTCCAATGTTATTACTTTTAGCATTATGTTTTTTTACAAAATTCTTGAAATAGTAGGGATCCACGTAAACTGTAGAATCAAATTATGTTTTTGATTGATTTCCAGGTGACATCATGAGGAATGGTTTGGTACAGACTGTTGCAATTGATGGGAACTGTGAAGTTTCACTCTCATGCTGTGTTCTGTTGTCAACCTGGACCATAAATACATCAATGGAAGTGAGTTAAGGTGTCGTGTCTCCCCCCCAAGAAATAAACAAAACAAAAAACTGAAAAAGAAAACAAATGTTGAATTTTTAAAATAAGTTGCCCTGTCACTATAAATAAGTCCCTATTCTGATCTGCATTTTGGATACAGATTGTTGCTATCAGTTGGAAACTGTGAAGACCTTTGATATGATATTTGTTTTCAACATTCCAAACGAATTTGTTTGTAAAATATGTTTCACAACTCTGAAAATTTCACCTTTTTTTCATACGTTGCTGTGACTTTTTGTGAGAACCTGGGATGGAATCTCTTCCAAAACAATGTTCTTGCATGTCAAGGAGAAGGTGTACAACTCTTACAACTTTGCTTTTTGTTTCTCTAGGGTATCTCACTGACTGGAATTGACACAGTGTACTGCTAACGATCATGAAGACATCGAGGGAGATCTGGTGTTGAAGAGTGACGCCTTGGAGATGAATGCATCACTGAATCAAGGAAAGGAGTATCCAATTTTGTTTTCTTGATTCTGTTTGTAGTAGGCAAGGTCTTGATGAATACTTGTATTCAGTTGAAATTATCACAAGCAGTTTAGATAAAGAAGACTAACAATTCCAATCTTACAAAGTGTTATTTAATTCAAAATCTTTCTGCTCTTAGTTATATTTGATCTAATTCAGGTTTGCTGTTTGATGACTGACTGGGACATCGACTGAACCACCCAACTGACTTGCTCGGAATGACCTGTCACTGTATCCAGGGACCATGAAGAGGAGTGAAATCATGGCATGGCATGTATCTACATCTTCATATCACCAGGTACACTTATGGAATTTGAAGGTGATATTTCTTCTTTAGAGTTGAAATTGTGTGCATGGACTGTCACACCCAAACCAATCTTAATCATATCTTTGAAGACACCAACATCGGCCTTATGTTAGATAGCCTGTATGACTTTGGTTTTGCTGTTATGTGAAATGATGTTTTTGTTTAGAATCCACATAGGTTTTTCCAGCTAAAATGTGAAACAAGTTGCCTGGTGCTATATTAGGGAAGCCGCTTTCACTGCCACCAACAAGAACCAACTCAAAACTGATTTATTTTCCTCCAATGTTATTACTTTTAGCATTATGTTTTTTTACAAAATTCTTGAAATAGTAGGGATCCACGTAAACTGTAGAATCAAATTATGTTTTTGATTGATTTCCAGGTGAAATCATGAGGAATGGTTTGGTACAGACTGTTGCAATTGATGGGAACTGTGAAGTTTCACTCTCATGCTGTGTTCTGTTGTCAACCTGGACCATAAATACATCAATGGAAGTGAGTTAAGGTGTCGTGTCTCCCCCCCAAGAAATAAACAAAACAAAAAACTGAAAAAGAAAACAAATGTTGAATTGTTAAAATAAGTTGCCCTGTCACTATAAATAAGTCCCTATTCTGATCTGCATTTTGGATACAGATTGTTGCTATCAGTTGGAAACTGTGAAGACCTTTGATATGATATTTGTTTTCAACATTCCAAACGAATTTGTTTGTTTGTAAAATATGTTTCACAACTCTGAAAATTTCACCTTTTTTTCATACGTTGCTGTGACTTTTTGTGAGAACCTGGGATGGAATCTCTTCCAAAACAATGTTCTTGCATGTCAAGGAGAAGGTTTACAACTCTTACAACTTTGCTTTTTGTTTCTCTAGGGTATCTCACTGACTGGAATTGACACAGTGTACTGCTAACGATCATGAAGACATCGAGGGAGATCTGGTGTTGAAGAGTGACGCCTTGGAGATGAATGCATCACTGAATCAAGGAAAGGAGTATCCAATTTTGTTTTCTTGAATCTGTTTGTAGTAGGCAAGGTCTTGATGAATACTTGTATTCAGTTGAAAAAATCACAAGCAGTTTAGATAAAGAAGACTAACAATTCCAGTCTTACAAAGTCATATTTAATTCAAAATCTTTCTGTTCTTAGTTGTATTTGATCTAATTCAGGTTTGCTGTTTGATGACTGACTGGGACATCGACTGAACCACCCAACTGACTTGCTCAGAATGACCTGTCACTGTATCCAGGGACCATGAAGAGGAGTGAAATCATGGCATGGCATGTATCTACATCTTCATATCACCAGGTACACTTATGGAGTTTGAACGTGATATTTCTTCTTTAGAGTTGAAATTGTGTGCATGGACTGTCACACCCAAACCAATCTTAATCATATCTTTGAAGACACCAACATCGGCCTTATGTTAGATAGCCTGTATGACTTTGGTTTTGCTGTTATGTGAAATGATGTTTTTGTTTAGAATCCACATAGGTTTTTCCAGCTAAAATGTGAAACAAGTTGCCTGGTGCTATATTAGGGAAGCCGCTTTCACTGCCACCAACAAGAACCAACTCAAAACTGATTTATTTTCCTCCAATGTTATTACTTTTAGCATTATGTTTTTTTACAAAATTCTTGAAATAGTAGGGATCCACGTAAACTGTAGAATCAAATTATGTTTTTGATTGATTTCCAGGTGACATCATGAGGAATGGTTTGGTACAGACTGTTGCAATTGATGGGAACTGTGAAGTTTCACTCTCATGCTGTGTTCTGTTGTCAACCTGGACCATAAATACATCAATGGAAGTAAGTTAAGGTGTCGTGTCTCCCCCCCAAGAAATAAACAAAACAAAAAACTGAAAAAGAAAACAAATGTTGAATTGTTAAAATAAGTTGCCCTGTCACTATAAATAAGTCCCTATTCTGATCTGCATTTTGGATACAGATTGTTGCTATCAGTTGGAAACTGTGAAGACCTTTGATATGATATTTGTTTTCAACATTCCAAACGAATTTGTTTGTTTGTAAAATATGTTTCACAACTCTGAAAATTTCACCTTTTTTCATACGTTGCTGTGACTTTTTGTGAGAACCTGGGATGGAATCTCTTCCAAAACAATGTTCTTGCATGTCAAGGAGAAGGTTTACAACTCTTACAACTTTGATTTTTGTTTCTCTAGGGTATCTCACTGACTGGAATTGACACAGTGTACTGCTAACGATCATGAAGACATCGAGGGAGATCTGGTGTTGAAGAGTGACGCCTTGGAGATGAATGCATCACTGAATCAAGGAAAGGAGTATCCAATTTTGTTTTCTTGATTCTGTTTGTAGTAGGCAAGGTCTTGATGAATACTTGTATTCAGTTGAAATTATCACAAGCAGTTTAGATAAAGAAGACTAACAATTCCAATCTTACAAAGTGTTATTTAATTCAAAATCTTTCTGCTCTTAGTTATATTTGATCTAATTCAGGTTTGCTGTTTGATGACTGACTGGGACATCGACTGAACCACCCAACTGACTTGCTCGGAATGACCTGTCACTGTATCCAGGGACCATGAAGAGGAGTGAAATCATGGCATGGCATGTATCTACATCTTCATATCACCAGGTACACTTATGGAATTTGAAGGTGATATTTCTTCTTTAGAGTTGAAATTGTGTGCATGGACTGTCACACCCAAACCAATCTTAATCATATCTTTGAAGACACCAACATCGGCCTTATGTTAGATACCCTGTATGACTTTGGTTTTGCTGTTATGTGAAATGATGTTTTTGTTTAGAATCCACACAGTTTTTTCCAGCTAAAATGTGGAACAAATTGCCTGGTGCTATATTAGGGAAGCCGCTTTCACTGCCACCAACAAGAACCAACTCAAAACTGATTTATTTTTCTTTGATGTTATTAATTTTAGCATTTTGTTTTTTTACAAAAATCTTGAAATAGTAGGGATCCACGTAAACCGTGGAATCAAATTATGTTTTTGATTGATTTCCAGGTGACATCATGTGGAATGATTTGGTACTGTGAAGATTCACTCTCATCCTATGATCTGTTGTCAACCTGGAACATAAATACATCAATGGAGGTGAGAAAAAGTGTCGTATCCGCCCCCCCGAAAAGAAACAACTTCAAAAACAGCAAATGTTGAACTGTTAAAAAAATAAGTTGTCCTGTCACTGTAAATAAGTCCCTATTCTGATCTGCATTCTAGATTGTTGCTATCAGTTGGAAACTGTGAAGACCTTTGATACGATATGTGTTTTCAACATTCCAAATGCCATGTTTAATTTAGAATCTTCATGTTCGTCATTGTGTTTTATGTTATTAAGTTTGGCTGTTAGATGACTGTGACTGCCTAATACTAAACCACCTTAATGGAGTGATTTTGTCTGTAAAACATGTTTCACAACCTTTTTTCCATACTTGGCAGTAACTGAGTGTGGGAACCTGGGATTGAGTCCTTCTCGTCTACACAAGCTATCTCAGGACAGACCCTGCAACCACTGGACTCCTGTGTTGAATAGCCTCTGACTGGTCAGCTTGTGGAGCATCAATGTAACCAAGGTAAGGTTATTTCTGAACTTCAACAATATTTTCTGAAGTACTGATCTACTTGGACACACCTTTAAATTGTTATTAGTCACCATTGATTCATAATGCTTGTATTTTTCATCTTCATGTCACATTTTAATCCATCACCAATAACTTCGCATCATCATCGTTCATCAGTCACTGAGTCATGTAACAAGCACTTCACACCATTTTCATGCACCTAAAATTATCCAAAACTAAATGGAATTCTCTTTCGATTGTGATTTCTGATTGTATTTATTTGTCTTTCTTTTTACTGCAATGGTGAAATGCCGAACCATCTGCCTATGAGCAAGTACAAGTATTCCTTGGAAATACGAAGTCCAATGCAAATTACAAATGCCATCCCAGGACCATGAAGACATCAATGGAGGTGTGTATGCTATGAGGAGAACGACACCTACACATTAATAAAATATTTTGGAAGAGGATTGAAATCACCTTTGGAGTTAATGTTGGGATTTTGCTTGAGCAGCTGGTTTGTTATTGATTATTCTCAGACGACAATCAAATGAAATAGCTTTGTTTCACAACTCTGAAAGTTTATTAGACCTTTGATATGATATTTGTTGTCAACATTCCAAACGAATTTGTTTGTTTGTAAAATATGTTTCACAACTCTGGCAATTTCACCTTTTTTTCATATGTTGCTGTGACTTTTTGTGAGAACCTGGGATGGAGTCTCTTCCAAAACAATGTTCTTGCATGTCAAGGAGAAGGTTTACAACTCTTACAACTTTGATTTTTGTTTCTCCAGGGTATCACTGACTGGAATTGACACAGTATACTGCTAACGATCATGAAGACATCGAGGGAGATCTGGTGTTGAAGAGTGACGCCTTGGAGATAAATGCATCACTGAATCAAGGAAAGGAGTATCCGATTGTGTTGTCTTAATTCTGTTTGGAGTAGGCAAGGTCTTGATGAATACTCTTAGTCAGTTGAAAATATCACAAGCAGTTTAGATAAAGAAGACTAACAATTCCAATCTTACAAAGTCATATTTAATTCAAAATCTTTCTGTTCTTAGTTGTATTTGATCTAATTTAGGTTTGCTGTTTGATGACTGACTGGGACATCGACTGAACCACCCAACTGACTTGCTCGGAATGACCTGTCACTGTATCCAGGGACCATGAAGAGGAGTGAAATCATGGCATGGCATGTATCTACATCTTCATATCACCAGGTACACTTTTGGAGTTTGAACGTGATATTTCTTCTTTAGAGTTGAAATTGTGTGCATGGACTGTCACACCCAAACCAATCTTAATCATATCTTTGAAGACACCAACATTGGCCTTATGTTAGATAGCCTGTATGACTTTGGTTTTGCTGTTATGTGAAATGATGTTTTTGTTTAGAACCCACATAGATTTTTCCAGGTAAAATGTGACACAAGTTTCCTGGTGCTATATTAGGGAAGCCGCTTTCACTGCCAAAAACAAGAACCAACTCAAAACTGATTTATTTTCCTCCCATGTTATTAATTTTAGCATTATGTTTTTTTACAAAATTCTTGAAATAGTAGGGATCCACGTAAACTGTAGAATCAAATTATGTTTTTGATTGATTTCCAGGTGACATCATGAGGAATGGTTTGGTACAGACTGTTGCAATTGATGGGAACTGTGAAGATTCACTCTCATGCTATGTTCCGTTGTCAACCTGGACCATAAATACATCAATGGAAGTGAGTTAAGTTGTCGTGTCTCCCCCCCCCAAGAAATAAATAAAACAAAAAACTTAAAGAGAAAACAAATATTGAATTGTTAAAATAAGTTGCCCTGTCACTATAAATAAGTCCCTATTCTGATCTGCATTTTGGATACAGATTGGTGCTATCAGTTGGACACTGTGAAGACCTTTGACATGATATTTGTTTTCAACATTCCAAACAAATTTGTTTGTTTGTAAAATATGTTTCACAACTCTGAAAATTTCACCTTTTTTCATACGTTACTGTGACTTTTTGTGAGAACCTGGGATGGAATCTCTTCCAAAACAATGTTCTTGCATGTCAAGGAGAAGGTTTACAACTCTTACAACTTTGATTTTTGGTTCTCTAGGGTATCTCACTGACTGGAATTGACACAGTGTACTGCTAACGATCATGAAGACATCGAGGGAGATCTGGTGTTGAAGAGTGACGCCTTGGAGATGAATGCATCACTGAATCAAGGAAAGGAGTATACCATTTTGTTTTCTTAAATCTGTTTGTAAGAGGCAAGGTCTTGATGAATACTCTTAGTCAGTTGAAAATATCACAAGCATTTTAGATAAAGAAGACTAACAATTCCAATCTTACAAAGTCATATTTAATTCAAAATCTTTCTGTTCTTAGTTGTATTTGATCTAATTCAGGTTTGCTGTTTGATGACTGACTGGGACATCGGCTGAACCACCCAACTGACTTGCTCGGAATGACCTGTCACTGTATCCAGGGACCATGAAGAGGAGTGAAATCATGGCATGGCATGTATCTACATCTTCATATCACCAGGTACACTTTTGGAGTTTGAACGTGATATTTCTTCTTTAGAGTTGAATTGTGTGCATGGACTGTCGCACCCAAACCAATCTTGATCATATCTTTAAAGACACCAACATTGGCCTTATGTTAGATAGCCTGTATGACTTTGGTTTTGCTGTTATGTGAAATGATGTTTTTGTTTAGAACCCACATAGATTTTCCCAGCTAAAATGTGGAACAAGTTGCCTGGTGCTATATTAGGGAAGCCGCTTTCACTGCCACCATCAAGAACCAACTCAAAACTGATTTATTTTCCTCCCATGTTATTACTTTTAGCATTATGTTTTTTTACAAAATTCTTGAAATAGTAGGGATCCACGTAAACTGTAGAATCAAATTATGTTTTTGATTGATTTCCAGGTGACATCATGAGGAATGATTTGGTACAGACTGTTGCAATTGATGGGAACTGTGAAGATTCAATCTCATGCTGTGTTCTGTTGTCAACCTGGACCATAACTACATCAATGGAAGTGAGTCAAGGTGTCGTGTTTCTCCCCCCCCAAGATATAAACAAAACAAAAAACTGAAAAAGAAAACAAATGTTGAATTGTTAAAATAAGTTGCCCTGTCACTATAAATAAGTCCCTATTCTGATCTGCATTTTGGATACAGATTGTTGCTATCAGTTGGAAACAATGTTCTTGCATGTCAAAGAGAAGGTTTACAACTCTTACAACTTTGATTTTTGTTTCTCCAGGGTATCTCACTGACTGGAATTGACACAGTATACTGCTAACGATCATGAAGACATCGAGGGAGATCTGGTGTTGAAGAGTGACGCCTTGGAGATAAATGCATCACTGAATCAAGGAAAGGAGTATCCGATTTTGTTTTCTTAATTCTGTTTGTACTAGGCAAGGTCTTGATGAATACTTGTATTCAGTTGAAAATATCACAAGCAGTTTAGATATAAAAGACTAACAATTCCAATCTTACAAAGTCATATTTAATTCAAAATCGTTCTGTTCTTAGTTGTATTTGATCTAATTCAGGTTTGCTGTTTGATGATTTACTGGGACATCGACTGAACCACCCAACTGACTTGCTCGGAATGACCTGTCACTGTATCCAGGGACCATGAAGAGGAGTGAAATCATGGCATGGCATGTATCTACATCTTCATATCACCAGGTACACTTTTGGAGTTTGAACGTGATATTTCTTCTTTAGAGTTGAAATTGTGTGCATGGACTGTCACACCCAAACCAATTTTAATCATATCTTTGAAGACACCAACATTGGCCTTATGTTAGATAGCCTGTATGACTTTGGTTTTGCTGTTATGTGAAATGACTTTTTTGTTTAGAACCCACATAGATTTTCCCAGCTAAAATGTGGAACAAGTTGCCTGGTCCTATATTAGGGAAGCCGCTTTCACTGCCACCAACAAGAACTAACTCAAAACTGATTTATTTTCCTCCAATGTTATTAATTTTAGCATTATGTTTTTTTACAAAATTCTTGAAATAGTAGGGATCCACGTAAACTGTAGAATCAAATTATGTTTTTGATTGATTTCCAGGTGACATCATGAGGAATTATTTGGTACAGATTGTTGCAATTGATGGGTACTGTGAAGATTCACTCTCATGCTGTGTTCTGTTGTCAACCTGGACCATAAATACATCCATGGAAGTGAGTTAAGGTGTCGTGTCCCCCCCCAAGATATAAACAAAACAAAAAACTTAAAAAGAAAACAAATGTTGAATTGTTAAAATAAGTTGCCCTGTCACTATAAATAAGTCCCTATTCTGATCTGCATTTTGGATACACTTTGTTGCTATCAGTTGGACACTGTGAAGACCTTTGATATGATATTTGTTTTCAACATTCCAAACGAATTTGTTTGTTTGTAAAATATGTTTCACAAGTCTGAAAATTTCACCTTTCTTTCATACGTTGCTGTGACTTTTTGTGAGAACCTGGGATGGAATCTCCTCCAAAACAATGTTCTTGCATGTCAAGGAGAAGGTTTACAACTCTTACAACTTTGCTTTTTGTTTCTCTAGGGTATCTCACTGACTGGAATTGACACAGTGTACTGCTAACGATCATGAAGACATCGAGGGAGATCTGGTGTTGAAGAGTGACGCCTTGGAGATGAATGCATCACTGAATCAAGGAAAGGAGTATCCAATTTTGTTTTCTTGATTCTGTTTGTAGTAGGCAAGGTCTTGATGAATACTTGTATTCAGTTGAAAATATCACAAGCAGTTTAGATAAAGAAGACTAACAATTCCAATCTTACAAAGTGTTATTTAATTCAAAATCTTTCTGTTCTTAGTTGTATGTGATCTAATTTAGGTTTGCTGTTTCATGACTGACTGGGACATCGACTGAACCACCCAACTGACTTGCTCGGAATGACCTGTCACTGTATCCAGGGACCATGAAGAGGAGTGAAATCATGGCATGGCATGTATCTACATCTTCATATCACCAGGTACACTTTTGGAGTTTGAACGTGATATTTCTTCTTTAGAGTTGAAATTGTGTGCATGGACTGTCACACCCAAACCAATCTTAATCATATCTTTGAAGACACCAACATTGGCCTTATGTTAGATAGCCTGTATGACTTTGGTTTTGCTGTTATGTGAAATGATGTTTTTGTTTAGAACCCACATGGATTCTCCCAGCTAAAATGTGGAACAAGTTGCCTGGTGCTATATTAGGGAAGCCGCTTTCACTGCCACCAACAAAAACCAACTCAAAACTGATTTATTTTCCTCCAATGTTATTAATTTTAGCATTATGTTTTTTTACAAAATTCTTGAAATAGTAGGGATCCACGTAAACTGTAGAATCAAATTATGTTTTTGATTGATTTCCAGGTGACATCATGAGGAATTATTTGGTACAGATTGTTGCAATTGATGGGTACTGTGACGATTCACTCTCATGCTGTCTTCTGTTGTCAACCTGGACCATAAATACATCAATGGAAGTGAGTTAAGGTGTCGTGTCCCCCCCCCCCACGATATAAACAAAACAAAAAACTGAAAAAGAAAACAAATGTTGAATTGTTAAAATAAGTTGCCCTGTCACTATAAATAAGTCCCTATTCTGATCTGCATTTTGGATACAGATTGTTGCTATCAGTTGGACACTGTGAAGACCTTTGATATGATATTTGTTTTCAACATTCCAAACGAATTTGTTTGTTTGTAAAATATGTTTCACAACTCTGAAAATTTCACCTTTTTTTCATACAATGCTGTGACTTTTTGTGAGAACCTGGGATGGAATCTCCTCCAAAACAATGTTCTTGCATGTCAAGGAGAAGGTTTACAAATCTTACAACTTTGATTTTTGTTTCTCCAGGGTATCTCACCTACTGAAATTGACACAGTGTACTGCTAACGATCATGAAGACATCGAGGGAGATCTGGTGTTGAAGAGTGACGCCTTGGAGATGAATGCATCACTGAATCAAGGAAAGGAGTATCCAATTTTGTTTTCTTGATTCTGTTTGTAGTAGGCAAGGTCTTGATGAATACTTGTATTCAGTTGAAAATATCACAAGCAGTTTAGATAAAGAAGACTAACAATTCCAATCTTACAAAGTGTTATTTAATTCAAAATCTTTCTGTTCTTAGTTGTATGTGATCTAATTTAGGTTTGCTGTTTCATGACTGACTGGGACATCGACTGAACCACCCAACTGACTTGCTCGAATGACCTGTCACTGTATCCAGGGACCATGAAGAGGAGTGAAATCATGGCATGGCATGTATCTACATCTTCATATCACCAGGTACACTTTTGGAGTTTGAACGTGATATTTCTTCTTTAGAGTTGAAATTGTGTGCATGGACTGTCACACCCAAACCAATCTTAATCATATCTTTGAAGACACCAACATTGGCCTTATGTTAGATAGCCTGTATGACTTTGGTTTTGCTGTTATGTGAAATTATGTTTTTGTTTAGAACCCACATGGATTTTCCCAGCTAAAATGTGGAACAAGTTGCCTGGTGCTATATTAGGGAAGCCGCTTTCACTGCCACCAACAAGAGCCAACTCAAAACTGATTTATTTTCCTCCAACGTTATTAATTTTAGCATTATGTTTTTTTACAAAATTCTTGAAATAGTAGGGATCCACGTAAACTGTAGAATCAAATTATGTTTTTGATTGATTTCCAGGTGACATCATGAGGAATGATTTGGTACAGACTGTTGCAATTGATGGGAACTGTGAAGATTCACTCTCATGCTGTGCTCTGTTGTCAACCTGGACCATAACTACATCAATGGAAGTGAGTCAAGGTGTCGTGTTTCTCCCCCCAAGATATAAACAAAACAAAAAACTGAAAAAGAAAACAAATGTTTAATTGTTAAAATAAGTTGCCCTGTCACTATAAATAAGTCCCTATTCTGATCTGCATTTTGGATACAGATTCTTGCTATCAGTTGGTAACCGTGAAGACCTTTGATATGATATTTGTTTTCAACATTCCAAACCATTTTGTTTGTTTGTAAAATATGTTTCACAACTCTGAAAATTTCACCTTTTTTTCATATGTTGCTCTTACTTTTTGTGAGAACCTGGGATGGAGTCTCTTCCAAAACAATGTTCTTGCATGTCAAGGAGAAGGTTTACAACTCTTACAACTTTGATTTTTGTTTCTCCAGGGTATCACTGACTGGAATTGACACAGTATACTGCTAATGATCATGAAGACATCGAGGGAGATCTGGTGTTGAAGAGTGACGCCTTGGAGATGAATGCATCACTGAATCAAGGAAAGGAGTATCCGATTTTGTTTTCTTAATTCTGTTTGTACTAGGCAAGGTCTTGATGAATACTTGTATTCAGTTGAAAATATCACAAGCAGTTTAGATGAAGAAGACTAACAATTCCAATCTTACAAAGTCATATTTAATTCAAAATCTTTCTGTTCTTAGTTGTATTTGATCTAATTCAGGTTTGCTGTTTGATGACTGACTGGGACATCGACTGAACCACCCAACTGACTTGCTCGGAATGACCTGTCACTGTATCCAGGGACCATGAAAAGGAGTGAAATCATGGCATGGCATGTATCTACATCTTCATATCACCAGGTACACTTATGGAGTTTGAACGTGATATTTCTTCTTTAGAGTTGAAATTGTGTGCATGGACTGTCGCTCCCAAACCAATCTTAATCATATCTTTGAAGACACCAACATTGGCCTTATGTTAGATAGCCTGTATGACTTTGGTTTTGCTGTTATGTGAAATGGTGTTTTTGTTTAGAATCCACATAGGTTTTTCCAGCTAAAATGTGAAACGGGTTGCCTGGTGCTATATTAGGGAAGCCGCTTTCACTGCCACCATCAAGAACCAACTCAAAACTGATTTATTTTCCTCCCATGTCATTAATTTTAGCATTATGTTTTTTTACAAAATTCTTGAAATAGTAGGGATCCACGTAAACTGTAGAATCAAATTATGTTTTTGATTGATTTCCAGGTGACATCATGAGGAATGGTTTGGTACAGACTGTTGCAATTGATGGGAACTGTGAAGATTCACTCTCATGCTGTGTTCCGTTGTCAACCTGGACCATAACTACATGAATGGAAGTGAGTTAAGGTGTCGTGTCTCCCCCCCCCAAGAAATAAACAAAACAAAAAACTTAAAAAGAAAACAAATGTTGAATTGTTAAAATAAGTTGCCCTGTCACTATAAATAAGTCCCTATTCTGATCTGCATTTTAGATACAGATTGTTGCTATCAGTTGGAAACCGTGAAGACCTTTGATATGATATTTGTTTTCAACATTCCAAACGAATTTGTTTGTAAAATATGTTTCACAACTCTGAAAATTTCACCTTTTTTTCATACAATGCTGCGACTTTTTGTGAGAACCTGGGATGGAATCTCCTCCAAAACAATATTCTTGCATATCAAGGAGAAGGTTTACAACTCTTACAACTTTGATTTTTGTTTCTCCAGGGTATATCACTGACTGGAATTGACACAGTGTACTGCTAACGATCATGAAGACATCGAGGGAGATCTGGTGTTGAAGAGTGACGCCTTGGAGATGAATGCATCACTTAATCAAGGAAAGGAGTATACAATTTTGTTTTCTTAATTCTGTTTGTATTAGGCAAGGTCTTGATGAATACTCTTAGTCAGATGAAAATATCACAAGCAGTTTAGATAAAGAAGACTAACAATTCCAATCTTACAAAGTGTTATTTAATTCAAAATCTTTCTGTTCTTAGTTGTATTTGATCTATTTCAGGTTTGCTGTTTGAGGACTGACTGGGACATCGACTGAACCACCGAACTGACTTGCTCGGAATAACCTGTCACTGTATCCAGGGACCATGAAGAGGAGTGAAATCATGGCATGGCATGTATCTACATCTTCATATCACCAGGTACACTTATGGAGTTTGAACGTGATATTTCTTCTTTAGAGTTGAAATTGTGTGCATGGACTGTCGCACCCAAACCAATCTTAATCATATCTTTGAAGACACCAACATTGGCCTTATGTTAGATAGCCTGTATGACTTTGGTTTTGCTGTTATGTGAAATGATGTTTTTGTTTAGAATACACATAGGTTTTTCCAGCTAAAATGTGAAACAAGTTGCCTGGTGCTATATTAGGGAAGCCGCTTTCACTGCCACCAACAAGAACCAACTCAAAACTGATTTATTTTCCTCCCATGTTATTACTTTTAGCATTATGTTTTTTTACAACATTCTTGAAATAGTAGGGATGCATGTAAACTGTAGAATCAAATTATGTTTTTGATTGATTTCCAGGTGACATCATGACAAATTAATTGGTACAGACTGTTGCAATTGATGGGAACTGTGAAGGTTCACTCTCATGCTGTGTTCTGTTGTCAACCTGGACCATAACTAGATGAATGGAAGTGAGTTAAGGTGTCGTGTCTCCCCCCCAAGAAATAAACAAAACAAAAAACTTAAAAAGAAAACAAGTGTTGAATTGTTAAAATAAGTTGCCCTGTCACTATAAATAAGTCCCTATTCTGATCTGCATTTTAGATACAGATTGTTGCTATCAGTTGGACACTGTGAAGACCTTTGATATGATATTTGTTTTCAACATTCCAAACGAATTTGTTTGTTTGTAAAATATGTTTCACAACTCTGAAAATTTCACCTTTTTTTCATACAATGCTGTGACTTTTTGTGAGAACCTGGGATTGAATCTCCTCCAAAACAATGTTCTTGCATATCAAGGAGAAGGTTTACAACTCTTACAACTTTGATTTTTGTTTCTCCAGGGTATATCACTGACTGGAATTGACACAGTGTACTGCTAGATCATGAAGACATCGAGGGAGATCTGGTGTTGAAGAGTGACGCCTTGGAGATGAATGCATCACTTAATCAAGGAAAGGAGTATACAATTTTGTTTTCTTAATTCTGTTTGTAGTAGCCAAGGTCTTGATGAATACTCTTAGTCAGATGAAAATATCACAAGCAGTTTAGATAAAGAAGACTAACAATTCCAATCTTACAAAGTGTTATTTAATTCAAAATCTTTCTGTTCTTAGTTGTATTTGATCTAATTTAGGTTTGCTGTTTGATGACTGACTGGGACATCGACTGAACCACCGAACTGACTTGCTCGGAATGACCTGTCACTGTATCCAGGGACCATGAAGAGGAGTGAAATCATGGCATGGCATGTATCTACATCTTCATATCACCAGGTACACTTATGGAATTTGAACATGATATTTCTTCTTTAGAGTTGAAATTGTGTGCATGGACTGTCACACCCAAACCAATCTTAATCATAGGCCTATCTTTGAAGACACCAACATTGGCCTTATGTTAGATAGCCTGTATGACTTTGGTTTTGCTGTTATGTGAAATGATGTTTTTGTTTAGAACCCACATAGATTTTCCCAGCTAAAATGTGGAACAAGTTGCCTGGTGCTATATAGGGAAGCCGCTTTCACTGCCACCATCAAGAACCAACTCAAAAAACTGATTTATTTTCCTCCGATGTTATTAATTTTAGCATTATGTTTTTTTACAAAAATCTTGAAATAGTAGGGATCCACGTAAACAGTGGAATCAAATTATGTTTTTGATTGATTTCCAGGTGACATCATGTGGAATGATTTGGTACCGTGAAGATTCACTCTGATTCTGTGATCTGTTGTCAACCTGGACCATAAATACATCAATGGAGGTGAGAAAAAGTGTCGTATCCACCCCCCGAAATGAAACAACTTCAAAAACAGCAAATGTTGAACTGTTAAAAAAATAAGTTGTCCTGTCACTGTAAGTAAGTCCCTATTCTGATCTGCATTCTAGATTGTTGCTATCAGTTGGAAACTGTGAAGACCTTTGATATGATATTTGTTTTCAACATTCCAAATGCCATGTTTAATTTAGAATCTTCATGTTCGTCATTGTGTTTTATGTTATTAAGTTTGGCTGTTAGATGACTGTGACTGCCTAATACTAAACCACCTTGATGGAGTGATTTTGTCTGTTTCTAAAACATGTTTCACAACTCTGAAAATTTCACCTTTTTTCATACTTGGCAGTAACTGAGTGTGGGAACCTGGGATTGAGTCCTTCTCATCTACACAAGCTCTCTCAGGACAGACCCTGCAACCACTGGACTCCTGTGTTGAATAGCCTCTGACTGGTCAGCTTGTGGAGCATCAATGTAACCAAGGTAAGGTTATTTCTGAACTTCAACAATATTTTCTGAAGTACTGATCTATTTGGACACACCTTTAAATTGTTATTAGTCACCATTGATTCATAATGCTTGTATTTTTCATCTTCATGTCACATTTTAATCCATCACCAATAACTTAGCATCATCATCGTTCATCAGTCACTGGGTCATGTAACAAGCACTTCACACCATTTTCATGCACCTAAAATTATCCAAAACTAAATGGAATTCTCTTTCGATTGTGATTTCTGATTGTATTTATTTGTCTTTTTTTTTTACTGCAATGGTGAAATGCCGAACCATCTGCCTATGAGCAAGTACAAGTATTCCTTGGAAATACGAGGTCCAATGCAAATAACAAATGCCATCCCAGGACCATGAAGACATCAATGGAGGTGTGTATGCTATGAGGAGAACAACATCTACACATTGATAAAATATTTTGGAAGAGGATTGAAATCACCTTTGGAGTTAATGTTGGGATTTTGCTTGGGCAGCTTGTTTGTTATTGATTATACTCAGACGACAATCAAATGAAATAGCTTAGCCAATAACATGTTTCACAACTCTGAAAGTTTCACCTTTTTTTCATACGTTGCTCTGACTTTTTGTGAGAACCTGGGATGAAATCTCTTCCAAAACAATGTTCTTGCATGCTTACAACTTTGATTTTTGTTCCTCCAGGGTATCTCGATGACTGGAATTGACACAGTGTACTGCTAACGATCATGAAGACATCGAGAGATCTGGTGTTGAAGAGTGACGCCTTGGAGATAAATGCATCACTGAATCAAGGAAAGGAGTATCCAATTTTGTTTTCTTAATTCTGTATGTACTAGGCAAGGTCTTGATGAATACTCTTAGTCAGTTGAACAATTCCAATCTTATATAGCCATATTTAATTCAAAATCTTTCTGTTCTTAGTTGAATTTGATGTTTTTTAGGTTGACTGGGACATCGACTGAACCACCCAACTGACTTGCTCGGAATGACCTGTCACTGTATCCAGGGACCATGAAGAGGAGTGAAATCATGGCATGGCATGTATCTACATCTTCATATCACCAGGTACACTTTTGGAGTTTGAACGTGATATTTCTTCTTTAGAGTTGAAATTGTGTGCATGGACTGTCGCACCCAAACCAATCTTAATCATATCTTTGAAGACACCAACATTGGCCTTATGTTAGATAGCCTGTATGACTTTGGTTTTCTGTTATGTGAAATGATGTTTTTGTTTAGAATCCACATAGGTTTTCCCAGCTAAAATGTGAAACAAGTTGCCTGGTGCTATATTAGGGAAGCCGCTTTCACTGCCACCAACAAGAACCAACTCAAAACTGATTTATTTTCCTCCCATGTTATTACTTTTAGCATTATGTTTTTTTACAAAATTCTTGAAATAGTAGGGATCCACGTAAACTGTAGAATCCAATTATGTTTTTGATTGATTTCCAGGTGACATCATGAGGAATGATTTGGTACAGACTGTTGCAATTGATGGGTACTGTGAAGATTTACTCTCATGCTGTGTTCTGTTGCCAACCTGGACCATAACTACATCAATGGAAGTGAGTTAAGGTGTCGTGTCTCCCCCCCCCCAAGAAATAAACAAAACAAAAAACTTAAAAAGAAAACAAATGTTGAATTGTTAAAATAAGTTGCCCTGTCACTATAAATAAGTCCCTATTCTGATCTGCATTTTAGATACAGATTGTTGCTATCAGTTGGACACTGTGAAGACCTTTGATATGATATTTGTTTTCAACATTCCAAACGAATTTGTTTGTAAAATATGTTTCACAACTCTGAAAATTTCACCTTTTTTTCATACAATGCTGTGACTTTTTGTGAGAACCTGGGATGGAATCTTCTCCAAAACAATATTCTTGCATATCAAGGAGAAGGTTTACAACTCTTACAACTTTGATTTTTGTTTCTCCAGGGTATATCACTGACTGGAATTGACACAGTGTACTGCTAGATCATGAAGACATCGAGGGAGATCTGGTGTTGAAGAGTGACGCCTTGGAGATAAATACATCACTGAATCAAGGAAAGGAGTATCCGATTTTGTTTTCTTAATTCTGTTTGTACTAGGCAAGGTCTTGATGAATACTCTTGGTCAGTTGAAAATATCACAAGCAGTTTAGATAAAGAAGACTAACAATTCCAATCTTACAAAGTGTTATTTAATTCAAAATCTTTCTGTTCTGAGTTGTATTTGATCTATTTCAGGTTTGCTGTTGGATGACTGACTGGGACATCGACTGAACCACCCAACTGACTTGCTCGGAATGACCTGTCACTGTATCCAGGGACCATGAAGAGGAGTGAAATCATGGCATGGTATGTATCTACATCTTCATATCACCAGGTACACTTATGGAGTTTGAACGTGATATTTCTTCTTTAGAGTTGAAATTGTGTGCATGGACTGTCGCACCCAAACCAATCTTAATCATATCTTTGAAGACACCAACATTGGCCTTATGTTAGATAGCCTGTATGACTTTGGTTTTGCTGTTATGTGAAATGATGTTTTTGTTTAGAATACACATAGGTTTTTCCAGCTAAAATGTGAAACAAGTTGCCTGGTGCTATATTAGGGAAGCCGCTTTCACTGCCACCAACAAGAACCAACTCAAAACTGATTTATTTTCCTCCCATGTTATTACTTTTAGCATTATGTTTTTTTACAAAATTCTTGAAATAGTAGGGATCCATGTAAACTGTAGAATCAAATTATGTTTTTGATTGATTTCCAGGTGACATCATGACGAATTATTTGGTACAGACTGTTGCAATTGATGGGAACTGTGAAGGTTCACTCTCATGCTGTGTTCTGTTGTCAACCTGGACCATAACTACATGAATGGAAGTGAGTTAAGGTGTCGTGTCTCCCCCCCCAAGAAATAAACAAAACAAAAAACTTAAAAAGAAAACAAATGTTGAATTGTTAAAATAAGTTGCCCTGTCACTATAAATAAGTCCCTATTCTGATCTGCATTTTAGATACAGATTGTTGCTATCAGTTGGAAACTGTGAAGACCTTTGATATGATATTTGTTTTCAACATTCCAAACGAATTTGTTTGTAAAATATGTTTCACAACTCTGAAAATTTCACCTTTTTTTCATACAATGCTGTGACTTTTTGTGAGAACCTGGGATGGAATCTTCTCCAAAACAATATTCTTGCATATCAAGGAGAAGGTTTACAACTCTTACAACTTTGATTTTT
>CM037463.1:9666171-10048500 GCA_021014325.1 Plazaster borealis | reverse complement strand
ATCACTATGGTGATATTGACAACTCATCTTAAAGGTATTATTATACAGGATTGGTAGAGCTGACAAAATCGTCGCAGACAGTGTTCATGTTTTTTTGTGCTCAACCATATACATGAAATAACAACCTGTGAATATTTGGGCTTATTCCGTTGTATGAGTAAGGAGAAAATAGTAAAAAAAACACGCAAAATTTTCAGCATGTAAACACATTGTCCTTAATTTTTGGTTGTTACAACCGGAATCAGCTGTTGAATTTTTGGGGGTTTTCAATGACAGTTTTCTCGAATGGGACTTTATTTCAGAGGGAAATAATTCACACACAACAAATGGTTCTAGTATGAACTTCATAATCGGTGAGCTTTCAGACTAAAATTAAACCATGGTGTTTTTTATTTTTACCAATCCTGTATAATACCTATAAGATGAATATTAGTGTTTTGTGAAATCAAGCCGTGGATACACATAGTTTGTTCAAACAGGAACACTTGCCTTGTGACACTCTCAGGTTTTTTGGAATTAAAAAAATAATAATAAATAAATAAAAATGAAACTATAGGAGTTTGAACTAACCTATGCCATGCCTTTTGAGGTCAACAGAGCCTTCCAGATGAAATTGTGGTTGTTTTGACATCCTATAATGCTCTGTTAACCCACCTTGTGTCTGTTGGCCCCTAACGGGGGATTTGCAACTCACACTTTTCCCTCGGACTTCGTTCGCTTAAGGTAGGATTTGACATTTTGCAAATCCGTCCAGCGAGAGTTGTCTTGTACATGTATTTCAGGTTCGGAATCCCTCCCACTGTCTGTTAAAGGAACATTACAGAATTGGTTTTTGCTAACTGGCAGTGTAAGCACTTTATATAATCCACCATATACATAAACTGACAAACCTGTAGAAGTTTGAGATCGATCGGCCATCTGGGCCACGAGAAAATAGTGAAAAACCGATTACACATTTGCATGTGTTATACAATGCATGAATAAAACGCTCATGAGCGATAAACTCCAATCGGAAATTAGTTTTATTTATTTCTCATCAAATATGGCATTTCAGACAGAAATATTTCTAGGGATGTTTTCTACTATCATCATCATTAGACCGTGTAAGTTTTATGTAAATCTGTGATCATAAAGAAAATTTTAATTACCAGTTCTGTAACGTTCCTTTGAGTACAGTAAGAAGCAATGTTTATTTATGAGCAGACTCGGAATAATTGTCTTTTCATGAAAAAGATTTAAAAAAAACATGAAACTGAAATACATACTAGCTGTTGGTGGCAAAAAAACAAACCTAAAACAACTTTCACACAACCTTTTCAAATATATATTGCAACTAGTAAATGGTGTCAGACATGATCTCAGGACAAACTAATTCAAAACAATGTTAAAATAAGTCATGAAATGATACATATTCAGGCTTGTTTTCATGTTTTGTTGTCAATCAGCCTGCGGGGAAAATCCCTACTAATGTCCAATTACCAGGCATGATATTTGGTCCTTTGGAAAAAAGTAGGAACATTTTATTGAGTACAAGGGCTGACCTATAAGTACATAATGGCGTAGGCTTTAAGAGATTTTTCAGGCTATTTAACCACAATTTTCTCTGCTTTTTCCAAGGGCAAAAATATCGGAAATCAGACTAAAGTAGGAAAAATATCATATCTGAATTATTAAAACAAAAACTAGCATTTTGTGGGTATTGTTCAGAAAAGGTTACTCCATGTATTATTTTACTTTGTACAAAAAACAGTGCAGATTTTCATGGCGTTTCTTACATGTACTTTCCATTGTATATGTTAGATTTACTTTTTGCAAATGCTTTTTAATGGCGTCGTACACGTTTGGTAATTACTCAAAATATATATTAGCATAAAAACTGACTTGGTAACGAGCAATAGAGAGCTGTTGATAGTATAAAACATTGTGAGAAACGACTCCCTCTGAAGTAACGTAGTTTTTGAGAAAGAGGTAATTTCTCACTAAAATAATAAAAACTTCTTGCAAGAAGTTTTTATTATTCTATCTGAAAGCACACAAATTTGTACAACAAGGGTGTTTTTTCTTTCATCATTTTCTTGCAACTTCGATGACCAATTGAGCCCAAATTTTCACAGGCTTGTTATTTTATGCATATGTTGGGATACACCAAGTGAGAACACTGGTCTTTGACAATTTCCAAACGTGTACGATGCCTTCAATGTCTTATATGTACAAATCTGGCTAATCGTACGCTGGCTTTGCTGTGTCAGTTGGCTTTGTGGAGCCAATAGGCAAAAAAAGCAACCTAGACTTAATCCCAGCTAAAAGCCTTCCTTGTCAAATTCATCAATTTTATTGAACATAAATTTTGTAAATATGATTTTTTGTAATCTTGAGTGCATACACTTAGGGGCATACATAAAACAGTACTTTTAAAAACTTTTCCATACTTGAGCATTTTACACAATGGCTGCAAACTGCAAGCCGGTTTACAAAAGGACATTGATAATTTTATGTTTTAATGGAGTGTCTTCAGAAGTTAGTTGGGGTTTTTTTCGGCTGGGGAGGTATTAATACCATCTAATATTCCAGACTAGTTGTAAGGTTTTTTCGCATTGGACTTTTTTGGGGGTAAACTAACCAAGCAAATCGGTAATTTGACCATTTTAAGTCCATTGCGAGCAGCCAAGGAAAATTTCACCCGGGTAACTTAACCGAGTCCAATGGGTAGTTTAACCAGCCACCTTCTGCCCCGGTAAACTAACCTGGCCGAACTAACCGAGCAAAAAGTTCAGTGCGGACACATCGTCCCATGTGTTTATATTTAGTCAGTTGGTTTGTTTCACCATCGTCTTGGTTAGTTTACCCACATCGAATGATCCAAGTGCAAACACCAGTAAGATTTACCGATTGGAATGTTACCCATGGTTAAATATTAATCCATTGCGAATGTGGCTTAAGGTGGCGTTTCTTTTTTAAACATCACACTTGCATTCCTTGTTGAGCTTACTGTGAAACATACTGTAAATTAGATTAAGACTTTTCTACGGATTTCCAGTTAGATTGTAAGAATACTTTAGTTCTATATCGTCGGCTCAGGACTATAAGGTCATTAGTGCAGTTTGTACTGATTTCATAACATTGGTTTTGCATATTTTGGAGCTCCTGGTAAATGGAGTTTATTGATCATTATTATTATTAGTTGTCTTTAATTTTTTACTTGTATAATATTTTTTTGAATTTGTATTTGATGAATGGTTTTCTGTGAATTCAGTTAATTGTGTGTGAACGTGTCAGCACCTTTAACAAGTTGTGTCCGGGGAGTCAAGAAATATATTTTCAATGTTTGATTTTTATACAGCAGAACCTTGAACAGGACCAAAATATTTTCAATAAAATTTTGTACTTGAATTTGGAACGTGTGTGTTTCATACCGAGTCAAGTTATTTAAAACCGTCATAAAATATAATGTAATTTTTAATGTCATTTTGTAATTTATGAGAACAGCTTTGTAGTTTGTACGTTTTCAGAAACGACAACATAACAGTGATTATCCTTTGAATTGACCGAGCCACAATTTACACATAACATCACAGAGGTTCCTTTTTAACATTAGAAAAACGTTAACATTTACAACAATTTCCCACCCAACATTGCCGAACAATTTATTCATTTATACAGCGTTTTCAGCACCAACACAACAATTCGCTTCCGACTAAATAAACAAATTAACAAATACAAAAATAGACCCTTCCAGCTGGTGTTTCAATCCAAAGACTTAAAGGTATTATAAAGGATTGGTAGAGCTGACAAGATAGTCTCAGACAATGTTCATGGTTTGTTTGATCAACAGTATACATGAAATAACAAACCATTGAAAATGTTGGCTTAATCCGTTGTGTGAGTCAGGAGAAAATAGTGAAAAACCATGCACAGTTTTCAGCATGTAAACACATGGTCCTTAATTCGGTTGTACAACTGAAATCAGCTGTTGCGCTTTGTTTAGGTTTTCAGATAGTTTTCTTAAATATGACTTCATTTTAGAGGGAATAATTTCACAGAAAAAAATGGTTGTAGTATAATAATAATAATAATAATGCAGTTCTTATATAGCGCTTTATACTTCCGAAGGGTGTCTCAAAGCGCTCAGTATTTTTCCTACAAGGTAAGTGGAGTTACGTGTTGAAGTATGAGACCTATTCCTTTGCATAGCACCATGTAATGGTTTACAAGGTGATGTGGCGCAATATGCAGCCAATCAAAACAGGAACACCGGGGCGAACCCCTTCTCTTTACGATAAGTGCACTGGGTTCTTTTACGTGCATTACACAACACACGGGACCTACGGCTTAACGTCCCATCCGAAGGACGAAGCATGTGGTTAAGTGTCTTGCTTAAGGACACATGTGTCACGACTGGGATTTGAACCCACACTCTGCTGATCAGAAACACCAGAGCTTGAGTTTGGTGTTTTATCCGCTCGGCCACGACACGCCACGTGAACTTCATAATCAGTAAGCTTTCAAAATAAAATTAAACAATGATGTTTTTTATCTGTACCAATCCTGTATAATACCTTTAACAAAAATTAAAAGATTACAGATATAATAGGATATAATTTTATCATTGGGAATAATAATTTATTATGTTGTAAGTTTTGCCCTTCACTCCAGTTTTGATATAACAGTTTCGGATGCTTCTTGGAACAAGGAATTAAACAAAATCCATGTACTACTCTATTAGTACTACTCTATTATTTCCACACATACTTATAGAAGCAGATTTTTTTCCAACGGCGCCAATGCTGTGCCGTCTTTATGAACATTATGCTTTGAGTATTGATCATATCTGATGAATCTACTGTAAGTCAATGCATGGCCAGATAGTACTCTTTTCTGCATCCTTTATCCTTGACTGCAACGGATGGTGGTGTTTGATCGAGGTCCGAAAGCTCCAGTGATTTCATAAGCCACATAATAAATTATTTTTCTGGGGGGGGGGACAGAAAGTAACACCCACTTACTAGCAAATGGTATGACCTTCACGCAGTGTATTGAACAAAATTGGATTCAAGAATACACAAATAACATCGTTGTGATCGAAACGTTTAATTTCTGTGCATATTTTAGTGTTTTTTTTACATTGTATATACAAAACCACCACACTGTATTTTAAAACAAAAACATAATTTGACAACAATAGTAAGTTCACATGTATACATAACCCTGTCAATACAATGGTAGAAGGTATGGAAAACACATGTACCTTGTAATTATTTATATATTCACTACTAAACTATTCATCCCACTCCAATCCGAATACATTTGATTCTCAAATTGCGTAACAGATCTTTGGTTTCAACCTGGTGAAATACCCACTGCATTAACCCCTCGCATAAATTTTTGACGTGGCAACTTCACAAGCTCAAACAGCACCCTAACTGAGGTCAATGAAGATTTATTATTGACTGAGAGTTGTGAGTGGCGCGTTTCCATTGTTTGACCTCAGTGATGGCCAATGCAAGGGTCTAATACTTAGAAACAAAACTACATGTCGGATATTATTTGGTTTTACCCATACACCGACGTGTGGTCCTGTGCAAAAAAAACTACCTGTAGGTATATTACTTGGATGGAATTCGAACCCATGACTAGTACTGTCTATGAATTTTGCCATTCTAGAGCAGATGTCTTAAAATTCTAGAATGGCAAAGGTTATGGGTTCGAATCCCACCCAAGTAATATACCTATGGATTTTTTTCACAGGACTCGGGGGAAAAAAACGAGTATACAGTGCTTTACACACATCGGCGTAAGGGTAAAATGCAATTTAAATACTCTTTATCCCCGATGAAAATTTAACATCTATGAAATATACATACACAGGGATATGAGGCAATACTGAGAACAATATCTTGAAACAGTGTCTTCTTTTGAAAGAAGCTGGTTCTAGGTACTCTTAAAATTCTGGGGACAATTTGAAGTTGAAATGTCGTGATTTTACAGACAGTTGTGGTTTAATTCGACCAATACATTTTGCCTGGAACAAATTAAACTGAAAACATTTATAAGCAAAACCATAAAAAATACATTCAATCATTAACACTCTGTCCCTTCAAAAATATGAGCAATCTTGCAATAATAAATTGTTTGCAATTTTTAATTACTCTTTCAAAACCAATCAAGATAACGCTTTAGGTCTATAGCCTACATGGTACAAAATAAACTTAATAAATTCAGAAAAATATAAGCAATATAAATGATAAATAGTCACATAAACTACCACATGTGTATCATCCAACTTTCAATTATAGTATTTCCAAATTGTTTTCACAATCTGTTAAACCACACCAAAAGAACAAAACCTGTGGTGTGCACAGGAAACACAAAATATTATGTGGTGATTTTACTCTGGACAAAATTTGAATAGTCTTGGAATATCTTGTCCTTAGAGCATGGGTGCGTCTTATTTACAGAGATTTACTACTAAAACTTACATACATTAATATCTAACCAAATTAATCTATTATAAGTAAGGTAGGAAAGCTCCCTCTTTGACAATAGATCAAGCCATTAAGCTCCGCCCATCAAAGGGAACGACACAAGCCTCTCTTCCATCATTGAGCCAACGTACAGAAAAATGCTACACATGAATGGCAGCAGTTTGTTTACAATTTTGCAACTTGGGAATTAGCGTGTCAGACTTCTGGCTGTGCATCTGCGTGTGTAATTGATCATTTGCATAAAGAGGCGAAGCTTAATGTTTCGATCTTTTAATCTCTTGATCTCACCTTAAGCCTATTTCACCTAGTTTCTTTGGCCAGACTTTCCAATATCCTCAAAAAGTATTCCACTTTATGGGACCTCAATACCCAAATGTTCAGACTTGGATAAGATTAGTATGAAGGTTCCAATAAACCATTTGTAATGTTATTTGGACCTACATGTACAGTACCTATCCTACAAAGTCAGACAACTTCCTAAAGAGGGTTTTTGGAGGATTTGGATGGTCCCAAATCCTCCAAAATCCTCTGTTGGTCTTTCCCTTAAGATCTGGGCCCTATTTCACATAGAGCTGCTTTAAAAGCATAAAATATTGCTTAATTTTTTTTTGCTAAGCAAAAATGAGCTGGATACCAGTCACAAATGGTACATGAGACATTGTATTATGGCTGGTAACGATAATCTGGTAAGCATAATGTTGTTGTGCTTAGCTACTTTTTGTGCTTGATAAGCAGCTATATGAAAAATGGGCCCTGGTGCATTGAATCCTTACCTTTGACCTACTTGTGGGTGGAAAAACTGAAGCCATAGCTAATTATGTCACGCACACAAACCCATTGGCACGAACCCTCATTAGCACGAGTGCCCCTTGACAGCTCTGTCGTTATATTGAGTCACCAACCACTAGTCAAAGGCTAGAATCTGATGCACAGAAACCATCCATGGGTATAATAACACCACACTGTATTTTCTGCACCTCACACTTATGTATAATATCAAATTGCAATGTATGAAATACAATAATAGTGTACAAAAATCACCAAAGACAAATTTATTTTCCTAAATCTTGAAATATACACGCACTTTTCCACTATATGGCTCAACATGAGAAATGATTACCAAATTATTTGTTATCTACTGTCATTTTCTTGAACAAAACTGCAATCATTCTGCAACATTTCTCCCCACTGCAATATCAATCTTACATATTTTACAATGTGCAGTTACCGAAAAAAAGGGGACGAAATATTTTCTCCTCTGACTTTGTTTTTTACATTGAGTTGATATTTATACAAAAAAAGACTGCTGCACCGTGATACATGTACGTTGTGTGCCATTTACCCTCTGAACAAATTCATCACAGTTGTTCACTTAGCATTATTAAATGCCCTCATGTCAAGTTATCTGTTAGTTGAATAGACATACTAACTAACTAGGTCTGTGTCTGACTTGATGGCTTTGGCAGTGGCTGAAGCAGGCATGATATTTGGCCCTTGGAAAAAAAGCAAGACATTGTTATCGAGTACAAGGGCTGACCTATAGTGGTATAGGCTTTCATAGACTTTTCAGGTATTAGGAATTTTGCTGATTCTTTTAGGGCAAATAAATCAGAAATCAGATTAAAGGAGGAGGAGTATCACGCCTGCTAAAGCCGCAACCCCTCCAACGTTGTCGTTGCAGCCAACGGCCAATCAGCCATAGCTGCGGCCGACTTTGCTTGATTAGGACAAGGCATGGTTTCAAATGTCAGCATACGTGTAGTTTAAGATAAAGGGATATTCAGGAAGCCTTTTGGGGCCCTGGGCCCAATTTCATAGAGCTGCTTAAGCAGCAAGTGTTGCTTGAACAACTGTAAGTTACATGTAGGCAAAATTTTGCAGGAAACCAGTCACAAATGGTATGAGTGACAAAGGGTTTTGGCTGGTAACCTTTTAGTGGTAATCAAAATTGTTTTGTACTTGACTTAATTTTGTTCTTAAGCAGCTCTATGAAAGTGGACCATGTAATGTTTTAATTTTATTTTTAGTTTATTTGACACCCTGTGTTTTAGGGCCTATTATCCTGATAGACACTGTGTATATGTAAAACAAGTAAATCAGATACCCTGTTTTGGCATTTTTTTTCTGAGATGTTTGGACACCTCAATTTTAATCATTGTTAAACCCTCATTATCAGATACCCAAGAGGTTCACACATTTGAAGATAACAAGTGTAAGATCTTCAGCAACACAAGTACATTAAGACTAATCTCCTTTTTGATGGAAAAGGCCCTAAGAAGAGCCACAGGAATTTGTTTTCCCTCTGATTCAGGCCTGATGCTTCATTTTTGAAAGGGCAAGGGCACCTCTATGAGGAAATCATAACTCTCTATTGAAATTTATCAAGGGGCACCAAGGCAATGACCAGGGGCAATGGAGGCAAATGCCTCTGTTGCCTCCGTGAATCATCAGGCCTGCTGATTTCTACTATTATTATATATTTTTGGTAATAAAGCCAAGGAATCCTAAAAGTGCCTCGCACTGCAAGCCATGGACCTGAAGATACCTGCAGGAGATTTCTCCAACTACTGCAGGTAAGCCTTACCTGCAGGTGTTGAACAAATCTCGGTTTTTAGATGTGGGTTTTTAAAAACCCAAGCTGGGGGAAAAACCCATGCAATCAGGTAGGGACTGAAAACCCAATCCACATGCGAGGCTCAGGTCTGAGGCGGGATTCAAACCGCGGACAACTAAGGTGAAAAGCAAGGAAATAAACCACTAAGGTAACCTGAAAGTGAAGTCTTCTGGAGACACTAGAAAAGCTGTTTGGTATAAAGTACACTGCCGATAACTTTGAGGGAAGACGAATTCCTCTGGTTCTACTCATAGCTAGTCTTGGTTCCAAACGCATGTAGTCACGAAAACCTAACCACTAACTAAACCGCCATCCCTCCACGAACCGCATGCCGCCAGAGGGCGCTATCATTCTTGGAACCAAGACTAACTCAGAGCCTACAGTATCCAAACGAGATTAGTCATTTGTGACTGATTTTACTATTAAATTCCTACCCTGCATACACAGAGTTTTAAATAAGACTGTAAGATAACAAAAATAATATTTTCTGAAATAATTATATTCTGTTCATGGACAAATTATACCTCACTGGAAAGACTGTTAGTTTGTACTAAAATCCAAGCCTGGAAGCACCCGGAGGCCGCGGCCTCTGTTGCCCTGGTCTTGGCCTTGTGCCCCTTTACAAGTTTCCCAAAGACTTGAAGATTTTCTAGTGGAAGTGCCCTTTGCCAAATGAAAATGGCCTTTAGAAATCTAAAGCAAGGTTTTGGTTAAATCTTTTGCAAAGTAAGTGAGCCTATACTCTGTCAAAATTATTTGACTAGCAAAAGAAACGAAAAAAAAACACGAGCGCATCCGCATCAAAGCTGTGTGACCCCACAAATTCACTAATTTGTTAATAACTAATTAAATTTTGAATCAGATATTTGAATTTGTTTTAATAGTCCATCCTCATATTAATGCAAACAAAAAGGAAGAATTTTGCATGTCTGAGAAACTTTGTTTTGACAGTCTGTTCAGCTGTGTGAATACTTGACCCCATTGCCTTTGTTTAAAAATCCGTGGGGGTCACATACTGTTAACAAAATAACAACAACAGCTAGCCTCCTGGAATGAAATATTTATAAAACAAAAAATAATAATAATAATTAATTGTTGATAATTTGCAGACCCTCATAGGAGAAAATAATTTCAAGAAGATCTTATGCAAAAATATGTTTTTGATGAGGCCAAATAGTGCATTTTTTTTTTTAGTGTCAGCTGAGTAGTGTAATTTGATATCATTCAGGGTCATTGAGCTTGCAGGGTTAAAGCAAGGTTCAGTCGAATCTTCTGCACAGTCACTGGAAAAAAAGTGTAAATTAATCACCTAGCAAAAGGAGCAGTGAAATACAGCACTCTTTAAAGCAAGGTTTGGTTGAGCTGCAAAGTATCACAGTAAGGTTAGAAGGGAATCAAACGCATTATTGTCAACAACACGTTTACAATCCTTAAAAGAGAGTTCAATTGCAAATAATGTAACAGTGCTAAGTTACGACGCTGTTGTTGCTTTTGCGGAGTAGGACGTATCACGTAACCGGAGAGCATACGAGGAACTCAAGCACCCTTCATTTTACGTGACGGCATGTCGTTCCACATTGTCCGAGCCATTATATCAATTTACACTTACTCTCGGGCAGTAGCCTGTAAAACATGATTAGATATGGATTGGATGTACCCATGATTGTGCCCTCTACATGAGTAGGAATCCAATAGTTCCTTTACTCATTATTACTTACAGTTAAAACAATTAGCTGTCTCATTCATAAGAAGTTAGGGTTTTTTGGTTTGCCTAATTATTATTTTTTACGAAAATATTTAAAAAGCGGAAATATTAGAACCAAGTTGATTTTACAATTTACGGCAGTTCGAAAAAAATCATGGCAACAAAAATAAAACCTTTTTTATATATTAAATAACTGATACAAAATGTTGGCAGAGTGCACCATCTCATGTCCCTGCTCTATGACCATATAAATTGTTTTATAAAATGTGCACAACGCTAAACTAGCTCTGGCTGGTTGCCTAGATCTCCTCTACACTAATACTGAAGAGTGTAACGTAGACAGACGACCAACCGGGGCCAACTTGCAGAACAAAATAATTCGGCTATTCATTGGTTTTATAACTGTGCATCATTATATTCGAAGTACATTCATACAAAGTAGAGTCCAATAAGACTGTGTGAGTCTCGTGCATAATCAAAACATTTTTTAAGAACTAAAAGGTCCTCATCTACATTGCTTTAACATGACGGAAAAAAAATCAAGAACTTCAACATTTGAATAAGCGCGAGACTTGCACGGTCTATTCTCCCAATGAAGATCACAATTGGAAAATGCAGATGACAATGACAGCTGGTGCGGACAATGACACCCATCTTAGTTTTTAAGTGACATTGATGATACCTGTTGGTGACACTAGTGCTTGCTAATTGACACTAGTTGCCACTGACCTTTGTCAGAGACGATGAAGTGTCTGTGACAATGACACAATGAAGTGTCTGTGACTGACAATGACACCTATTGATTGATGACAATGCCATCTGTCACAGACGATGAAGTGTCTGTGACAATGACACAATGAAGTGTCTGTGACTGACAATGACACCTATTGATTGATGACAATGCCATCTGTCAGTGTTTAGTGACAACGGCGCCTTGTCAGTGATATGCAATCTTTTGGCAACACCCATTGCTTTCAAAACATAATATTTATCCAAAGTCCATGGTTCATAACTTGTTGGCATATATTGTACTTTTCAATAATTATTCTTTGTACGAGTCATGTTCCTAAGTTTGATCCATATCTGACTGGTATCCCGAGTGCTTCTCTGAAAACCACCCTGCAAACAACCCCAGCTGAAAAGGCACCAGTCTACAGGGACGCATTTACCCTCATTTTAAAAAGTTCAATGAAAACATCTTTAAATGAAATCAACATTGTCCTTGGACCCTCAATATTCACTTTAGTTCACTACACTGTTCGGTCCGTCACGGTTCACCAATAAGATACATTGATGTTTTCTGGTCATTTATTCAGCAGATTGTTAGCGTTATGCTTCATGTCTTACAACCTACGTGCATGACCGATTTCTAACGCATTTAGGGAAACCGTAATTGACCGAACATACAATGGTGACTGACTCTATACATTACCACCATCAGAGTGCAGGTATCTTTTGTCCATGTCACACAACTGGTGCCAAAGTTATCGTTGGTGGACCTTTACGGTATCGAGACGTATTTTGTGATGTATAATTTCCTGTAACTTCTTGAGTACCAGAAGAGAGCAAATGACCATTTCCATGTCATGAAGACCCAAATTGCTGTCAGGTAGTAACCATAGTGAGCCCCAGTCACAGGCATCAGGGCTGCAGAAATACAAATTTAGAAAAATTACTCAGAATTTCAGAAATGCAAATGTAGGTTGATTGATTGTTCATAAAGAAGTGTTTAACCTGGAATAAAATCAAAATTGGGGAAAAAAATAAAATTATTTCAATAAAATGATTCTTTTACATTGTGAGCGTTTCCCTCTTATAGTTTTCTTTTCTTTTGTAATGTAATTTCTGTATACATATTTTGTGATTGAATAAAGTATTTGTTCTTAAAAGTCAAACAAATAAAATCAATTAATCACTCAACCAATCAATCAATCAATATATCAATCAATCAATCATTATATCAATCAATAAATCAATTAATCAATAATTTATTTTCAAAAAAAAGAAAAAAAGAAAAAGATTATCAAGTGGTTGGCGTCTACAAAGCTGAACTAACTACAAATCAAACTGGTAGTTGATATAGGTACCATTGGTTGAAGCAGTACACATACAAACTGTGTAATCGATACAGTCCTCCAATGAGTGCAAAATGCAGCTTCTACTCACTTCCTTTTTCATATCAACCGGGTTGTTGATACATAAACTGTCTTCATTTGGATAATTTTGTTTACTGGCAATATCTTTACAGTGAGGCAATCAATGATGATGGGGAAAAAATGACCTAGTAATAAACTGAAGGGAACAATGGATGTGTCAATGTGGCGTGTCGTGGCTGAGTGGTTAAGAGCACTGAACTCAAGCTCTGGTGTTTCTGGTCAGCAGAGTGTGGGTTCGAGACCAGGTCTTGACACTTTTAAAGCAAGACACTAAATCATTAATTGCATCATCCTTCGGATGTGAAGAAAAGCTGTAGGTCCCGTGTATTGTTATAAAAAAACCTGTCAATGCACGTAAAAGACCCCATCACTTATCGCTAAGAGAAGGGGTTCACCCCGGTGTGTCTGGCAGTGTGTTTATTTTCATTGAAGGCTGCACTCAAAAGGAAGAAGAAGAAGAGGCGAGTCACTTCAGTTGCTTAACTTCAGCTTATCATATCGGTTAGGACAGTGACATTCATCTGACTTACGTTGTTTTTCCACAGTAGCTAAGACAATGTAGGTAACAAATGCAGCAATGGATCCGAGTTGAACCATAAACCCTACGATGATGGGTGCTTTGAGTCGATTGACCCAAACATCACGGTCTCCTCTAGTGTGCTGGATGTGAATGACGAGGGTGAGAACAGCAAATATTCCTGAGAGGGAGCATCAGAAGGATACATAAGAAACTGAAATTTTTGTATTTCATACAATTGCCAACAAAAAGTTACATCATCTATAACATGTGATAATCATCGCTCTTGGTCACGTTACTTAGACCTTAGAACTGTGACTGACCATGTGTAAATTGTGTTAACATTTTGCAAATTTTTGGGTTGTTCTTTTTTCTTTCAACATTTTAATCCACTTGGGTACATAAACACTTGGGTACATAAACTAAATGTTGGGGGAAAAAGGTCAACCCATATGGCTCGTTGTTACCCTCCACTCCAGTCTACAACTATCAGGATCGGGAGGTTCAAGGGTTAAGATTATCACAAATCGTATAAAAATGTAGAAATAGAAGAAGAAAGGTTGCGGTAACTACAGACAGCTAAGGACGCCAGTCTCTGTCTGCCAATCTGCAGACACAGCATCCTTCCAGGGCTACATAGTTACATGTATGTACAAAATCTGTACAGGGCTCGAAATTAACATTAGACGGCAGGCCCGAGGACAGTGATTTTAGCATATGGCCAGTAAACACACGACCGGACAAGCCCGGCAGTTTTGTGTTTTTCAATTGAATAGGCCTAATAGGCTACCTTATTGTGTAATAAATCATACCAAAATATAAATCTGATAATATCTTTCAATTCTCTTGAGTATCAAAGTACGCTTACACAATATGAAAAATGAGATCTACATGATTATGATTTGTATGTAGATCTTCTCTTACTTAACTTAGTGCTTGTTCAACTCATTTTGATTCTGGTCATGTAAAATAAATTCTGGTTTGTTAAACATTACAAAGCCCTGCAGTCCTGTGGTTTTTCCCCCCAAACTCGAGCCCTATTTATTCTGCTGTACCTATAAATATGATACAATCTGTACCCTACCCATCCAGCCAGTTCCCCCAGATTCATAAATCATACCAAATACATCATTTTTTACTGAGCCGAATGTGAATTACCCATAAAATATAATTTGTTTATTTATTTAGACTTAGAGTCTTATCAAAATTTCTAAAAGCACTTTAGAACTTACCACTAACCAATCCCCAACATGCAATATGATAATTCCTATAGTTTTCCAGTGCAAGAAACACCAGAAACACCAGGCATCCGAGTGAAATGCCGGTGATCGCCAAGCCAATCCTACACCGCATTGCCGTCCGCGAAGGCTCCATTGCGGCACCCTGCTTCTGTACTGACACGGTGACGGTCGGTGTAGAAGACGGACCCCGACTTGAAGATGCACCGTCAGGTATCACTATGCTTGCATCGTCAAGGCTTGCAGCAGAAGGATGACTCATTTTATTTATGAATGGGGGCGCTTGCAAACGATCTAATGGTTCTAAATTATGATAATTTTACTATAAAATGAATTAAAATGTTACAGCTTTTGCACACGACCTGAGACTGCATCACACAAACGTCACGAAATTATCTGACATCATCGTCTCGTCGTTCGTTTATTAAGGCCGATGAGAGCGCCCTCTCTAGTTCAAACCTAGGGATTTTTTTCTCTACATTTAATTTTTTTACGCCTCCGGCTGGTGTGGCAGGAGATTCTGCCCTCCTGGAGATTCTGTCCCCCATACGGCAAACTCCACCCACCAACTCCTCTGGAAATAATGCGAGAAACAATACCCGCCACAGTAAGAGCAGTTGATTTATAATATATCCTTCTTACCTTGCGTTTGTTTATTTTACTTGGCGGGGGGGGGGGGGGGTCAGAGGAATCGAAAAGAAAGTCGGCACTAAACCAACTTGGCACCATTAAATTTGCGCTGTTACCAATTACTGTAAGTTTGCACTGTTATCCATCGTGAGGAATCAATTCGAACGAATTTGTTCTTGGCATTTTTGTGCAAAACTGGACGATCGCGCCTTGCATGCAGCATGATGTAATTTTCAAAAAGTGACAATTGGCACAAACTATGGTTGTTTTGCAGTGATTGCAGATAGCAGTGGTTCATATCGAATCGCGAAAAGGAAAATACACAATTAGGCAAACAAGCACAAGGAAACCATGTCTAAGTCAATATGTATTATTACAATGAACTGAATAACTCAACATCTATCGCCAAAAAATTCACCAATGCAATAAAATGCTATAACTGGGAGCCATCAAAACTCAACGAAATATTAAAAGAAAACAATGAGGAAATTAAGCATCAGCGTTGTAGCTCCTTCACTTTGGAACAGACTGCCACCGATCATCAGGCAGTCGTCGACCATCGAGCTGTTCAAGTCTCACCTTAAGACAGCGGCGGCGGAACACTTTTAAAAGTGGGGGGCCCTTTTTTTCCCTATGTATTTTATTTCCATTTGCACAACATAGGTATGTAGGCACACACCGGCTATGTTGGGCTATTTGGGGTACAAAATAGACCCACACATGACTCCGACGGTCTTCCAGGAGTAGAGTAGACCAATCCCTAAAAGAAACTGTCAAATTTGGCTGTTATCGAGCATTTTCAAATATCTAAGTTCACGTGATTTATCTAGATAAATCACAAGATCTTTGGAGTTAAGCTTTACTTTCAGCGATCTAAAAAGTGTATTACTGAACAAAATTCAACTCGACTGGGTCAACAACAGGAGCGATTGACGCAGCTCTAAGCCAAAATGCAATTTGCCCGTAAAAATGGCGTTTTCCGGGAACGATCGTTAGATAAAATTACTATACCTTATACATTGAACAACTACCACCATTCTGTGATTTGCCAATTGGCCATCAAGACGTGTTTTGTTAGATCGACTAAATGCAGATTGTGTCTACGTCATTCAGCCGTAAGCTAATCGGTTAACGTGGCGAGTGCGCATGCTCATTAAGACGCATCCCGACCGTGCCTCTAGCCTCTTTCTAGAATGGTGTCTTTATGAGCATGCGCACTTGCAGACAAGCATTTTTCAAAACGGCCGCACAAAAAATGTTTTTTGATGAATTATCGGAAATAGGTTGATGTAGTTTGTGAATATGTATATGTAAATATGATACAGGGTTGCATGGAGTATTGAGACCACATGACTCATACAATAAAATCTTGACTATTGACCTGAAGACAGCACAGAAAGTGGTTTATGGGAGTTGTTGATTTTTAATGTAAATAAATTATGGTGGTATCTCAGTGGGTGTGTTGTTCATCCTACCTTTTTACAGAAATCAAAACAGGACAAAACAAGGTCACAATACTGCACCAAACTACACGTTTCACTTTCAGATATAAAAAAAATGTACAGGGCAGCGACCCACACCACCCGGTACTGAGAGCTACATTCTATACCTTGCACTTCAAAGAAGGACATTACAGTGTTGACTTGTTTTTAATAAAGATGAATTTTAAACCATTTATGGGTGTGATGAGCTAGATTAGTGATTCAGTGCAAATCAAGGAACCTCCAATGTGAGACCCAGCACAATGAATTTGAAAAAATAAACACTTCCGCGGTAATATGCGCCATCATGTTCAGGCGTGCTATTAAAACCAATGGACCATCGCACCCAGTCCTCAGTAAACTTTGGGAAACCTAATTTGCAAAGTGAATAGTGATTAGGGCCTATTACTATAACGTGGTGGTCAAGTTCATGGACGGTGAAACTTTTTTTCAAATTGAAACACAATTGTCATTATCATCAGCAAAATTTCCCCTTGAAAAAATACACAAACTAGAAAAAGAAAAGGTAACACTATTGATTTAAATATAGGAATCAAACTTTAATAATAAAACAAGAATAATTTTTTGTTTCGGGGGATAAAAAAAAATAAACTTGAAGAAAACCCAAATTAACAGTTACTCGATCGCGCAACATTGCACTCGAAAGGCACTAGCGTAGTCCGCTGGGCTACGTGGGAATGAAACCACTAAGGTGTCAAAATACTTTATATAATGTCACATCATGCAGTCGGGTACGCGTCAACCAGGGGGAGGGTGGGCTCGTTTCGCATCATTTTACCACTGCTTAACTAAATGAACTAGAAATATTTTCGGGGACTAATAAAGATGACATCGGGGTTATTATCAGATGTATATGGTGAGCCTTATTAAAATGGGAGACTACATTTTAAAAAAACATATGATACTACATTGCGGCTAAGGCTGTAACTGCGGCTGGTGCATGCTAACGGCTTCTAATGGGAATAACGCACGGAGACACGTTGTGGCGCAGCCGGGATTCCGGAACCAGCCCGCTATAAAGTCAGCCTATTTTTTACACCCGATCGCTAGTCTCGTGTGTGCTACTCGCACCAGCGGTGACTCGCACTGCAGGACTGGTGAAATGTGCATCGTGGGCCATTACTATAATCTATTGTCCGGGGATCGCAACTCGCCTAAGTTTGGCGTTACTTGCTGTTTTTTTGTTATATGAATAAGATTATTTTGAGAAATGTAAAGGTGTGTTTAATATTACAAAAGGTAGTTGTCAGTGAACCATAATTTGGTTTCAATAGCTCGATTAAAAGTGGGGGGACAAAATGACTACATTTTCAAAAGTGGGGGGCAACGGCCCCCTCGGCCCCCCGGTTCCGCCGCCGGTGCCTTAAGATTCATCTTTTCAAACAGTCTTTTTGTAACATTGTAACTTTAATGACAGGTTTGTATCTATTATTTATTTTCTCATACAACTATTTTTTTAACTAGTTATATTTTTTAGCTTACTGTGTATTTTGGCTGGTCCAGACGAATTTTTTTGTAAAATTGTGTCGCTAGCATGCTTAGTTAATGAGTTATTGTCAAGCATACCGCATAATTTGTTTCAAACCATTATTCGGCTGGACATTTCTTGCTTGTGTTTTTACGATGACCCAGTAGGTGGTGGTAGTAAACCCAAGTTCCTGGCCTCTCGCTTGTTCTACAAAATAGTAAAAGAATAGGAACTATAACGACAAGAGAGCCCTTGAGATGGGCTTTCCAATGGTATAAAACTTGTGCAAGTCCATCATTATCTTGGGAGTTATTTGATCGTTCTTATTTGTATTTGTCTCTTTGAAAGCTCTGTGTACAAAAATCACATTGGACATGCTTTTGAGGAACATTCTGAGTATCCCCACTTGCTGGTAATTTCCGGTATGAAGATTGCCCAAAGTGTCCTTAAAATTTTGATTTTCGGATGCGGGGATATGCGAGGCAGATTTTGATACAAAGTTTGTGTCGATTGTGTGCTTTAGTTCAAGAGTTATTGTCAAGCATACCGCAGAGTTTGTTTCAAACCATTATTCGGCAGGAAATTTCTTGCTTGTGTTTCTACGTAGACCCAGTAGGTGTGGTAGTTTACTGGCCTCTCGCCTGTCCTACAAAATAGTCAAAGAAACGGAATTATAACGACGAGAGAGCCCTTGAGATGGGCTTTCCAATGGTATAAAATTTGTGCAAGTCCATTATTATTTTGAGTGTGATTTGACCGTTCTTAGTTTGTATGTGTCTCTTTGAAAGCTCTGTGAACAAACATCCCATTGAACATGCTTTTGAGGAACATTCTGAGTATCCTTATTTGCTGGTAATTTTCGTTATGAAGATTTCACAAAGTGGCTTTAGAACTTTGATTTTCGGACGCAAGGATATGCGAGGCAAATATTGATACAAAGTTTGTGTCGATAGCATGCCTAGTTCAAGAGTTATTGTCAAGAATACCGCAGAATTTGTTTCAAATAAATTATTCGGCAGGAAATTTCTTGCTTTTGTTTATACGTAGACCCAATAGGTGGTGGTAGTAACCCTACTTCCTGGCCTCTCGCCTGTCCTACAAAAAGGTCAATGAAACGGAATTACACCGACAAGAGAGAACTTGAGATGGGCTTTCCAATGGTATAAAATTTGTGCAAGTCCATCATTATTTTGAGTGTGATTTGACCGTTCTTAGTTTGTATTTGTCTCTTTGACAGCTGGGAGTACAAAAATCCCATTGAATATGCTTTTAAGGAACATACTGAGTATCCCCACTTGCTGGTAATTTACGGTATGAATATTGCACAACGTGGCTATAAAACTTTGATTTTCGGATGCAGGGATATGCGAGGCAGATTTTGATATCAAATCCCAACTTTCTGGTGATTTCCGGTATGAAGATTGCACAAAGTGGCTTTAAAACTTTGGTTTTCGAATGCAAGGATATGCGACGCAGATTTTGATATAAATTTGGTGTCGCTAGCATGCTTAGTTCAGGAGTTATTGTCAAGCATACCGCAGAATTTGTTTCAAACCATTATTCGCCAGGATATTCCTCGCTTGTGTTTCTACGTAGACCCAGTAGGTGGTGGTAGTAACCCTACTTCCTGGCCTCTCGCCTGTCCTACAAATTAGTCAATGAAACGAAACTATGACGACAAGAGAGCAATTGAGATGGGCTTTCCAATGGTATAAAACTTGTGCAAGTCCATTTTTATTTGGAGTGTGATTTGACCGTTCTTAATTTGTATTTGTCTCTTTGAAAGCTCTGTGTACAAAAATCCCATTGAACATACTTTTGAGGAACATCCTGAGTATCCCCACTTGCTGGTCATTTCCGGTATGATGATTGCACAAAGTGGCCATAAAACTTTAATTTTCGGACTCAGGGATATGAGAGGCAGATTTTGATATAAGATATAAACTTTGTGTCTCTAGCATGCTTAGTTCATGAATTATTGTCAAACATAGCGCAGAATTTGTTTCAAATCATTTTTCGGCAGGAAATGTCTTGCATGTGTTGATACGTAGCCCCAATTGGTGGTGGTAGCAAGCCTACTTCGCCTACTAAATCGTCACAGAAACGAAACTAGGACGAGGAGAGAGGCCTTGACATGGGCTTTCCAATGGTATAAAACTTGTACAAATCCATCATTAATCTGAGGGTGATTCGGCCGTCCTTATGTTGTATTTCTCTCTTTGAAAGTTCGGTGTACAAAAATCCCATTGAACATGCTCTTGAGAAACATTCTTAGTATCCCCACTTGCTGATCATTTCCGGTATGAAGATTGCACAAAGTGGTCATAAAAACTTTAATTTTCGGACTTAGGGATATGAGAGGCAGATTTTGATATAGACTTTGTGTCTCTAGCATGCTTAGTTCATGAGTTATTGTCAAACGTAGCGCAGAATTTGTTTCAAATCATTTTTCGGCAGGTAATGTCTTGCATGTGTTGATACGTGGCCCCAGTTGGTGGTGGTAGCAAGCCTATTTCCTGGCCGCTCTCCTCGCCTACAAAATTGCACAGAAACGAAACTAAGACGAGGAGAGAGCCCTTAGATTGGGCTTTCCATTGGTACAAAACTTGTACAAATCCATCATTATTCTGAGGGTGATTTGGCTGTCCTTAGGTTGTATTACTCTCTTTGACAGTTCTGTGTACAAAAATCCCATTGAACATGCTTTTGAGGAACATTCTGAGTATCCCCACTTGCTGGTCATTTCCGGTATGAAGATTGCACAAAGTGGCGATAAAACTTTAATTTTCAGACTCAGGGATATGAGAGGCAGATTTTGATATAAACTTTGTGTCTTTAGCATGCTTAGTTCATGAGTTATTGTCAAACATAGCGCACAATTTGTTTCGAACCGTTTTTTTGGCAGGTAATGTCTTGCATGTGTTGATACGTGGCCTCAGTTGGTGGTGGTAGCAAGCCTACTTCCTGGCCGCTCTCCTCGCCTACAAAATGTTCACAGAAACTAAACTAGAACGAGGAGAGAGCCCTTGAGATGGGCTTTCCAATGGTATAAAACTTGTACAAATCCATCATTATTCTGAGTGTGATTTGGCCGTCCTTAGGTTGAACTTCTCTATTTGACAGATCTGTGTACAAAAATCCCATTGAACATGCTCTTGAGGAACATTCTGAGTATCCCCACTTGCTTGTCATTTCCGGTATGAAGATTGCACAAAGTGGCCATAAAACTTTGATTTTCGGATTCAGGGATATGAGAGGCAGATTTGCATATAAATTTGTGTCTCTAGCATGCTTAGTTCATGAGTTATTGTCAAACATAGCCTAGAATTTGTTTCAAAGCGTTTTTTGGCAGGAAATGCCTTGCTTGTATTGATATGTAGCCCCAGTTGGTGGTGGTAGCAACCCTACTTCGTGGCCGCTCTGCTCGCCTACAAAATCGTCACAGAAACAAAAAACAACGAAACTAAAACGAGGAGAGAGCCCTTGAGATGGGCTTTCCAATGGTATAAAACTTGTACAAATCCATTATTATTCTGAGGGTGATTTGGCCGTCCTTAGGTTGAACTTCTCTCTTTGACAGTTTTGTGTACAAAAATCCCATTGAACATGCTGTTGAGGAACATTCTGAGTGTCCCCACTTGCTGGTCATTTCCGGTATGATGATTGCACAAAGTGGCCATAAAACTTTACTTTTCGGACTCAGGGATATGAGAGGCAGACTTTGATATAAACTTTGTGTCTCTAGCATGCTTAGTTCATGAGTTATTGTCAAACATAGCGCAGAATTTGTTTCAAATTGTTTTTTGGCAGGAAATATCTTGCATGTGTTGATACGTAGCCCCAGTTGGTGGTGGTAGCAACCCTACTTCGCCGACAAAATCGTCACAGAAACGAAACTAGGACGAGGAGAGAGCCCTTGAGATGGGCTTTCCAATGGCATAAAACTTGTACAAATCCATCATTATTCTGAGGGTGATTTGGCGGTCCTTAGGTTGAACTTCTCTCTTTGACAGATATGTGTACAAAAATCCCATTGAACATGCTCTTGAGGAACATTCTGAGTATCCCCACTTGCTGGTCATTTCCGGTATGAAGATTGCACAAAGTGGCCATAAAACTTTGATTTTCGGACTCAGGGATATGAGAGGCAGATTTGCATATAAATTTGTGTCTCTAGCATGCTTAGTTCATGAGTTATTGTCAAACATAGCCTAGAATTTGTTTCAAAGCATTTTCTGGCAGGAAATGCCTGGCTTGTATTGATATGTAGCCCCAGTTGGTGGTGGTAGCAACCCTACTTCGTGGCCGCTCTGCTCGCGTACAAAATCGTCAGAGAAACAAAAAAACAACGAGGAGAGAGCCCTTGAGATGGGCTTTCCAATGGTATAAAACTTGTACAAATCCATTATTATTCTGAGGGTGATTTGGCCGTCCTTAGGTTGAACTTCTCTCTTTGACAGTTCTGTGTACAAAAATCCCATTGAACATGCTCTTGAGGAACATTCTGAGTGTCCCCACTTGCTGGTCATTTTCGGTATGAAGAGTGCACAAAGTGGCCATAAAACTTTAATTTTCGGAATCAGGGATATAAGAGTCGGATTTTGATATAAACTTTGTGTTTCTAGCATGCTTAGTTCATGAGTTATTGTCAAACAAAGCGCAGAATTTGTTTCGAACCGTTTTTTGGCAGGAAATGTCTTGCATGTGTTGATACGTAGCCCCAGTTGGTGGTGGTAGCAAGCCTCCTTCCTGGCTGCTCTCCTCGCCTAAAAAATCGTCACAGAAACGAAACTAGAACGAAGAGAGAGCCCTTGAGATGGGCTTTCCAATGGTTTTTAACTTGTACAAATCCATCATTATTATGAGGGTGATTTGGCCGTCCTTAGGTTGTATTTCTCTCTTTGACAGTTCTGTGTACAAAAATCCCATTGAACATGCTCTTGAGGAACATTCTGAGTACCCTACTTGCTGGTCATTTCCGGTATGAAGATTTCCCAAAGTGGCCATAAAACTTTAATTTTCGGACTCAGGGATATGAGAGTCAGATTTTGATATATACTTTGTGTCTCTAGCATGCTTTTAGTTCATGAGTTATTGTCAAACATAGCGCAGAATTTGTTTCGAACCGTTGTTTGGCCGGAAATGTCTTGCATGTGTTGATACGTGGCCTCAGTTGGTGGTGGTAGCAAGCCTACTTCCTGGCCGCTCTTTTCGCCTACAAAATATTCACAGAAACTAAACTAAAACGAGGAGAGAGCCCTTGAGATGGGCTTTCCAATGGTATAAAACTTGTACAAATCCATTATTATTCTGAGGGTGATTTGGCCGTCCTTAGGTTGAACTTCTGTCTTTGACAGTTCTGTGTACAAAAATCCCATTGAACATGCTCTTGAGGAACATCCTGAGTATCCCCACTTGCTGGTCATTTCCGGTGTGAAGATTGTACAAAGTGGCCATAAAATTTTACTTTTCGGACCCATGGATATGAGAGGCAGATTTTGATTCAAACTTTGTGTCTCTAGCATGCTTAGTTCATGAGTTATTGTTAAACATAGCGCAGAATTTGTTTCAAATCGGTTTTTTTGCAGGAAATGTCTTGCATGTGTTGATACGTAGCCCCAGTTGGTGGTGGTAGCAACCCTACTTCGCCAACAAAATCGTCACAGAAACGAAACTAGGACGAGGAGAGAGCCCTTGAGATGGGCTTTCCAATGGTATAAAACTTGTACAAATCCATCATTATTCTGAGTGTGATTTGGCCGTCCTTAGGTTGTATTTCTCTCTTTGACAGTTCTGTGTACAAAAATCCCATTGAACATGCATTTGAGGAACATTCTGAGTATCCCCACTTGCTGGTCATTTCCGGTATGAAGATTGCACAAAGCGGCCATAAAACTTTAATTTTCGGACTCAGGGATACGAGAGGCAGATTTTGATATAAACTTTGTGTCTCTAGCATGCTTAGTTCATCAGTTATTGTCAAACATAGCGCAGAATTTGTTTCAAAGCCTTTTTTGGCAGGAAATGCCTTGCATGTATTGATATGTAGCCCCAGTTGGTGGTGGTAGCAACCCTACTTCCTGGCCGCTCTGCTCGCCTACAAAATCGTCACAGAAACAAACAAAAAAACAAAGAGGAGAGAGCCCTTAAGATGGGCTTTCCAATGGTATAAAATTTGTACAAATCCATTATTATTCTGAGGGTGATTTGGCCGTCCTTAGGTTGAACTTCTCTGTTTGACAGTTCTGTATACAAAAATCCCATTGAACATGCTCTTGAGGAACATTCTGAGTATCCCCACTTGCTGGTCATTTCCGGTATGAAGATTGCACAAAGTGGCCATAAAACTTTGATTTTCGGACTCAGGGATATGAGAGGCAGATTTGCATATAAATTTGTGTCTCTAGCATACTTAGTTCATGAGTTATTGTCAAACATAGCCTAGAATTTGTTTCAAAACGTTTTTTGGCAGGAAATGCCTTGCTTGTATTGATATGTAGCCCCAGTTGGTGGTGGTAGCAACCCTACTTCCTGGCCGCTCTGCTCGCCTACAAAATCGTCACAGAAACAAAAAAACAACGAGGAGAGAGCACTTGAGATGGGTATTCCAATGGTATAAAACTTGTACAAATCCATTATTATTCTGAGGGTGATTTGGCCGTTTTTAGGTTGAACTTCTCTCTTTGACAGTTCTGTGTACACAAATCCCAATGAACATGCTCTTGAGGAACATTCTGAGTGTCCCCACTTGCTGGTCATTTCCGGTATGATGATTGCACAAAGTGACCATAAAACTTTAATTTTCAGACTCAGGGATATGAGAGGCAGATTTTGATATAAACTTTGTGTCTCTAGCATGCTTAGTTCATGAGTTATTGTCAAACATAGCGCACAATTTGTTTCGAACCGTTTTTTTGGCAGGTAATGTCTTGCATGTGTTGATACGTGGCCCCAGTTGGTGGTGGTAGCAACCCTACTTCCTGGCCACTCTCCTCGCCTACAAAATTGCACAGAAACGAAATTAGGACGAGGAGAGAGCCCTTGAGATGTGCTTTCCAATGGTATAAAACTTGTACAAATCCATCATTATTCTGAGGGTGATTTGGCCGTCCTTAGGTTGTATTTCTCTCTTTGACAGTTCTGTGTACAAAAATCCCATTGAACATGCTCTTGAGGAACATTCTGAGTACCCTACTTGCTGGTCATTTCCGGTATGAAGATTTCCCAAAGTGGCCATAAAACTTTAATTTTCGGACTCAGGGATATTAGAGTCAGATTTTGATATATACTTTGTGTCTCTAGCATGCTTTTAGTTCATGAGTTATTGTCAAACATAGCGCAGAATTTGTTTCGAACCGTTTTTTTGGCAGGTAATGTCTTGCATGTGTTGATACGTGGCCTCAGTTGGTGGTGGTAGCAAGCCTACTTCCTGGCCGCTCTCCTCGCCTACAAAATATTCACTGAAACTAAACTAGGACGAGGAGAGAGCCCTTGAGATGTGCTTTCCAATGGTATAAAACTTGTACAAATCCATCATTATTCTGAGGGTGATTTGGCCGTCCTTAGGTTGTATTTCTCTCTTTGACAGTTCTGTGTACAAAAATCCCATTGAACATGCTCTTGAGGAACATTCTGATTATCCCCACTTGCTGGTCATTTCCGGTGTGAAGATTGTACAAAGTGGCCATAAAATTTTACTTTTCGGACCCATGGATATGAGAGGCAGATTTTGATTCAAACTTTGTGTCTCTAGCATGCTTAGTTCATGAGTTATTGTTAAACATAGCGCAGAATTTGTTTCAAATCGGTTTTTTTTGCAGGAAATGTCTTGCATGTGTTGATACGTAGCCCCAGTTGGTGGTGGTAGCAACCCTACTTCGCCAACAAAATCGTCACAGAAACTAAACTAAAACGAGGAGAGAGCCCTTGAGATGGGCTTTCCAATGGTATAAAACTTGTACAAATCCATCATTATTCTGAGTGTGATTTGGCCGTCCTTAGGTTGTATTTCTCTCTTTGACAGTTCTGTGTACAAAAATCCCATTGAACATGCATTTGAGGAACATTCTGAGTATCCCCACTTGCTGGTCATTTCCGGTATGAAGATTGCACAAAGCGGCCATAAAACTTTAATTTTCGGACTCAGGGATACGAGAGGCAGATTTTGATATAAACTTTGTGTCTCTAGCATGCTTAGTTCATCAGTTATTTTCAAACATAGCGCAGAATTTGTTTCAAAGCGTTTTTTGGCAGGAAATGCCTTGCTTGTATTGATATGTAGCCCCAGTTGGTGGTGGTAGCAACCCTACTTCCTGGCCGCTCTGCTCGCCTACAAAATCGTCACAAAAACAAAAAAACAACGAGGAGAGAGCACTTGAGATGGGCTTTCCAGTGGTATAAAACTTGTACAAATCCATTATTATTCTGAGGGTGATTTGGCCGTCCTTAGGTTGAACTTCTCTCTTTGACAGTTCTGTGTACAAAAATCCCATTGAACATGCTCTTGAGGAACATTCTGAGTATCCCCACTTGCTGGTCATTTCCGGTATGAAGATTGCACAAAGTGGCCATAAAACTTTGATTTACGGACTCAGGGATATGAGAGGCAGATTTGCATATAAATTTGTGTCTGTAGCATACTTAGTTCATGAGTTATTGTCAAACATAGCCTAGAATTTGTTTCAAAGCGTTTTTTGGCAGGAAATGCCTTGCTTGTATTGATATGTAGTCCCAGTTGGTGGTGGTAGCAACCCTACTTCGTGGCCGCTCTGCTCGCCTACAAAATCGTCACAGAAACAAAAAAACAACGAAACTAAAACGTGGAGAGAGCCCTTGAGATGGGCTTTCCAATGGTATAAAACTTGTACAAATCCTGAGGGTGATTTGGCCGTCTTTAGGTTGAACTTCTCTCTTTGACAGTTCTGTGTACACAAATCCCATTGAACATGCTGTTGAGGAACATTCTGAGTGTCCCCACTTGCTGGTCATTTCCGGTATGATGATTGCACAAAGTGGCCATAAAACTTTAATTTTCGGACTCAGGGATATGAGAGGAAGACTTTGATATAAACTTTGTGTCTCTAGCATGCTTAGTTCATGAGTTATTGTCAAACATAGCGCAGAATTTGTTTCAAATTGTTTTTTGGCAGGAAATGTCTTGCATGTGTTGATACGTAGCCCCAGTTGGTGGTGGTAGCAGGCCTACTTCGCCTACAAAATCGTCACAGAAACGAAACTAGAACGAGGAGAGAGCCCATGAGATGGGCTTTCCAATGGTATAAAACTTGTACAAATCCATCATTATTCTGAGGGTGATTTGGTCGTCCTTAGGTTGAACTTCTCTCTTTGACAGATATGTGTACAAAAATTTAATTGAACATGCTCTTGAGGAACATTTTGAGTATCCCCACTTGCTGGTCATTTCCGGTATGAAGATTGCACAAAGTGGCCATAAAACTTTGATTTTCGGACTCAGGGACATGAGAGGCAGATTTGCATATAAATTTGTGTCTCTAGCATGCTTAGTTCATGAGTTATTGTCAAAGATAGCCTAGAATTTGTTTCAAAGCGTTTTTTGGCAGGAAATGCCTTGATTGTATTGATATGTAGCCCCAGTTGGTGGTGGTAGCAACCCTACTTCGTGGCCGCTCTGCTCGCCTACAAAATCGTCACAGAAACAAAAAAACAACGAAACTAAAACGAGGAGAGAGCCCTTGAGATGGGCTTTCCAATGGTATAAAACTTGTACAAATCCTGAGGGTGATTTGGCCGTCTTTAGGTTGAACTTCTCTCTTTGACAGTTCTGTGTACACAAATCCCATTGAACATGCTGTTGAGGAACATTCTGAGTGTCCCCACTTGCTGGTCATTTCCGGTATGATGATTGCACAAAGTGACCATAAAACGTTAATTTTCAGAGTCAGGGATATGAGAGGCAGATTTTGATATAAACTTTGTGTCTCTAGCATGCTTAGTTCATGAGTTATTGTCAAACATAGCGCACAATTTGTTTCGAACCGTTTTTTTGGCAGGTAATGTCTTGCATGTGTTGATACGTGGCCCCAGTTGGTGGTGGTAGCAACCCTACTTCCTGGCCACTCTCCTCGCCTACAAAATTGCACAGAAACGAAATTAGGACGAGGAGAGAGCCCTTGAGATGTGCTTTCCAATGGTATAAAACTTGTACAAATCCATTATTATTCTGAGGTAGATTTGGCCGTCCTTGGGTTGAACTTCTCTCTTTGACAGTTCTGTGTACAAAAATCCCATTGAACATGCTCTTGAGGAACATTCTGAGTGTCCCCACTTGCTGGTCATTTCCGGTATGAAGATTGCACAAAGTGGCCATAAAACTTTAATTTTCGGACTCAGGGATATAAGAGTCGGATTTTGATATAAACTTTGTGTCTCTAGCATGCTTAGTTCATGAGTTATTGTCAAACAAAGCGCAGAATTTGTTTCGAACCGTTTTTTGGCAGGAAATGTCTTGCATGTGTTGATACGTAGCCCCAGTTGGTGGTGGTAGCAAGCCTCCTTCCTGGCTGCTCTCCTCGCCTAAAAAATCGTCACAGAAACGAAACTAGGACGAAGAGAGAGCCCTTGAGATGGGCTTTCCAATGGTATTTAACTTGTACAAATCCATAATTATTATGAGGGTGATTTGGCCGTCCTTAGGTTGTATTTCTCTCTTTGACAGTTCTGTGTACAAAAATCCCATTGAACATGCTCTTGATGAACATTCTGAGTATCCCTACTTGCTGGTCATTTCCGGTATGAAGATTTCACAAAGTGGCCATAAAACTTTAATTTTCGGACTCAGGGATATGAGAGGAAGACTTTGATATAAACTTTGTGTCTCTAGCATGCTTAGTTCATGAGTTATTGTCAAACATAGCGCAGAATTTGTTTCAAATTGTTTTTTGGCAGGAAAGGTCTTGCATGTGTTGGTGGTTGTAGCAAGCTTACTTCCTGGCCGCTCTCCTCGCCTACAAAATATTCACAGAAACCAAACTAAAACGAGGAGAGAGCCCTTGAGATGGGCTTTCCAATGGTATAAAACTTGTACAAATGCATTATTATTTTGAGGGTGATTTGGCCGTCCTTACGTTCTACTTCTCTCATTGACAGTTCTGTGTACAAAAATCCCATTGAACATGCTCTTGATGAACATTCTGAGTATCCCCACTTGCTGGTCATTTCCGGTATGATGATTGCACAAAATGGCCATAAAACTTTAATTTTCGGACTCAGGGATATGAGAGGCAGATTTGCTTATAAATTTGTGTCTCTAGCATGCTTAGTTCATGAGTTATTGTCAAACATAGCGCAGAATTTGTTTCAAATTGTTTTTTGGCAGGAAATGTCTTGCATGTGTTGATACGTAGCCCCAGTTGGTGGTGGTAGCAACCCTACTTCGCCGACAAAATCGTCACAGAAACGAAACTAAGACGAGGAGAGAGCCCTTGAAATGGGCTTTCCAATGGCATAAAACTTGTACAAATCCATCATTATTCTGAGGGTGATTTGGCCGTCCTTAGGTTGAACTTCTCTCTTTGACAGATCTGTGTACAAAAATCCCATTGAACATGCTCTTGAGGAACATTCTGAGTATCCCCAGTTGCTGGTCATTTCCGGTAGGAAGATTGCACAAAGTGGCCATAAAACTTTGATTTTCGGACACAGGGATATGAGAGGCAGATTTGCTTATAAATTTGTGTCTCTAGCATGCTTAGTTCATGAGTTATTGTCAAACATAGCCTAGAATTTGTTTCAAAGCGTTTTTTGGCAGGAAATGCCTTGCTTGTACTGATACGTAGCCCCAGTTGGTGGTGGTAGCAACCCTACTTCGTGGCCGCTCTGCTCGCCTACAAAATCGTCACAGAAACAAAAAACAACGAAACTCAAACGAGGAGAGAGCCCTTGAGATGGGCTTTCCAATGGTATAAAACTTGTACAAATCCATTATTATTCTGAGGGTGATTTGGCCGTCCTTAGGTTGAACTTCTCTCTCTGACAGTTCTGTGTACAAAAATCCCATTGAACATGCTCTTGAGGAACATTCTGAGTGTCCCCACTTGCTGGTCATTTTCGGTATGAAGATTGGACAAAGTGGCCATAAAACTTTAATTTTCGGACTCAGGGATATAAGAGTCGGATTTTGGTATAAACTTTGTGTCTCTAGCATGCTTAGTTCATGAGTTATTGTCAAACAAAGCGCAGAATTTGTTTCGAACCGTTTTTGGGCAGGAAATGTCTAGCATGTGTTGATACGTAGCCCCAGTTGGTGGTGGTAGCAAGCCTACTTCCTGGCCGCTGTCCTCGCCTACAAAATCGTCACAGAAACAAAACTAAAACGAGGAGAGAGCCCTTGAAATGGGCTTTCCAATGGTATAAAACTTGTACAAATCCATTATTATTCTGAGGGTGATTTGGCCGTCCTTAGGTTGTACTTCTCTCTTTGACAGTTCTGTGTACAAAAATCCCATTGAACATGCTCTTGAGGAACATTCTTAGTATCCCCACTTGCTGGTCATTGTCGGTATGAAGATTGCACAAAGTGGCCATAAAACTTTAATTTTCGGACTCAGGGATATGAGAGGCAGACTTTGATATAAATTTTGTGTCTCTAGCGTGCTTAGTTCATGAGTTATTGTCAAACATAGCCTATAATTTGTTTCAAAGCGTTTTTTGGCAGGAAATGCCTTGCTTGTATTGATATGTAGCCCCAGTTGGTGGTGGTAGCAACCCTACTTCGTGGCCGCTCTGCTCGCCTACAAAATCGTCACAGAAACAAAAAACAACGAGGAGAGAGCCCTTGAGATGGGCTTTCCAATGGTATAAAACTTGTACAAATCCATTATTATTCTGAGGGTGATTTGGCCGTCCTTAGGTTGAACTTCTCTCTTTGACAGTTCTGTGTACAAAAATCCCATTGAACATGCTCTTGAGGAACATTCTGAGTGTCCCAACTTGCTTGTCATTTCCGGTATGATGATTGCACAAAGTGGCCATAAAACTTTAATTTTCGGACTCAGGGATATGAGAGGCAGACTTTGATATAAACTTTGTGTCTCTAGCATGCTTAGTTCATGAGTTATTATCAAACAAAGCGCAGAATTTGTTTCGAACCGTTTTTTGGCAGGAAATGTCTTGCATGGTAGCCCCAGTTGGTGGTGGTAGCAAGCCTCCTTCCTGGCTGCTCTCCTCGCCTAAAAAATCGTCACAGAAACGAAACTAGGACGAAGAGAGAGCCCTTGAGGTGGGCTTTCCAATGGTATTTAACTTGTACAAATCCATAATTATTATGAGGGTGATTTGGCCGTCCTTAGGTTGTATTTCTCTCTTTGACAGTTCTGTGTACAAAAATCCCATTGAACATGCTCTTGAGGAATATTCTGAGTATCCCTACTTGCTGGTCATTTCCGGTGTGAAGATTTTACAATGTGGCCATAAAACTTTAATTTTCGGACTCAGGGATGTGAGAGTCAGATTTTGATATAAACTTTGTGCCTCTAGCTTGCTTAGTTCATGAGTTATTGTCAAACATAGCGCAGAATTTGTTTCAAACCGTTTTTTTTGGCAGGAAATGTCTTGCATGTGTTGATACGTAGCCCCAGTTGGTGGTGGTAGCAACCCTACTTCGCCTACAAAATCGTCACAGAAACGAAACTAGGACGAGAAGAGAGCCCTTAAGATGGTCTTTTCAATGGTATTTAACTTGTACAAATCCATCATTATTATGATTGTGATTTGGCCGTCCTTAGGTTGTATTTCTCTCTTTGACAGTTCTGTGTACAAAAATCCCATTGAACATGCTCTTGAGGAACATTCTGAGTATCCCTACTTGCTGGTCATTTCCGGTATGAAGATTTTACAAAGTGGCCATAAAACTTTAATTTTCGGACTCAGGGATATAAGAGTCGGATTTTGATATAAACTTTGTGTCTCTAGCATGCTTAGTTCATGAGTTATTGTCAAACAAAGCGCAGAATTTGTTTCGAACCGTTTTTTGGCAGGAAATGTCTTGCATGTGTTGATACGTAGCCCCAGTTGCTGGTGGTAGCAACCCTACTTCGCCTACAAAATCGTCACAGAAACGAAACTAGGACGAGAAGAGAGCCCTTAAGATGGTCTTTCCAATGGTATTTAACTTGTACAAATCCATCATTATTATGATTGTGATTTGGCCGTCCTTAGGTTGTATTTCTCTCTTTGACAGTTCTGTGTACAAAAATCCCATTGAACATGCTCTTGAGGAACATTCTGAGTATCCCTACTTGCTGGTCATTTCCGGTATGAAGATTTTACAAAGTGGCCATAAAACTTTAATTTTCGGACTCAGGGATATGAGAGTCAGATTTTGATATAAACTTTGTGTCTCTAGCATGCTTAGTTCATGAGTTATTGTCAAACAAAGCGCAGAATTTGTTTCGAACCGTTTTTTGGCAGGAAATGTCTTGCATGTGTTGATACGTAGCCCCAGTTGGTGGTGGTAGCAAGCCTCCTTCCTGGCTGCTCTCCTCGCCTAAAAAATCGTCACAGAAACGAAACTAGGACGAAGAGAGAGCCCTTGAGATGGGCTTTCCAATGATTTAAAACTTGTACAAATCCATTATTATTCTGAGGGTGATTTGGCCGTCCTTAGGTTGAACTTCTGTCTTTGACAGTTCTGTGTACAAAAATTCCATTGAACATGCTCTTGAGGAACATTCTGAGTGTCCCCACTTGCTGGTCATTTCCGGTATGAAGATTTTACAAAGTGGCCATAAAACTTTAATTTTCGGACTCAGGGATATAAGAGTCGGATTTTGATATAAACTTTGTGTCTCTAGCATGCTTAGTTCATGAGTTATTGTCAAACATAGCGCAGAATTTGTTTCGAACCATTTTTTGGTAGGAAATGTCTTGCATATGTTGATACGTAGCCCCAGTTGGTGGTGGTAGCAAGCCTCCTTCCTGGCTGCTCTCCTCGCCTACAAAATCGTCACAGAAACGAAACTAGGACGAAGAGAGAGCCCTTGAGATGGGCTTTCCAATGGTATTTAACTTGTACAAATCCATAATTATATGAGGGTGATTTGGCCGTCCTTAGGTTGTATTTCTCTCTTTGACAGTTCTGTGTACAAAAATCCCATTGAACATGCTCTTGAGGAACATTCTGAGTATCCCTACTTGCTGGTCATTTCCGGTATGAAGATTTTACAAAGTGGCCATAAAACTTTAATTTTCGGACTCAGGGATATGAGAGTCAGATTTTGATATAAACTTTGTGTCTCTAGCATGCTTAGTTCATGAGTTATTGTCAAACATAGCGAAGAATTTGTTTCAAATTGTTTTTTGGCAGGAAATGTCTTGCATGTGTTGATACGTAACCCCAGTTGGTGGTGGTAGCAACCCTACTTCGCCTACAAAATCGTCACAGAAACGAAACAAAGACGAGGAGAGAGCCCTTAAGATGGGCTTTCCAATGGTATAAAACTTGTACAAATCCATTATTATTCTGAGGGTGATTTGGCCGTCCTTAGGTTGAACTTCTCTCTTTGACAGTTCTGTGTACAAAAATCCCATTGAACATGCTCTTGAGGAACATTCTGAGTATCCCCACTTGCTGGTCATTTCCGGTATGAAGATTGCACAAAGTGGCCATAAAACTTTAATTTTCGGACTCAGGGATATAAGAGTCGGATTTTGATATAAACTTTGTGTCTCTAGCATGCTTAGTTCATGAGTTATTGTCAAACATAGCGAAGAATTTGTTTCAAATTGTTTTTTGGCAGGAAATGTCTTGCATGTGTTGATACGTAGCCCCAGTTGGTGGTGGTAGCAACCCTACTTCGCCTACAAAATGGTCACAGAAACGAAACTAGGACGAGAAAAGAGCCCTTAAGATGGTCTTTCCAATGGTATTTAACTTGTACAAATCCATCATTATTATGAGTGTGATTTGGCCGTCCTTAGGTTGTATTTCTCTCTTGGCCATTAAACTTTAATTTTCGGACTCAGGGATATGAGAGTCAGATTTTGATATAAACTTTGTGTCTCTAGCATGCTTAGTTCATGAGTTATTGTCAAACATAGCGCAGAATTTGTTTCGAACCGTTTTTTGGCCGGAAATTTCTTGCATGTGTTGATACGTAGCCCCAGTTGGTGGTGGTAGCAAGCCTACTTCGCCTACAAAATCGTCACAGAAACGAAACAAACACGAGGAGAGAGCCCTTGAGATGGGCTTTCCAATGGTATAAAACTTGTACAAATCCATTATTATTCTGAGGTTGATTTGGCCGTCCGAAGGTTGAACTTCTCTCTTTGACAGTTCTGTGTACAAAAATCCCATTGAACATGCTCTTCAGGAACATTCTGAGTATCCCCACTTGCTGGTCATTACCGGTATGAAGATTGCACAAAGTGGCCATAAAACTTTAATTTTCGGACTCAGGGATATAAGAGTCGGATTTTGATATAAACTTTGTGTCTCTAGCATGCTTAGTTCATGAGTTATTGTCAAACATAGCGCAGAATTTGTTTCGAACCGTTTTTTGGCCGGAAATTTCTTGCATGTGTTGATACGTGGCCTCAGTTGGTGGTGGTAGCAAGCCTACTTCCTGGCCGCTCTTTTCGCCTACAAAATATTCACAGAAACTAAACTAAAACGAGGAGAGAGCCCTTGAGATGGGCTTTCCAATGGTATAAAACTTGTACAAATCCATTATTATTCTGAGGGTGATTTGGCCGTCCTTAGGTTGAACTTCTGTCTTTGACAGTTCTGTGTACAAAAATCCCATTGAACATGCTCTTGAGGAACATTCTGAGTATCCCTACTTGCTGGTCATTTCCGGTATGAAGATTGCACAAAGTGGCCATAAAACTTTAATTTTCGGACTCAGGGATATAAGAGTCGGATTTTGATATAAACTTTGTGTCTCTAGCATGCTTAGTTCATGAGTTATTGTCAAACAAAGCGCAGAATTTGTTTCGAACCGTTTTTTGGCAGGAAATGTCTTGCTTGTGTTGATACGTAGCCCCAGTTGGTGGTGGAAGCAAGCCTCCTTCCTGGCTGCTCTCCTCGCCTAAAAAAATATTCACAGAAACTAAACTAAAACTAGGAGAGAGCCCTTGAGATGGGCTTTCCAATGGTATAAAACTTGTACAAATCCATTATTATTCTGAGGGTGATTTGGCCGTCCTTAGGTTGAACTTCTCTCTTTGACAGTTCTGTGTACAAAAATCCCATTGAACATGCTCTTGAGGAACATTCTGAGTATCCCCACTTGCTGGTCATTTCCGGTATGAAGATTGCACAAAGTGGCCATAAAACTTTAATTTTCGGACTCAGGGATATAAGAGGCAGATTTTGATATAAACTTTGTGTCTCTAGCATGCTTAGTTCATGAGTTATTGTCAAACATAGCGCAGAATCTGTTTCAAATCGTTTTTTGGCAGGAAATGTCTTGCATGCGTTGAAACGTGGCCCCAGTTGGTGGTGGTAGCAAGCCTACTTCGCCTACAAAATCGTCACAAAAACAAAACCAAAACGAGGAGATAGCCCTTGAGATTGGCTTTCCAATGGTATAAAACTTGTACAAATCCATTATTATTCTGAGGGTGATTTGGCCGTCCTTAGGTTGAACTTCTGTCTTTGACAGTTCTGTGTACAAAAATCCCATTGAACATGCTCTTGAGGAACATTCTGAGTATCCCCACTTGCTGGTCATTTCCGGTATGAAGATTGCACAAAGTGGCCATAAAACTTTAATTTTCGGACTCAGGGATATAAGAGTCGGATTTTGATATAAACTTTGTGTCTCTAGCATGCTTAGTTCATGAGTTATTGTCAAACAAAGCGCAGAATTTGTTTCGAACCGTTTTTTGGCAGGAAATGTCTTGCTTGTGTTGATACGTAGCCCCAGTTGGTGGTGGAAGCAAGCCTACTTCCTGGCTGCTCTCCTCGCCTAAAAAAATCGTCACAGAAACGAAACAAGGACGAGGAGAGAGCCCTTGAGATGGGCTTTCCAATGGTATTTAACTTGTACAAATCCATAATTATTATGAGGGTGATTTGGCCGTCCTTATGTTGTATTTCTCTCTTTGACAGTTCTGTGTACAAAAATCCCATTGGACATGCTCTTGAGGAACATTCTGAGTATCCCTACTTGCTAGTCATTTCCGGTGTGAAGATTTTACAATGTGGCCATAAAACTTTAATTTTCGGACTCAGGGATGTGAGAGTCAGATTTTGATATAAACTTTGTGTCTCTAGCATGCTTAGTTCATGAGTTATTGTCAAACATAGCGCAGAATTTGTTTCAAACCGTTTTTTTTTGGCAGGAAATGTCTTGCATGTGTTGATATGTAGCCCCAGTTGGTGGTGGTAGCAAGCCTCCTTCCTGGCTGCTCTCCTCGCCTAAAAAATCGTCACAGAAACGAAACTAGAACGAGGAGAGAGCCCTTGAGATGGGCTTTCCAATGGTATAAAACTTGTACAAATCCATCATTATTAGGAGGTTGATTTGGCCGTCCTTAGGTTTTATTTCTCCTTTTGACAGTTCTGTGTACAAAAAGCCCATTGAACATGCATTTGAGGAACATTCTGAGTATCCCCACTTGGTGGTCATTTCCGGTATGAAGATTGCACAAAGTGGCCATAAAACTTTAATTTTCGGACTCAGGGATATGAGAGTCAGATTTTGATATAAACTTTGTGTCTCTAGCATGCTTAGTTCATGAGTTATTGTTAAACATAGCGCAGAATTTGTTTCAAACCGTTTTTTTGGCAGGAAATGTCTTGCATGTGTTGATACGTAGCCCCAGTTGGTGGTGGTAGCAACCCTACTTCGCCTACAAAATCGTCACAGAAACAAAACTAGGACGAGAAGAGAGCCCTTAACATGGTCTTTCCAATGGTATTTAACTTGTACAAATCCATCATTATTATGATTGTGATTTGGCCGTCCTTAGGTTGTATTTCTCTCTTTGACAGTTCTGTGTACAAAAATCCCATTGAACATGCTCTTGAGGAACATTCTGAGTATCCCTACTTGCTGGTCATTTCCGGTATGAAGATTGCACAAAGTGGCCATAAAACTTTAATTTTCGGACTCAGGGATATGAGAGTCAGATTTTGATATAAACTTTGTGTCTCTAGCATGCTTAGTTCATGAGTTATTGTCAAACATAGCGCAGAATTTGTTTCGAACCGTTTTTTGGCCGGAAATTTCTTGCATGTGTTGATACGTGGCCTCAGTTGGTGGTGGTAGCAAGCCTACTTCCTGGCCGCTCTCCTCGCCTACAAAATATTCACAGAAACTAAACTAAAACGAGGAGAGAGCCCTTGAGATGGGCTTTCCAATGGTATAAAACTTGTACAAATCCATTATTATTCTGAGGGTGATTTGGCCGTCCTTAGGTTGAACTTCTCTCTTTGACAGTTCTGTGTACAAAAATCCCATTGAACATGCTCTTGAGGAACATTCTGAGTATCCCCACTTGCTGGTCATTTCCGGTATGAAGATTGCACAAAGTGGCCATAAAACTTTAATTTTCGGACTCAGGGATATAAGAGTCGGATTTTGATATAAACTTTGTGTCTCTAGCATGCTTAGTTCATGAGTTATTGTCAAACATAGCGAAGAATTTGTTTCAAATTGTTTTTTGGCAGGAAATGTCTTGCATGTGTTGATACGTAGCCCCAGTTGGTGGTGGTAGCAAGCCTACTTCGCCTACAAAATCGTCACAGAAACGAAACAAAGACGAGGAGAGAGCCCTTGAGATTGGCTTTCCAATGGTATAAAACTTGTACAAATCCATTATTATTCTGAGGGTGATTTGGCCGTCCCTAGGTTGAACTTCTGTCTTTGACAGTTCTGTGTACAAAAATCCCATTGAACATGCTCTTGAGGAACATTCTGAGTGTCCCCACTTGCTGGTCATTTTCGGTATGAAGATTGCACAAAGTGGCCATAAAACTTTAATTTTCGGACTCAGGGATATAAGAGTCGGATTTTGATATAAACTTTGTGTCTCTAGCATGCTTAGTTCATGAGTTATTGTCAAACATAGCGCAGAATTTGTTTCAAACCGTTTTTTGGCAGGAAATGTCTTGCATGTGTTGATACGTAGCCCCAGTTGGTGGTGGTAGCAAGCCTACTTCCTGGCTGCTCTCCTCGCCTACAAAATCGTCACAGAAACGAAACTAGGACGAGGAGAGAGCCCTTGAGATGGGCTTTCCAATGGTATAAAACTTGTACAAATCCATTATTATTCTGAGGGTGATTTGGCCGTCCTTAGGTTGTATTTCTCTCTTTGACAGTTCTGTGTACAAAAATCCCATTGAACATGCTCTTGAGGAACATTCTGAGTATCCCTACTTGCTGGTCATTTCCGGTATGAAGATTTTACAAAGTGGCCATAAAACTTTAATTTTCGGACTCAGGGATATGAGAGTCAGATTTTGATATAAACTTTGTGTCTCTAGCATGCTTAGTTCATGAGTTATTGTCAAACATAGCGCAGAATTTGTTTCAAACCGTTTTTTGGCAGGAAATGTCTTGCATGTGTTGATACGTAGCCCCAGTTGGTGGTGGTAGCAAGCCTACTTCCTGGCTGCTCTCCTCGCCTACAAAATCGTCACAGAAACGAAACTAGGACGAGGAGAGAGCCCTTGAGATGGGCTTTCCAATGGTATAAAACTTGTACAAATCCATTATTATTCTGAGGGTGATTTGGCCGTCCTTAGGTTGAACTTCTCTCTTTGACAGTTCTGTGTACAAAAATCCCATTGAACATGCTCTTGAGGAACATTCTGAGTATCCCTACTTGCTGGTCATTTCCGGTATGAAGATTGCACAAAGTGGCCATAAAACTTTAATTTTCGGACTCAGGGATATGAGAGTCAGATTTTGATATAAACTTTGTGTCTCTAGCATGCTTAGTTCATGAGTTATTGTCAAACATAGCGCAGAATTTGTTTCAAACCGTTTTTTGGCAGGAAATGTCTTGCATGTGTTGATACGTGGCCTCAGTTGGTGGTGGTAGCAAGCCTACTTCCTGGCCGCTCTCCTCGCCTACAAAATGGTCACAGAAACGAAACTAGGACGAGGAGAGAGCCCTTGAGATGGGCTTTCCAATGGTATAAAACTTGTACAAATCCATTATTATTCTGAGGGTGATTTGGCCGTCCTTAGGTTGTATTTCTCTCTTTGACAGTTCTGTGTACAAAAATCCCATTGAACATGCTCTTGAGGAACATTCTGAGTATCCCCACTTGCTGGTCATTTCCGGTATGAAGATTGCACAAAGTGGCCATAAAACTTTAATTTTCGGACTCAGGGATATGAGAGTCAGATTTTGATATAAACTTTGTGTCTCTAGCATGCTTAGTTCATGAGTTATTGTCAAACATAACGAAGAATTTGTTTCAAATTGTTTTTTGGCAGGAAATGTCTTGCATGTGTTGATACGTAGCCCCAGTTGGTGGTGGTAACAAGCCTACTTCGCCTACAAAATCGTCACAGAAACGAAACAAAGACGAGGAGAGAGCCCTTGAGATGGGCTTTCCAATGGTATAAAACTTGTACAAATCCATTATTATTCTGAGGGTGATTTGGCCGTCCTTAGGTTGTATTTCTCTCTTTGACAGTTCTGTGTACAAAAATCCCATTGAACATGCTCTTGAGGAACATTCTGAGTATCCCTACTTGCTGGTCATTTCCGGTATGAAGATTTTACAAAGTGGCCATAAAACTTTAATTTTCGGACTCAGGGATATGAGAGTCAGATTTTGATATAAACGTTGTGTCTCTAGCATGCTTAGTTCATGAGTTATTGTCAAACATAGCGCAGAATTTGTTTCGAACCGTTTTTTTGGCAGGAAATGTCTTGCATGTGTTGATACGTAGCCCCAGTTGGTGGTGGTAGCAACCCTACTTCCTGGCCGCTCTCCTCGCCTACAAAATCGTCACAGAAACAAAACTAGGACGAGGAGAGAGCCCTTGAGATGGGCTTTCCAATGGTATAAAACTTGTACAAATCCATTATTATTCTGAGGGTGATTTGGCCGTCCTTAGGTTGAACTTCTCTCTTTGACAGTTCTGTGTACAAAAATCCCATTGAACATGCTCTTGAGGAACATTCTGAGTATCCCCACTTGCTGGTCATTTCCGGTATGAAGATTGCACAAAGTGGCCATAAAACTTTAATTTTCGGACTCAGGGATATAAGAGTCGGATTTTGATATAAACTTTGTGTCTCTAGCATGCTTAGTTCATGAGTTATTGTCAAACATAACGAAGAATTTGTTTCAAATTGTTTTTTGGCAGGAAATGTCTTGCATGTGTTGATACGTAGCCCCAGTTGGTGGTGGTAACAAGCCTACCTCGCCTACAAAATCGTCACAGAAACGAAACAAAAACGAGGAGAGAGCCCTTGAGATGGGCTTTCCAATGGTATAAAACTTGTACAAATCCATTATTATTCTGAGGGTGATTTGGCCGTCCTTATGTTGTATTTCTCTCTTTGACAGTTCTGTGTACAAAAATCCCATTGAACATGCTCTTGAGGAACATTCTGAGTATCCCCACTTGCTGGTCATTTCCGGTATGAAGATTGCACAAAGTGGCCATAAAACTTTAATTTTCGGACTCAGGGATATAAGAGGCAGATTTTGATATAAACTTTGTGTCTCTAGCATGCTTAGTTCATGAGTTATTGTCAAACATAGCGCAGAATTTGTTTCAAACCGTTTTTTGGCAGGAAATGTCTTGCATGTGTTGATACGTAGCCCCAGTTGGTGGTGGTAGCAAGCCTACTTCCTGGCTGCTCTCCTCGCCTACAAAATCGTCACAGAAACGAAACTAGGACGAGGAGAGAGCCCTTGAGATGGGCTTTCCAATGGTATAAAACTTGTACAAATCCATTATTATTCTGAGGGTGATTTGGCCGTCCTTAGGTTGTATTTCTCTCTTTGACAGTTCTGTGTACAAAAATCCCATTGAACATGCTCTTGAGGAACATTCTGAGTATCCCTACTTGCTGGTCATTTCCGGTATGAAGATTGCACAAAGTGGCCATAAAACTTTTATTTTCTGACTCAGAAATCTGAGAGGCAGATTTTGATATAAACTTTGTGTCTCTAGCATGCTTAGTTCATGAGTTATTGTCAAACATAGCGCAGAATTTGTTTCAAATCGTTTTTTGGCAGGAAATGTCTTGCATGTGTTGATACGTAGCCCCAGTTGGTGGTGGTAGCAAGCCTACTTCCTGGCCGCTCTTCGCCTACAAAATCGTCACAGAAACAAAACTAGGACGAAGAGAGAGCCCTTAAGATGGGCTTTCCAATGGTATAAAACTTGTACAAATCCATCATTATTCTGAGGGTGATTTGGCCGTCCTTAGGTTGTATTTCTCTCTTTGACAGTTCTGTGTACAAAAATCCCATTGAACATGCTCTTGAGGAACATTCTGAGTATCCCCACTTGCTGGTCATTTCCGGTATGAAGATTGCACAAAGTGGCCATAAAACTTTAATTTTCGGACTCAGGGATATGAGAGGCAGATTTTGATATAAACTTTGTGTCTCTAGCATGCTTAGTTCATGAGTTATTGTCAAACATAGCGCAGAATTTGTTTCAAACCGTTTTTTGGCAGGAAATGTCTTGCATGTGTTGATACGTAGCTCCAGTTGGTGGTGGTAGCAACCCTTCTTCGCCTACAAAATCGTCACAGAAACAAAACTAGGACGAGGAGAGAGCCCTTGAGATGGGCTTTCCAATGGTATAAAACTTGTACAAATCCATCATTATTCTGAGGGTGATTTGGCCGTCCTTAGGTTGTATTTCTCTCTTTGACAGTTCTGTGTACAAAAATCCCATTGAACATGCTCTTGAGGAACATTCTGAGTATCCCTACTTGCTGGTCATTTCCGGTTCGAAGATTGCACAAAGTGGCCATAAAACTTTAATTTTCGGACTCAGGAATATGAGAGGCAGATTTTGATATAAACTTTGTGTCTCTAGCATGCTTAGTTCATGAGTTATTGTTAAACATAGCGCAGAATTTGTTTCAAACCGTTTTTTTTTTCAGGAAATGTCTTGCATGTGTTGATACGTAGCCCCAGTTGGTGGTGGTAGCAACCCTACTTCCTGGCCGCTCTCCTCGCCTACAAAACGGTCACAGAAACGAAACTAGGACGAGGAGAGAGCCCTTGAGATGGGCTTTCCAATGGTATAAAACTTGTACAAATCCATCATTATTCTGAGGGTTATTTGGCCGTCCTTAGGTTTTATTTCTCTCTTTGACAGTTCTGTGTACAAAAATCCCATTGAACATGCTCTTGAGGATCATTCTGAGTATTCCCACTTGCCGGTCATTTCCGGTATGAAGATTGCACAAAGTGGCCATAAAACTTTAATTTTCGGACTCAGGGATATGAGAGGCAGATTTTGATATAAACTTTGTGTCTCTAGCATGCTTAGTTCATGAGTTATTGTCAAACATAGCGCAGAATTTGTTTCAAACCGTTTTTTGGCAGGAAATGTCTTGCATGTGTTGATACGTAGCCCCAGTTGGTGGTGGTAGCAAGCCTCCTTCCTGGCCGCTCTCCTCGCCTACAAAATATTCACAGAAACTAAACTAAAACGAGGAGAGAGCCCTTGAGATGGGCTTTCCAATGGTATAAAACTTGTACAAATCCATCATTATTCTGAGGGTGATTTGGCCGTCCTTAGGTTGTATTTCTCTCTTTGATAGTTCTGTGTACAAAAATCCCATTGAACATGCATTTTGAGGAACATTCTGAGTATCCCCACTCGCTGGTCATTTCCGGTATGAAGATTGCACAAAATGGCCATGAAACTCAAATTTTCGGACTCAGGGACATGAGAGGCGGATTTTGATATAAACTGTGTGTCTCTAGCATGCTTAGTTCATGAGTTATTGTCAAACATAGCGCAGAATTTGTTTCAAGCCGTTTATTTGGCAGGAAATGTCTTGCATGTGTTGATACGTAGCTCCAGTTGGTGGTGGTAGCAACCGTTCTTCGCCTACAAAATCGTCACAGAAACGAAACTAGGACGAAGAGAGAGCCCTTAAGATGGGCTTTCCAATGGTATAAAACTTGTACAAATCCATCATTATTCTGAGGGTGATTTGGCCGTCCTTAGGTTGTATTTCTGTCTTTGACAGTTCTGTGTACAAAAATCTCATTGAACATGGTCTTGAGGAACATTCTAAGTATCCCCACTTGCTGGTCATTTCCGGTATGGTTATTGCACAAAGTGGCCATAAAACGTTTATTTTCAGACTCAAGGATATGAGAGGCAGATTTTGATATAAACTTTGTGTCTCTAGCATGCTTAGTTCATGAGTTATTGTCAAACATAGCGCAGAATTGGTTTCAAACCGTTTTTTGGCCGGAAATTTCTTGCATGTGTTGATACGTAGCCCCAGTTGCTGGTGGTAGCAAGCCTCCTTCCTGGCCGCTGTCCTCGCCTACAAAATCGTCACAGAAACAAAATTAGAACGAGGAGAAAGCCCTTGAGATGGGCTTTCCAATGGTATAAAACTTGTACAAATCCATCATTCTTTTGAGGGTGATTTGGCCGTCCTTAGGTTGTATTTCTCTCTCTGACAGTTCTGTGTACAAAAATCCCATTGAACATGCTCTTGAAGAACATTCTGAGTATCCCCACTTGCTGGTCATTTCCGGTATGAAGATTGCACAAAATGGCCATAAAACTTAAATTTTCGGACTCAGCGACATGAGAGGCAGATTTTGATATAAACTGTGTGTCTCTAGCATGCTTAGTTCATGAGTTATTGTCAAACATAGCGCAGAATTTGTTTCAAACCGTTTATTTGGCAGGAAATGTCTTGCATGTGTTGATACGTGGCCCCAGTTGGTGGTGGTAGCAAGCCTACCTCCTAGCCGCTCTCCTCGCCTACAAAATTGTCACAGAAACGAAACTACAACGAGGAGAGAGCCCTTGAGATTGGCTTTCCAATGGTATGAAACTTGTACAAATCCATCATTATTCTGAGGGTGATTTGGCCGTCCTTAGGTTGTATTTCTGTCTTTGACAGTTCTGTGTACAAAAATCTCATTGAACATGGTCTTGAGGAACATTCTAAGTATCCCCACTTGCTGGTCATTTCCGGTATGGTTATTGCACAAAGTGGCCATAAAACGTTTATTTTCAGACTCAAGGATATGAGAGGCAGATTTTGATATAAACTTTGTGTCTCTAGCATGCTTAGTTCATGAGTTATTGTCAAACATAGCGCAGAATTGGTTTCAAACCGTTTTTTGGCAGGAAATGTCTTGCATGTGTTGATACGTAGCCCCAGTTGGTGTTAATAGCAAGCCTACTTCCTGGCCGCTTTCCTCGCCTACAAAATATTCACAGAAACAAAACTAAAACGAGGAGAAAGCCCTTGAGATGGGCTTTCCAATGGTATAAAACTTGTACAAATCCATCATTATTCTGAGGGTGATTTGGCCGTCCTTAGGTTGTATTTCTCTCTTTGACAGTTCTGTGTACAAAAATCCCATTGAACATGCTCTTGAGGAACATTCTGAGTATCCCCACTTGCTGGTCATTTCCGGTATGAAGATTGCACAAAATGGCCATAAAACTTAAATTTTCGGACTCAGCGACATGAGAGGCAGATTTTGATATAAACTGTGTGTCTCTAGCATGCTTAGTTCATGAGTTATTGTCAAACATAGCGCAGAATTTGTTTCAAACCGTTTATTTGGCAGGAAATGTCTTGCATGTGTTGATACGTGGCCCCAGTTGGTGGTGGTAGCAAGCCTACCTCCTAGCCGCTCTCCTCGCCTACAAAATTGTCACAGAAACGAAACTACAACGAGGAGAGAGCCCTTGAGATTGGCTTTCCAATGGTATAAAACTTGTATAAATCCATCATTATATTGAGGGTGATTTGGCCGTCCTTAGGTTTTATTTCTCTCTTTGACAGTTCCGTGTACAATAATCCCATTGAACATGCTCTTGAGGAACATTCTGAGTATCCCCACTTGCTGGTCATTTCCGTTATGAAGAATGCACAAAGTGGCCATAAAACTTAACTTTTCGGACTCAGGGATATAAGTGGCAGATTTTGATATAAACGTTGTGTATCTAGCATGCTTAGTTCATGAGTTATTGTCAAACATAGCGCAGAATTTGTTTCGAACCGTTTTTTGGCAGGAAATGTCTTGCATGTGTTGATACGTGGCCTCAGTTGGTGTTAATAGCAAGCCTTCTTCCTGGCCGCTCCTCTCGCCTACAAAATCTTCACAGAAACGAAACTAGGACGAGGAGAGAGCTCTTGAGATGGGCTTTCCAATGGTATAAAACTTGTACAAATCCAGCATTATTCTGAGGGTGATTTGGCCGTCCTTAGGTTGTAATTCTCTCTTTGACAGTTCTGTGTACAAAAATCCCCATTGCACATGCTCTTGAGGAACATTCTGAGTATCCCTACTTGCTGGTCATTTCCGGTATGAAGATTGCACAAAGTGGCTATAAAACTTTCATTTTCGGACTCAGGGATATGAGAGGCAGATTTTGATATAAAATTTGTGTCTCTAGCATGCTTAGTTCATGAGTTATTGTCAAACATAGCGCAGAATTTGTTTCAAATATTTTTTTGGCAGGAAATGTCTTGGATGTGTTGATACGTAGCCCCAGTTGGTGGTGGTAGCAAGCCTACTTCCTGGCCGCTCTCCTCGCCTACAAAATCGTCACAGAAACGAAACTATAACGAGGAGAGAGCCCTTGAGATGGGCTTTCCAATGGTATAAAACTTGTACAAATCCATCATTATTCTGAGGGTGATTTGGCCGTCCTTAGGTTGTATTTCCCTCTTTGACAGTTCTGTGTACAAAAATCCCATTGAACATGCTCTTGAGGAACATTCTGAGTATCCCTACTTGCTGGTCATTTCCGGTATGAAGATTGCACAAAGTGGCCATAAAACTTTAATTTTCGGACTCAGAGATATGAGAGGCAGATTTTGATATAAACTTTGTGTCTCTAGCATGCTTAGTTCATGAGTTATTGTTAAACATAGCGCAGAATTTTTTTCAAACCGTTTTTTGGCAGGAAATGTCTTGCATGTGTTGATACGTAGCCCCAGTTGGTGGTGGTAGTAACCCTACTTCCTGGCTGCTCTCCTCGCCTACAAAATGGTCACAGAAACGAAACTAGGACGAGGAGAGAGCCCTTGAGATGGGCTTTCCAATGGTATAAAACTTGTACAAATCCATCATTATTCTGAGGGTGATTTGGCCGTCCTTAGGTTTTATTTCCATCTTTGACAGTTCTGTGTACAAAAATCCCATTGAACATGCTCTTGAGGAACATTCTGAGTATCCCTACTTGCTGGTCATTTCCGGTATGAAGATTGCACAAAGTGGCCATAAAACTTTTATTTTTGGACTCAGAAATATGAGAGGCAGATTGTGATATAAACTTTGTGTCTCTAGCATGCTTAGTTCATGAGTTATTGTCAAACATAGCGCAGAATTTGTTTCAAATAGTTTTTTGGCAGGAAATGTCTTGCATGTGTTGATACGTAGCCCCAGTTGGTGGTGGTAGCAAGCCTACTTTTTGGCCGCTCTTCTCGCCTACCAAATCGTCACAGAAACGAAACTAGGACGAGGAGAGAGCCCTTGAGATGGGCTTTCCAATGGTATAAAACTTGTTTAAATCCATCATTATTCTGAGGGTGATTTGGCCGTCCTTAGGTTGTATTTCTCTCTTTGACAGTTCTGTGCACACAAACCCCATTGAACATGCTCTTGACGAATATTCTGAATATCCCCACTTGCTGGTCATTTCCGGTATGAAGATTGCACAAAGTGGCCATAAAACTTTAATTTTCGGACTCAGAAATATGAGAGGCAGATTTTGATATAAACTTTGTGTCTCTAGCATGCTTAGTTCATGAGTTATTGTCAAACATAGCGCAGAGTTTTTGTCAAACCGTTTTTTGGCAGGAAATGTCTTGCATGTGTTGATACGTAGCCCCAGTTGGTGGTGGTAGCAACCCTACTTCCTGGCTGCTCTCCTCGCCTACAAAATAGTCACAGAAACAAGACTAAGACGAGGAAAGAGCCCTTGAGATGGGCTTTCCAATTGTATAAAACTTTTACAAATCCATCATTATTCTGAGGGTGATTTGGCCGTCCTTATGTTTTATTTCTCTCTTTGACAGTTCTGTGTACAAAAATCCCATTGAACATGCTCTTGAGGAACATTCTGAGTATCCCTACTTGCTGGTCATTTCCGGTATGAAGATTGCACAAAGTGGCCATAAAACTTTCATTTTCGGACTCAGAAATATGAGAGGCAGATTTTGATATAAACTTTGTGTCTCTAGCATGCTTAGTTCATGAGTTATTGTCAAACATAGCGCAGAATTTGTTTCAAACCGTTTTTTGGCAGGAAATGTCTTGCATGTGTTGATACGTAGCCCCATTTGGTGGTGGTAGCAACCCTACTTCCTGGCTGCTCTCCTCGCCTACAAAATGGTCACAGAAACGAAACTACAACGAGGAGAGAGCCCTTGAGATGGGCTTTCCAATGGTATAAAACTTGTACAAATCCATCATTATTCTGAGGGTGATTTGGCCGTCCTTAGGTTTTATTTCCATCTTTGACAGTTCTGTGTACAAAAATCCCATTGAACATGCTCTTGAGGAACATTCTGAGTATCCCTACTTGCTGGTCATTTCCGGTATGAAGATTGCACAAAGTGGCCATAAAACTTTCATTTTTGGACTCAGAAATATGAGAGGCAGATTGTGATATAAACTTTGTGTCTCTAGCATGCTTAGTACATGAGTTATTGTCAAACATAGCGCAGAGTTTTTTTCAAACCGTTTTTTGGCAGGAAATGTCTTGCATGTGTTGATACGTAGCCCCAGTTGGTGGTGGTAGCAACCCTACTTCCTGGCTGCTCTCCTCGCCTACAAAATGGTCACAGAAACGAAACTAGGACGAGGAGAGAGCCCTTGAGATGGGCTTTCCAATGGTATAAAACTTGTACAAATCCATCATTATTCTGAGGGTGATTTGGCCGTCCTTAGGTTTTATTTCCATCTTTGACAGTTCTGTGTACAAAAATCCCATTGCACATGCTCTTGAGGAACATTCTGAGTATCCCTACTTGCTGGTCATTTCCGGTATGAAGATTGCACAAAGTGGCCATAAAACTTTCATTTTTGGACTCAGAAATATGAGAGGCAGATTGTGATATAAACTTTGTGTCTCTAGCATGCTTAGTTCATGGGTTATTGTCAAACATAGCGCAGAATTTGTTTCAAATAGTTTTTTGGCAGGAAATGTCTTGCATGTGTTGATACGTAGCCCCAGTTGGTGGTGGTAGCAAGCCTACTTTTTGGCCGCTCTCCTCGCCTACCAAATCGTCACAGAAACTAAACAGGACGAGGAGAGAGCCCTTTAAATGGGCTTTCCAATGGTATAAAACTTGTTTAAATCCATCATTATTCTGAGGGTGATTTGGCCGTCCTTAGGTTGTATTTCTCTCTTTGACAGTTCTGTGCACACAAACCCCATTGAACATGCTCTTGACGAATATTCTGAATATCCCCACTTGCTGGTCATTTCCGGTCATTTCCGATATGAAAGTGGCCATAAAACTTTAATTTTCGGACTCAGAAATATGAGAGGCAGATTTTGATATAAACTTTGTGTCTCTAGCATGCTTAGTTCATGAGTTATTGTCAAACATAGCGCAGAGTTTTTTTCAAACCGTTTTTTGGCAGGAAATGTCTTGCATGTGTTGATACGTAGCCCCATTTGGTGGTGGTAGCAACCCTACTTCCTGGCTGCTCTCCTCGCCTACAAAATCGTCACAGAAACAAGACTAGGACGAGGAAAAAGCCCTTGAGATGGGCTTTCCAATGGTATAAAATTTGTACAAATCCATAATTATTCTGAGGGTGATTTGGCCGTCCTTAGGTTTTATTTCCATCTTTGACAGTTCTGTGTACAAAAATCCCATTGAACATGCTCTCGAGGAACATTCTGAGTATCCCTACTTGCTGGTCATTTCCGGTATGAAGATTGCACAAAGTGGCCATAAAACTTTCATTTTCGGACTCAGAAATATGAGAGGCAGATTTTGATATAAACTTTGTGTCTCTAGCATGCTTAGTACATAAGTTATTGTCAAACATAGCGCAGAGTTTTTTTCAAACCGTTTTTTGGCAGGAAATGTCTTGCATGTGTTGATACGTAGCCCCAGTTGGTGGTGGTAGCAACCCTACTTCCTGGCTGCTCTCCTCGCCTACAAAATGGTCACAGAAACGAAATTAGGACGAGGAGAGAGCCCTTGAGATGGGCTTTCCAATGGTATAAAACTTGTACAAATCCATTATTATTCTGAGGGTGATTTGGCCGTCCTTAGGTTTTATTTCCATCTTTGACAGTTCTGTGTACAAAAATCCCATTGAACATGCTCTTGAGGAACATTCTGAGTATCCCTACTTGCTGGTCATTTCCGGTATGAAGATTGCACAAAGTGGCCATAAAACTTTCATTTTTGGACTCAGAAATATGAGAGGCAGATTTTGATATAAACTTTGTGTCTCTAGCATGCTTAGTTCATGAGTTATTGTCAAACATAGCGCAGAATTTGTTTCAAACCGTTTTTTGGCAGGAAATGTCTTGCATGTGTTGATACGTAGCCCCATTTGGTGGTGGTAGCAACCCTACTTCCTGGCTGCTCTCCTCGCCTACAAAATCGTCACAGAAACAAAACTAGGACGAGGAAAAAGCCCTTGAGATGGGCTTTCCAATGGTATAAAACTTGTACAAATCCATCATTATTCCGAGGGTGATTTGGCCGTCCTTAGGTTTTATTTCCATCTTTGACAGTTCTGTGTACAAAAATCCCATTGAACGTGCTCTTGAGGAACATTCTGAGTATCCCTACTTGCTGGTCATTTCCGGTATGAAGATTGCACAAAGTGGCCATAAAACTTTCATTTTCGGACTCAGAAATATGAGAGGCAGATTTTGATATAAACTTTGTGTCTCTAGCATGCTTAGTACATGAGTTATTGTCAAACATAGCGCAGAGTTTTTTTCAAACCGTTTTTTGGCAGGAAATGTCTTGCATGTGTTGATACGTAGCCCCAGTTGGTGGTGGTAGCAACCCTACTTCCTGGCTGCTCTCCTCGCCTACAAAATGGTCACAGAAACGAAACTAGGACGAGGAGAGAGCCCTTGAGATGGGCTTTCCAATGGTATAAAACTTGTACAAATCCATCATTATTCTGAGGGTGATTTGGCCGTCCTTAGGTTTTATTTCCATCTTTGACAGTTCTGTGTACAAAAATCCCATTGAACATGCTCTTGAGGAACATTCTGAGTATCCCTACTTGCTGGTCATTTCCGGTATGAAGATTGCACAAAGTGGCCATAAAACTTTCATTTTTGGACTCAGAAATATGAGAGGCAGATTTTGATATAAACTTTGTGTCTCTAGCATGCTTAGTTCATGAGTTATTGTCAAACATAGCGCAGAATTTGTTTCAAATAGTTTTTTGGCAGGAAATGTCTTGCATGTGTTGATACGTAGCCCCAGTTGGTGGTGGTAGCAAGCCTACTTTTTGGCCGCTCTCCTCGCCTACCAAATCGTCACAGAAACTAAACTAGGACGAGGAGAGAGCCCTTTAAATGGGCTTTCCAATGGTATAAAACTTGTTTAAATCCATCATTATTCTGAGGGTGATTTGGCCGTCCTTAGGTTGTATTTCTCTCTTTGACAGTTCTGTGCACACAAACCCCATTGAACATGCTCTTGACGAATATTCTGAATATCCCCACTTGCTGGTCATTTCCGGTATGAAGATTGCACAAAGTGGCCATAAAACTTTAATTTTCGGACTCAGAAATATGAGAGGCAGATTTTGATATAAACTTTGTGTCTCTAGCATGCTTAGTTCATGAGTTATTGTCAAACATAGCGCAGAGTTTTTTTCAAACCGTTTTTTGGCAGGAAATGTCTTGCATGTGTTGATACGTAGCCCCATTTGGTGGTGGTAGCAACCCTACTTCCTGGCTGCTCTCCTCGCCTACAAAATCGTCACAGAAACAAAACTAGGACGAGGAAAAAGCCCTTGAGATGGGCTTTCCAATGGTATAAAACTTGTACAAATCCATTATTATTCCGAGGGTGATTTGGCCGTCCTTAGGTTTTATTTCCATCTTTGACAGTTCTGTGTACAAAAATCCCATTGAACGTGCTCTTGAGGAACATTCTGAGTATCCCTACTTGCTGGTCATTTCCGGTATGAAGATTGCACAAAGTGGCCATAAAACTTTCATTTTCGGACTCAGAAATATGAGAGGCAGATTTTGATATAAACTTTGTGTCTCTAGCATGCTTAGTACATGAGTTATTGTCAAACATAGCGCAGAGTTTTTTCAAACCGTTTTTTGGCAGGAAATGTCTTGCATGTGTTGATACGTAGCCCCAGTTGGTGGTGGTAGCAACCCTACTTCCTGGCTGCTCTCCTCGCCTACAAAATGGTCACAGAAACGAAACTAGGACGAGGAGAGAGCCCTTGAGATGGGCTTTCCAATGGTATAAAACTTGTACAAATCCATCATTATTCTGAGGGTGATTTGGCCGTCCTTAGGTTTTATTTCCATCTTTGACAGTTCTGTGTACAAAAATCCCATTGAACATGCTCTTGAGGAACATTCTGAGTATCCCTACTTGCTGGTCATTTCCGGTATGAAGATTGCACAAAGTGGCCATAAAACTTTCATTTTTGGACTCAGAAATATGAGAGGCAGATTTTGATATAAACTTTGTGTCTCTAGCATGCTTAGTTCATGAGTTATTGTCAAACATAGCGCAGAATTTGTTTCAAATAGTTTTTTGGCAGGAAATGTCTTGCATGTGTTGATACGTAGCCCCAGTTGGTGGTGGTAGCAAGCCTACTTTTTGGCCGCTCTCCTCGCCTACAAAATCGTCACAGAAACGAAACTAGGACGAGGAGAGAGCACTTGAGATGGGCTTTCCAATGGTACTTGAGATGGGCTTTCCAATGTTATAAAACTTGTACAAATCCATCATTATTCTGAGGGCAATTTGGCAGTCCTTAGGTTGTATTAACTCTCTTTGACAGTTCTGTGTACAAAAATCCCATTGAACATGCTCTTGAGTAACGATCTGAGTATCCCCACTTGCTGGTCATTTCCGGTATGAAGATTGCACAAAGTGGCCATGAAACTTAAATTTTCGGACGCCCTTGAGATTGGCTTTCCAATGGTATAAAACTTGTACAAACCCATTATTATTCTGACGGTGATTTGGCCGTCCATAGGTTGTATTGTCACTTGCTGGTAATTTCCGGTATGAAGATTGAATGTGTCTTTAAAACTTTGATTTTCGGATGCAGGGATATGCAAGGCATATTTTGATATAACTTTTGTGTCGCTAGCATGCTTAGTTCAGGAATTATTTTCAAGCATACCGCAGAATTTGTTTCAAACCATTATTCGGCAGGAAATTTCTTGCTTGTGTTTAACGTAGACCCAATAGGTGGTGGTAGTAACCCTACTTCCTGGCCTCTCGCCTGTCCTACAAAATAGTCAATGAAACGGAACTATAACGAAAAGAGAGCCCTTGAGATGGGCTTTCAAATGGTATAAAACTTGTGCAAGTCCATTATTATTTGGAGCGTGATTTTACCGTTCTTAATTTGTATTACTTTTGTCTCTTTGAAAGCTCTGTGTACAAAAATCCCATTGAACATGCTTTTGAGGGACATTCTGAGTATCCCCACTTGCTGGTCATTTCCGGTATGAAGATTGCCCAAAGTGTCTTTGAAACTTTGATTTTCGGATGCAAGGATATGCGAGGCATTTTTTTGATATAAATTTGGTGTCGCTAGCATGCTTAGTGCAGGATTTATTTTCAAGCATACCGCAGAATTTGTTTCAAACCATTATTCGCCAGGATATTTCTTGCTTGTGTTTCTACGTAGACCCAGTAGGTGGTGGTAGTAACCCAACTTCCTGGCCTCTCGCTGTCCTACAAATTAGTAAATGAAACAAAACTATAATGACAAGAGAGCCCTTGAGATGGGCTTTCCAATGGTATAAAACATGTGCAAGTCCATAATAATTTTGAGAGTGATTTGGCCGTTCTTAATTTGTATTTGTCTCTTTGAAAGCTCTGTGTTTAAAAATCCCATTGAACATGTTTTTGAGGAACATTCTGAGTATCCCCACTTTCTGGTGATTTCCGGTATGAAGATTGCACAAAGTGGCTTTAAAACTTTGATTTTCGGATGCAGGGATATGCGAGGCAGATTTTGATATAACTTATGTGTCGCTAGCATGCTTAGTTAAGGAGTTATTGTCAAGCATACCGCAGAATTTGTTTCAAACCATTATTCGCCAGGATATTTCTTGCTTGTGTTTCTACGTAGACCCAGTAGGTGGTGGTAGTAACCCAACTTCCTGGCCTCTCGCCTGTCCTACAAATCAGTCAATGAAACGAAACTATAACGACAAGAGAGCCCTTGAGATGGGCTTTCCAATGGCATAAAACTTGTGCAACATATTTGAAATAAATGTTGTGTCGCTAGCATGCTTAGTTCAGGAGTTATTGTCAAGCATACCGCAGAATTTGTTTCAAACCACTATTCGGCAGGAAATTTCTTGCTTGTTTTTAACGTAGACCCATTAGGTGGTGGTAGTAACCCTACTTCCTGGTCTCTCGCCTGTCCTACAAAATAGTCAAGGAAACGGAACTATAACGACAAGAGAGCCCTTGAGATGGGCTTTCAAATGGTATAAAACTTGTGCAAGTCCATTATTATTTGGAGTGTGATTTTACCGTTCTTAATTTGTATTAATTTTGTCTCTTTGAAAGCTCTGTGTACAAAAATCCCATTGAACATGCTTTTGAGGGACATTCTGAGTATCCCCACTTGCTGGTCATTTCCGGTATGAAGATTGCCCAAAGTGTCTTTAAAACTTTGATTTTCGGATGCAGGGATATGCGAGGCATATTTTGAAATAAATTTGGTGTCGCTAGCATGCTTAGTTCAGGAGTTATTGTCAAGCATACCGCAGAATTTGTTTTAAACCATTATTCGCCAGGATATTTCTTGCTTGTGTTTCTACGTATAGACGCAGTAGGTGGTGGTAGTAACCCTACTTACTGGCCTCTCGCCTGTCCTACAAATTAGTCAATGAAACGGAATTATGACGACAAGAGAGCCCTTGAGATGGGCTGTCCAATGGTTTAAAACTTGTGCAAGTCCATTATTATTTTGAGTGTGATTTGACCGTTCTTAATTAGTATTTGCCTGCCCCGACGCAATGTGGAGGAAGAGTTGCTGCGGCAAATTCCTAAGCACCCAAGTACCCAAGCACCCAGGACTTCTTAAAAGTCTTCAACTCTTTGAACTTTTCCTGCCAGTTGCAATGATCGTCGATCATACCAATGTGTATGGAGCGTCAAAGCGAGTGCGGCAGTGGAAGGACGATGTCATAGTGGAGATTCAATCAGCTAGCAACTCTATGAAATTGTCATGCCAGTTGCAATGATGCAACTCACCGTCGATCACACCAATGTGTATGGAGCGTCAAAGCGAGTGCAGCGGTGGAAGAACGATATGCCATGGTTGGGATTCAATCAGCTATCGGCCTACTGGGCTTCTTTAACGTTGCTACTCTATGAACTTGTCATGCCAGTTGCAATGATGCAACTCACCGTCGACCACACCAATGTATATGGAGCGTCACAGCGAGTGCGACAGTGGAATAATTTGATCAGCTATCGGCCTACTGATACACCTCGGACGTACAAAGCTAGGACACGAAAGGATCGACCCGATCTTTCTGGAGAAATGAAGTATCCAGGCCCACTTGCCTGGATTGCTGAGCTGAATCAGTGATAGGTTGCCTCGGGTCAAGCGCCGGGGGCGGGGGGATGGCTATTGGCAGTAGTCACATTACTTATTCGTCAAAACTTGTTTCTGGCATTGCTGCCGCACTTGCTTCTGACTCTTCCTCCTCTTCAGACTGAAAATCACGACCATCAGATTTATCATCAAAAACTCATTGCAGAGCATCACCAGCAGACAGCTTTGAAGAAGACGGTGAATAATGACATGGTATGGTTAAGCATACGTGGTTCTTTCACTATGGGTTCAGGAACACTTGTTTTGAAGGCTGGTTGGTTGTACAGGAAAACTAATTTAGACCACCCTGCGCTTCTAGACCACCACACCAATCCCATTCATTGTCTATTGTTTCACCCAAAGACTGCTGCCCTTGTTGTTTGTGTGTTTATTTTAGAAAATCAACTCCTCGGTTTTCATCTACCTGGAAATCGTTGCGTTTATAATAGGCCTAATATCAAACCCAAAACCTACCGGCTCACTGAAATGGCTCACTGGAATTACAAAGCTTACTTGTTATAAATCTTTATAACAAGTAAGCTTTGTAATTCCAGTGAGCCGTTTACAAAATAACCAGAATTTGGTAATGGTAAGCTAAGCGTCCTGCAAAATTATTTCGTTGATTAGAACACAATAGAACTATTATCCATTAATATTTTATGACCGTATGCCTACGGTGTTTTTTGGTAAAGCCCCGCGTGTCCAGTTTACAATAAATCGTAGAATGTATGATGCTGCTGGTCAAATGGGGGCGCCCTATCGACACGCGAAGCTGTAAAAATCCGAAATCCGTGTCACCGGCCGTGGTAAGTTCGTCAATGATATTGAGCTTTTTTTTGTAATACACACGTGTATTAAAAATACACTTTTCAATATGTTATTGCCAAGTGCTCCCCTGTGTGCCTTTGTATTACTTATTTAGGCTAGAAACATTTGCATTTCTTATTCAAGGGAGACATTAATTTGTTGAATTTTCATTTTTTGTTACTTTGTGTAGCTCAAGTCTAGTTTCTTCCGCAAGGCATTGTCCACTCGTGATGAAAACGAAAGATTGGTGGGACACTGACTAAGAATTCGAAATGTGCATTATCTTTTGGCAATTTTTTAATTCTGCATTCTGGTAACAATTTCAATAATGATAACATTTAATCAAGATCTGTAGTGCCCAAATTCCAAGTATTGATACTCTTTGGGCCTAGCTAGAATGGAGGACTGCGCAGTGCATCCATTTTGTGCACTTTTGTTGAAATACCAGGCCCTTGTAATTCATTGTCATGGTTGTTGTGGATAGTGCAAAATTCATTTTCCAACATATGATGATGATGGCACGGCGAAGCACTTGATTTTCAAAGGATTGTGGGTAATTCTATGTTCCCATGTATTATTGTTTACATGAGAAGCCATGGTTTCATTCGCGAGATGGCAGATATAGAACACCAAAAAGTGATACTAACTCAACTGTAAAAAATGTTGAGTAAGAAGAGGTTCAAACTATCTAAAAAACATGGTCGGTTCATGATTGCAAGTGGTTCAAACTTAGCTGAGTGCACCATGATCCCACTTTTGTAAACTGAGGGTAGTTCACTGAAATTCAGGGTGGGTGGGTGATTTGGTCAAATAAAAGTTGAAATTTTAAAGAGCTGGTTATTCTGAATGGCCCCTTAAGTTAAGGGCCGTACAATTACACATTCAATGTATCCCACTGGCATTTAGCATTTTGGTTTATTCATCTGCACGTTGCTTTAGTTTGCAAAGTCAAAATACATGATAGTGTTCAGCTCTGTTGTCATTTTGTGATTGGTATAACTACTCGTCGGTGCTTACGGATATGCCAGCATACACAATTTGGGCAAAGAAATTACGATTTTGAGCAGTGATTAGCCGCTACGATAATACTTAATTAAATACGATAAACAAGCCGCCCAGTGTAAATGCCGTCTGTGGGATGCGGCGGTAAACAGACACTGTGATGACTTTTATCTGCAATGCAATTCGCAAGTTAAGCGCGTGCCATTGTGGAGTTTGTTTGAAACATTGCGATTGCTGCATCGATCGACTAAATAAAAGTGACAAAAGCAAAAAAATTTAATCGATTGCAGTCGAAGCCAAGGTCTGATGAAAACTGTCAAAAAAAAAGTTGTAAAGAATGCAGTGGGTGGAAATGAAATTTGTTGGAAAGGCCAGTTGACATAATTGCTCTTGCTGAATTCGTTTGAAGACTTGGCTGGCCTGCTGTGGTCAGGTGGTGTGACGTATTTGTTTTACTATTGCTTTGCAAACGTGAAGAATGGGACAGAAACCACAGCATTTTGTTGAATTTAGTTGGAAAGGTTTCTCTTCATGCAAAAGCTAGTTCAAATTGCGGTGGGTCCGATAAGGTTATTATTTTTATTATTATTATTATTATTTTTTTTCTTTAATCAAGCCTGATCAAATAAGCATACTTGTCCGAGAGTTTTAATTTTGTTTCAATAATAAATAACACATTATTTGTGTTTTTATTATAAAAGCTAAAACTAATTTTATTATAATTGTAACATGTATTTTTTTTGTTCAGATTTTGTCATTAGAATAGATATAATTTAAAACAAAGATATGATTTCAGAAAAAAGTTCTTAGTTTGACGTGTTTTCTCGTTCTGATACGCGCGAGACTTGCATAGTCTATAAGCGATTTTCGCTGAAATGATTAGTTTATATCATAAATGTTATAATTGTTCTCTTTTTACGGCTCGTTGAGTTGTATGCCTGGCTTGAAACTTAAGTGCTCAGCGGTGCTATTCTTTTTGGGAATTCAATTTTGGCATCTCTGGTGCTTATGTTTATTTGAAATGAATCATTATATAACATTGACAAATACTATTCAATTCACAGAAGTATTTCTGCTGTTTTTTCCCGCAGGTTCTTCGAGCTAAGATGGTGTTGTCGTCGACAAAGCACCGATCGCGGTGCTTCTTTGACATCACAGTCAATGGAACTCTCGGTAAATCTGTGTTTTCATTCCGGGTTGTTGGGCTTTGTTGTACCAAATCCATCCAAAATCCAAGCTATTAATCACTGTGAACAACACCTTTTTTAAGGGATGAGGAATTTCAGACTTTTATCTTAATTCAGACCTACATGTATAATTTATGTCTGACTGGTGAAATAATAAGCTGTCGTTAGGCCCCCTAGAAAGAAAATCCTGCTCTCTGATCTACTTTTCTAAGCATTGCAAGTACTTTTCTCAAAAGCTCCTTTCTATAATTACAGGGTTTACTAAAAGGTGGAAAATACTGTCATTACAACTTACCTCCTAAAATTTGAATCCTAGTTTCAGACCTTTTCGACAGCAATGACTCTCACCCCTGCTTTTTAAAAGACTAAACTTTCACCCTATGATTACAATTTTCTCTTTACATTCATTTAACAGCTGGAAGGATTATTTTTGAGCTGTATTCTGACAGCTGCCCCCTGACCTGTGAGAACTTCAGAGCCCTTTGTACCGGTAAGGAATCCAGAATCACTGTTTGTATAAGAAATGTGCCACATGTGCTCAAGACTGATGTGGTACAAGCCTTAAAGGTATCGTACACGTTTGGTTATGACTCAAAACAAATATTAGCATAAAAACTTACTTGGTTACAGGCAACGGAGAGCTGTTGATAGTATAAAACATTGTAGGAAATTACTCCCTCTGAAGTAACGTAGTTTTTAGAAAGAGGTAATTTCTCACTAAAATAATTAAAACTTCTTTCAAGAAGTTTTTATTCCTATCTGAAAGCACACAAATTTGTACAACCAGGGCAGGCCTGGAATTACAAATTTTTTAGGGCAAGGCCACTTTGGCCGTGGAGTGTTCAAAATTTTGGAGGGCACCAAGGCCAGTAGAAAGGGCACCAAGGCCAAAATTAGAGAATAAAAAGGGCACGAAGGCCACTTACATGTAGTTCATGAAAGACTCAGACTTGTAGTATAACCGAAAAGTTTTGGACGGCAGCAATGCGATTCATTCACCCAAAAAGTTTTTCATGTCATGCGGTGCAACAATTCCACCAGAAGAGGGCATTCAAACAAAAGAGCGCCCTCTGTTGGTTAATGGTTTTTATTTTAGACTGGTCTCCTGCTTAACGATGTCGGGTGTTTGTGTACAACGGATGCACGCATTGTATGCAACCGATAAAGAGTCGCGATGCGTTGAACGTCATTTATGCTATCCCCTATCAGGGAAGTTCCCTTGCGGATTGCGCTGGATTGATGGATATGTACATTAAAACACGTCACAAGCACAAGATACATCGTATGCTGGCTGAAAACAAAAACGAACACAAGTAAATATTTAACTTTCATTAAAAGGGCATGACGGCCAACGGGGGAAGGGGCACGACGGCCATCAGGGGAAAAGGGCACAGCATTATGGCAGTGAAAAGGATATTTTTTTCGAGGGGCATCACGGCCAGTTGCAAGGGCATCGACGGCACTGGCCGTCGTGGCCGCCGTGTAATTCGAGGCCTGCCAGGGTGTTTTTTCTTTCATCATTTTTGTGCAACTTCGATGACCAATTGAGCCCAAATTTTCACAGGCTTGTTATTTTATGCATATTTTGGGATACACTGTGAGAACACTGGTCTTTGACAATTTCCAAACGTGTTCAGTGCCTTTAAAGGGATTGTATACGTTTGGTAATTGGAACCCACTGTTTGTTTCAAACCTTTAGTTGTAGATACATACCATAAAAGTGTCAAAAGGTGGTAGCGTTTTTTGAGATATTGCCGAAAATCTGGAGTGGTTATATCCACGCAGGAAGAATAATCTGCAATTGAAATACACTATCTGAGAAACGTTAATAAAAAATGAAAATAAAAATAAATGGCTTTTATATAGCGCCCTAAACCCCAAAAAGGGTCCCAAGGTGCTTTACAGAGGTTACTGCAGTAACGCTTCTCAGATTCAAATTTTGGGGGATAAAAATATAAATATTTTTCTAAACCGCAGTACTTCGAAGTGAAAAGTTTTTCAAAATGCATTATACTATCCAAAGCTGCTGTACCCCTTACCAAGTAAGTTTTTATTGCCATTAATTTTCAGAGTAATTACCAAACGTATACATACCCTTTAAAGTTTCACAGTTATTTTATAAATATAGTGACAGTAAACAAAATGTAATGCATGGAATTTGACTTGGGTTGTGGAGGCCATTGCCATCAATGCCATGGTCTTTGATTTTAGGATTTTCTCAAAATCTCCTTGAGCCTTCATATTTGATTGAAAGAAGTAAAGCAGTCTCCAAAGGGAGACAGAAATAGTCCATTGTTTCTAAAGTTTCCAAAACCTGTAGTTTTGTCTTTCTAGTAAGTTCATGATCCCAATGTGGTCTGCGTTTTGCGGAACTTGGAATCAGACGATCTTTTAGTCAATCGTGTAACCTTGTATGTAACCAGCACAGGCTTACTTTCTGGTGAAAAGTGCTGTAACTAAGGGGGGCACCTGCCCCAATTGATGTCCGTTCGTCCTGGGTGCCCCCTCATTTGAAATCTTGACATTGAGATTAAAAATTACCAGAGTAAAATGTTACATTTTATAAGCTTAAATGTGATAATTTCAATGTTTTTAAAACTATTTTCCCATTTATACGCAGACAATGTATTTGTTTTTACACTCACGTCAGATTATTAGTTTATGGCAAAACAAGAGTGCTGAAAAGGGGCTTGTTAAGAGAAATGCAAATGGAAACTACAGTGTTAATTGGCCAGAAGCACCCCCAAGGAAAAAAATGGTGCACCCCCTTGTACCCCCCTCCCCTAAAATGTTACCCTAGTTTCTGCGCTGTTGGTGATGCACAAATACATGTTGTGTAAACTTCCTGAGTTACAACATCTAGTAGGTTCCGGGTCTAGAATAAGGGGGCCCCCAGGCCTGCATGTAATTTTCATATTCATAAAAATCTCATCACTGTAGGAAACTTAAATGCTGAAGTACAAAACTGGGAATAAACCGTGTCAAATAGTGGGAAAAGATATCTCTTTGTAATAATCCTACAGGAGATAATATTGATGTTAACAGAAATAGCTATCGTTTGTTTTCTTGAAAATAAAGAACAATGTTTTTAAAAGGGGATTCATCCATTTGTGTTTGCAGGAGAAAAGGGCATCGGTAAGACAACTGAGAAACCCTTGCACTACAAGGGTACACCGATTCACAGAGTTGTTAAGGATTTCATAATTCAAGGAGGAGATTTCAGTGCAGGTAAGCATAATTAGCATGACTGCATGGCAGCAATATCTATCCTCTCTAAACCTTTAGGGACCATTAATTTATAATCATCACCATGCACCCAGACATGGCTAATATTGTTGATTTTTGTTCAGTAAAAATCTCTTTATTCGAAACGGAATTTTTGTTTAGTTTCAGAAATGAAGTTACTAGATTTTTGGCTGATTTGACCCGCAAAATTTGGGCCACAAGCAACCTCATAACTCAGTAGACTGTTGAAATAAGTTGTATCTGTAATACGCAATGGTTGTGTGGTATCTCAACGTCTTTGACCTTGGGTTTGCAGGTTTTAGTTTCGGCAGTAATGGAAGCTCCGACTGCATCAAGATCATATGTTGTCACCCAAAAGATTGCTTACTGTACATTCCTTTTTGTTTTAAACATTGGTTTCCTTTTTTTTCTTCTTCTTTTTTAGGAAATGGAACAGGGGGAGAGTCTATCTACGGTGGTACATTCAGTGGTACGTTGTTTTTCTTGAAAATAACTTTGTTGATCAGTGTGTTGTGCTTAGCAGTTGTTTAAAGCCATAACCCCCTTTTTTACGAGTGATCTTGCTAAACCTGTTTCAGTGCTGGTTCAAGAAATCTGTGATTTTTGAACTTTATCTGTCCCATGCATGTAAAGGCTTTAGACACAAGACTATGTTGAACAACTTGTTTTTCAATTGGCGTGTCATGGCTGAGCAGTTAAGAGTACCAGACTCTGGTGTTTCGGATAAGCAGAGTGTTGGTTCGAGTCCTGGTTGTGACACTTGTGTCCTTTTAAAAGCAAGACACTTAACCATTATTAGGTCCCAAGTGTTGTGTAATGCACGTAAAAGAACCCAGTTACACTTATCGCTAAGAGAAGGGGTTTGCCCCAGTGTGTCTGGCAGTCGATGACACGGATTTCTACATACCAAATAAGGATGTGGCTTTTCGGATTTTCTTTCGTTAAATTAAGCTTGTAAAGGTGCCGAAAGACCTGGCTTTATTTCATAAATAAGTCCACAATCATTTATTGTCTTAGATTTGTTTTTTAAACTTGGCAACTTTCCTTTTATGGCGGCGCCCACACAACGTTCATTTAGGCGCACAGCACTAAGTAAAATCACACTTATAACGGATCTGCAACTCGTATTTACATGACTTAAACTTGGGATTACTAAGGTAAGCTTTCTCAATGTTTAGGGAGAATTAAACAATTAAGTGAGACAAAAATAGACGTGGACCCCGTCTCACGTCACACTTTAGTCGCCCTCAAAAATTTGCTGAACTTCCACAAATAAGTTGTATACTGTTGGAAAGCCCATCTCAAGAGCTCTCGGTTCATAGCTCTCGGTTTTGCAGAGTTAAATTTGGAAGCGACGAGAAATGCCAGAGAGTACCCCAGCGTAATATAGAAACAGCAATTATTTCCTGCCGAATAATTCGTTGGCGTTTTCACGAGAAGTGGCGAATTCATCCAAAATGATTCATGGTATTCTAATTTCGTGGATCGTATTCCCTATTTTCGAGGGTGTCCTATTTTCGTGGTGCCCCTAATTTCGTGGGTTCCCTAATTTCGTGGGTGTCCTATTTTCGAGGGGCCCCTAATTTCGTGGGTGTCCTATTTTCGTGGTGCCCCTAATTGCGTGGGTGTCCTATTTTCGAGGGTGTCTTATTTTCGAGGAACCCCTAATTTCGTGGTGCCCCTAATTTCGAGGGTGTCCTATTTTCGTGGTGCCCCTAATTTCGTGGGTGTCCTATTTTCGAGGGTGTCCTATTTTCGAGGGTGTCCTATTTTCGTGGTGCCCCTTATTTCGAGGTTCTCCTATTTTCCTGGGTCCTAATTTCGTGGGTCCACTATTTTCGTTGGTCCCCTTTGAGTAGTAAGACATCCACGAAAATTGGAAACTCACAAAATTACAGTTCTCCGATTTTCGTGGGTCTCTTACTACCCAATGGGTCTCTGCAAACCCCTTCTCTTAGCAATAATTGTAACTGGGTTCTTTTACATCTAAGTATGGGGGTGCTAGGTATTTGTTCCTGAAGACCTCCATCAAGTCTCAAATTTACTGTGAATCTCATGGCCACCTGCGCCATCTTCAGACAATGATGACCAAGCAAGTGGGAGGCCTAGAATACTTTTCAAAAGCACGTTCAATGGGATTTTTGTACACAGAGCTGTCCGAGAGACAAATACAAAGTAAGGTTTTTCAAATCACCCTCACGTGTTTTTCTTTTATTATCATTATTATATTATTATTTTTGAGTTTTGTTGACATGGTAAAATATGAAATAAAGAATAAAGAAATCATCACAATCACTACAAAACAGAGGGGTTGTGTGATTTTGATGTTTTTAATTGTTTTGTTAAACCCATTTAGAGGCAATGTACACGTTTGGTAATTGCTTAAAATATATAGAAACGACTCCCTCTGAAGTAACGTAGGTTTTGAGAAAGAGGTAATTTCTCACTAAAATAATAAAACTTCTTGCAAGAAATTAAATTTGCATCGGGGATAAAGAATATTGTTATTTGGTTTTACCCGTACACCGATGTGTGTAAAGCACTGTATACTCGGTGGTCTAGTTGGTAAGACATCTGCTCTAGATGGCAAAAGTAATATGCCTGTGAAATATTCTTGCAAGAAGTTTTTATTCCTATCTGAAAGCACACAAATTTGTACAAGGGTGTTTTTCTTTCATCATTTTCTTGCAACTCTTAGAATGTTTCAGTCTGTTCAAGTGCCTTATACCTTATTGGTAGATTCACACCCTGCAACTTGTTAGTGTGGTATCAGGTTCAGAACTTCACATACAGGATCAGTCGGGATAGACAGGCCCTTTCCATTAGTTGTTTCAAAAATGTGTGTTTTCGTTACGGGGCTCCAAACAGGCAGACAATGTACAGTTTCATACATTTTGTGTAGTATTTATTATATCATCAGTACAGAGAACAGTTTGTTGATAGGTCTAACCCTTTCTCTGTTTATTCAGTAAACTATTGTGAGCTTAAAGCAATGCGTCACATTGGTAATTGTCAAAGACCAGTATCCACACTTGATGTGACCCAACACATACATGTACATTGTACAACCTGTGTACATGTACTTGAAATAACAAACCTATGAAAGTTTAAGCTCAATGGGTTATTGGAGTCACAAGAAACAAAGTGGAAAAAAACCCTTGTTTTCACTGTTTTCAACATTGAGTTGTGGACTTGCAAGATCAAAACCAATTGTTTTACTCATTTCTTAAAAACAATGTCATTTCAAGCAAGCGTATTTCAAGGGAAGTTTCCCACCCTGACCATCTTTATACCATATCAGTTGTGTGCAGATCTGTTAACATTTATATTTTTACTCTTACCAATGTTATGCACACCCTTTAATTATCAATTACCTGCATTCAGCAGAAACGTGGCCTCTACTAATAATAATAATAATAAGACCTCTACTGAGGAACATGTGGGTTGGGAAAAATCAAATTGGTTTTAATAAAAAGAGTGAGGAGCACTGAAAGCCCAAAGACCTAGGCCCAATTTCATAGAGCTGCTTAAGCAGACAATTTTGCTTAGAAATTGTCTACTAAGGAAAAATTAGCAGGATACCGGTCAACGATGGTAAATGTGTAGTGGAATTTTGGCCGGTAACCTTATTCTGGTAAGCATAATTTTGTTGCGCTGAGCTACTTTTGGGTCCTGAAGATTCATTGAAATCCAATTGGTAAGGAGCACTGAAAGCGCAAGGACCTAGGCCCAATTTAATAGAGCTGCTTAAGCAGACAATTGTGCTTAACAATTTTCTGCCAAGCAAAAAATTAGCAGGATACCAGTCAAGCGTGGTATTTTGCCTAGTAACCTTATTCTGGTAAGCATAATTTTGTTGTGCTGAGCTACTTGTGGCTCCTGAAGATTCATTGAAGTGTAAGATGGTCAGACTTCGTGCTTGATTTTATTAACAAATATTATGGGTTGATGATAAGCTTCTTTGTTTGTATTTTTGTTTCAAACTCCAGATGAAAATTTTGATTTGAAGCATGACAAGTCGTATTTGTTATCCATGGCCAATCGTGGCAAAGATACAAATGGTTCCCAGTTCTTCATGTAAGTATCTTTATGAAAGAATCCTTAAAAGTTTTGAATGTGAAATGGGAGTGTCTGACAAACAAAGAAGAGGGGAGGTTGTTTGAGTGTAACAGATGAAGAGGAATAAAATGAAGCATTGGAGTGAATATTGAAAGCTTGATATTAAGGAGTTCGTGGTCAAATTCAGACTTCCATTTTGAAATTATTTGAGGTAAGTGAACAAAAGTGAAGAATTGTGTTTCTTGAAGGTATTATACAGGATTGGTAGAGCTGATAAAATAGTCGCAGACAGTATTTATGTTTTGTGTGATCAGCCATATACATGAAATAACAAACCAGGGTTTGCATATAATAGTTTTAGTGACTGGCCAGCAGGACCAGTTAGCTTGCCATTTCACTAGTCTGTTAGCTTTTTCACTAGTCAATATTTCAAATGAAATATGGATACTTTTTAACACTGAACTAGCCAGCCGGACCACGTGGAGAGAATTTTGACTGGTCCTCAGGTGTTTTAACTACCATTTGGAGAATGCTGCAAACCTGTACAAATTTGGGCTTAATCCGTTGTGGAAGTCAGCAGAGAATAGTGAAAAACAATGCACAATTTTCAGCATGTAAACACGTTATCCTTAATTTTGATTGTAACAATCCAAATCAGGTGTTGCGTTTTTTGTTTTATGTTTTCAGATAATTTTCTCGAATATGACTTCATTTCAGAGGGAAATATTTCACAGACAAAATAGTTCTAGTGTGAACTTCATAATCAGTGAGCTTTCATGCTATAATTAAACAATGATTGTTTGTAACCCTTACCAATCCTGTATAATACCTTTAAAGGGTTTATAAACATTTGGTAATGACTCTGAAAATGAATGGCAATACAAACTTACTTGGTAAGAAGTACAGCAGCTTTAGATAGTATAATGCATTTTAAGAAACTTTTCACCTCGAAGTACTGCGGTTATGGAAAAAGATATCACTTTTTATCCCCCTAAATTTGAATCTGAGATGGGTTACTGCAGTAATGTTTCTCAGATTGTGTATTCCAATCGCAGATTATTCTTCTTGCATGGACATAACCGCTCCAGATTTTCAGCAATATCTCAAAACCGCTACCACCTTTTGAAATGAAATTTTCAGAGGTTAGTTTTATGGTATATATATCTACAACTATATAGGATTGAAACAAACAGTGGGTTCCAATTACCAAACGTATACAATCCCTTTAATGGAAGGTTGATGTTGCCGGACATGCCCTTGATGTGTGAAGATTGGTAGAAATGAGATAAAGTGGTGTTTTTTTTTTATGGAGGTGATGTCCGAGCTGGAGTGATTGTATTTACTACATGTACTTCGTATTTTGCTTTTGTGTCACTATGCTATCCATGATAAAGAAGTGTGTCACCGGAAGGCAACAGGATTTTAACTAAACTCTTTTTTAGACTAGACTAACTGTGCATAAACATTGAATGTTCACTGAAAGTGACAGTTTCTATTTTTGCTGTTTTTGTGTTGAATACTATTTTGCAGAAAAACTTCTATTCTTCCAGCAATCGAAGGTAATTGGTCCAAACGTAATTGTGTGCGTCTGATTGTCAGATGCACACGACCAGTGTGTTGTTTAAAGTTCCCCCCTGGGGTCTAACCTGTACTTATACAGTGACTCTGGATTAATGGCAATGTGAAACAGAGTTGCACAAACAGTGGATTCTAAGGGGACGTATTTTCAGAACCGTTATTTTGAAGTCTTAGCATTATTTTAGATTTGTCATTGTCAGTGGATTCTAAGGGGACGTATTTTCAGAACCGTTATTTTGAAGTCTTAGCATTATTTTAGATTTGTCATTGTCCGTAAACTTTAGTATGCTGATCCACTGTTTAGTATTACAATATACAAGATGCTTTGGAGATTATCACTAGATTTTTGAAATCTGTCAGCTATGTGTTTAAAATATGGAATAATTTTTTTAAAGTGCTTAAATTGCTTTGGCTCTGTTGGTGTTTGAGGGGCAGGGAAATGGTTATAATACTCATTAAGTTATTTAAGCATGGAACTCATGTACATTTTACTTTTGTTTTACTCTTTTCTTTTCCTCAAGTTAGTATGAACCGAAGATCAATTAAGGTCAAGTTAATGACAATTTTGGCATTACAGTCAAAGCATAAGTTTAAGTAGTGTATGTATTGCTTAAATCTAAGCTTTGGCTCACTCATTGCTACACTTATGTACAACAAGATTCAACAGCCAGTTCCTAAAAAATATTAATTGTTAAAAATCTAAGTAGCATTCTATCATGAATTATCGAGACGTCATTGTTTCTTTTCTTTACGCTGAAGTTTTCTTATTTCGCATTTTATTTCATGTATTAATTGAGTTTCTGTTCTTGTTCCTCCCTCCTCTCATTGTTGCTTGCTTTCATTCTATCCATTTGATGTCTGATGATGTAGCACGACCAAGCCTGCGCCTCATCTTGATGGGTAAGACTCTTATGTTTGACAACCTCCCTCCTCCCGAGATTGGTTCTCGATTGCTGGGTACCGATGACTTAGACTCTCATGTTTAACAACCATCCCCCATCTGAGATTGGTTCTCAGTTGCTGTGTACCAGTGACTTAGACTCTCATGGTTGACAGCCTTCCCCCATCTGAGATTGGTTCTCAGTTGCTGGGTACCAATGACTTAGATTCTCATGTTTGACAGCCTTCCCCCTTCTAAGATTGGTTCTCAGTTGCTGGGTACCGATGACTTAGACTCTCATGTTTGACAGCCTTCCCCCATCTAAGATTGGTTCTCAGTTGCTGGGTACCAATGACTTAGACTCTCATGTTTGACAGCTTGCCCTCTTCTGAGATTGGTTCTTGGTTGCTGGGTACCAATGACTTAGACTCTCATGTTTGACAGCCTTCCTCCTCCTGAGATTGGTTCTTGGTTGCTGGGTACCGATGACTTAGACTCTCATGTTTGATAGCCTTCCCCCTTCTTAGATTGGTTCTCTGTTGTTGGGTACTGATGATTTCAGTCTTATGGATGGAGTCATCCTACCCGTGTACCTTTTCTATCGGGAGTGTCTCAAATGTCGGGCTATTCCTAGTCGCAAAAGAATAATTCCGAAGGCATACGCCTGCATTCCAAAGAACCGCCAGAACGTTCTGCTGGATCGCGACATTGTGCCAAACTTAATCCTTCTGGGAATAATCCTTCACAAGTGAATATGCCTCAGCATTTTCAGGGTCTATGTCCACACGCTGGAATACTTGTCTGATCCAATTAAAACGTTCCTACCGTTTGGACTTTTGAGACGTTCCCTTCTTCTTCTTTTTGAGTGCAGCCTTCATGCCTTGTTTTGTACTCTTACAAACAATGCCAGCCTACATAAAAGCCTTTCATTATTTACATGAATGGTGTCATGGAAACTGATGATGCCTGCAAAGTGTCTGAACTAAAACGTAACTAATCAAGTGAGGTTTTTGGAGACAATGTGTGATAAATCTCATCTAAGTTGTGGTGGGCTGAGAAGAACCAGTTAAATCACTGGTCTCCTCGGAACAACCACAGCTCATGAGATATTTATGACATGGTTTTTCCGCAAACCTCATTTTATTGTATCTTCACCATGCAAAGTTTCAAATCCTGCCTAAAGTGTAACTAATGCATAGGTCATGTCTTTTTCTCCCAGCATTCACACTGTGTTTGGCCAGGTGTTACAAGGTTCAGAGGTCGTGCAGGAGATTGAGAACCAGAGGATCGATAATAAAAGTCGCCCCATAGCGGATGTCCGCGTCTCAAACTGTGGGGAGCTCGTCTTAAAAATCAAAGCTAAAGGTGAACAAATTAATGTCATATCCAGCATTAAACTGAATGGGGCTTTTCTTCATTGCCTTTTACCCTCTGTGGAGAATGGTTTGATCCAACTCCTTAGAACGAAGGGCTTAAGTTTGGTTGGGGAATCAACCTGACCACAGAAGCTCAAAACTTTCACTGGGCCAGATTTTTTGTTTTTACAAGACCAGAAACAAAATGCAAAAAAGACTTTCCACTCATTTCAATATGTAGTTTAATATGTAAACAGTTTTTATTTGAAGAAGCACTAAGAGAAGATTTAAATCTCATTTGTCTTTTTGAGTAAAGTATACTTTGGTACACTCAACAGAATTTAATTTTTTTTTTATTAGACACAAAGTCAACATTTTGAACATAATTTTTTCATTTATTTCAGATATTAGACACAGTGAGGTATAATTATTAAATTGAAAAAACACAAGATCCTCCGGACTAGTCCAGTCGTAAGTTTACTGGCCTGACACTAAAATCACTTGACTGGGGCCTGCGGTGCAGTATAAATTTCGAATCCTGGGACCGCGCATTTGGATTATGTTTTCAGTCCATTCCTGACTGGAACAAAAACAATTTGCCAACGTCTTCTTTATACAGCTTTCTTCTCTTCCCCCCCCCCCCCCGCCTCCTTTTTGAAATTACCAGAAAAAAAAGAAAGGAAACTCATCAAATTCAATATAAAGTAAATATAAGACGCTTCTGTTTTCCAACGCAAGAAAGTTAACTCTTGCACTAATCCTCTCACCAACAGAACCCAAACAGAAGAAGAAAGTAGCTTCATCAGAAGAAGAGTCTTCCTCTGAAGAAAGCACCTCCTCATCATCTTCAGAAAGCGAAGACGAAAAAGCCAAGAAGAGAAAGAAGAAGAGAGAAAAGGAGATGAGGAATTCCAAGAGAGAAGAAACGTAAGAAACAACGATTTGCATGAAACAAACTGATATCCTGGTGTCAGTACAGGATGGTAATTTCTCGGAATAAGATTGCATCTTGTACTGTGCTTACATGTGGCGTGTCGTGGCCGAGGGGATAAGAGCACCGGACTCAAGCTCTGTTATTTCTGTTCAGCAGAGTGTGGGTTCGAGTCCCGGTCGTGACACTTGTGTCCTTGAGCAAGACACTTAACCATTATTGCTGCGTCCTTCGGATTGGACTTACAGCCGTTGTTCCTGTGTGTTGTGTAATGCACGTAAAAGAACCCAGTGCACTTATCGAAAAGAGAAGGGGTTCGCTCTGGTGTTCCTGGTTTGATTGGCAGCATATTGCGCCACAGCACCTTGTAAACCATTACTTGGTGCTATATAAAGGAATTGGTCTCATACATCAAATACGTAGCTCCACTATACCTTGCAGGAAAAAAACTGAATGTTGAAGCGCCTTAAGCGTCACTGAGTAACGGATATGAGCGCTGTATAAGAAGCCACTGTAATTATTATTAACCCTTTACTGAGTGCCGTAGACCAAAAATCACATCAATGTGGTATGTGTCCTCTGGTTACGGTGACCTTTAATCATGGGGGGGGTGGGGGTAGGGGGTTGGATTGCTGGAAACAACAGAGCTGCTGAGAGTGTCTGCTAGATACCGCCTGATGCACTATACAAATAGCTTGAATGGTTCCACTTCATCAGAGGGTTAGATATGTGTGGGCTGTGTTCACCCTGATGCTAACATGGGTTTAAGACATGTCATGCATTTAGCAGATTTTGTATGTTGGGTGTGGTTGTTTTTGTTTTTTCCCGGAAAAAAACTCAACCATGGGAACTGACCACCCCCCCCCCCCTATCTTAGATATGTGGAATGGTCTAGTCTATGATATCATGGGGCAAGTTTGCGCAATGACTATCGTTTACCATAGTTCGACTACACTAGCCCAAACTCTGTCTAGTCAACGATAGATGGACTACGCTAGTTGACTATTTGGAACCAGCTGGGCATGGTCACGTCGCTGCTTATCAATAGCTGTTTTCATAGCACAGTGCAGAGTGGACCAGTTATCAAAAAATGATAATGTATGTTGAGTCGCCGGTCGCGTTGACATGATATGACTAGAGTCAATTGCACTATAACTTCTGTGCGCATGCCCTGGGTATGTCACTTAACAACCACTAGTTAACCATTGGCCGTTGCGGGAACTTGACCCTAGATGTTCAACATGCTCTGAGCATTGCAACTAGGAAAAACAATGAAATACATAGCTGCTGTGACTCCTGTAGAAGGAAACTTAATGTAAGCTTGTTTTACAAGTTAGCAAGGAACTTTGGCTTGTACGTGTGTGTACTTGGGTGTTCCTAAGCAGTTTTCATGTACACAGCTACTGTAGTAACTCTAACCCTGTAAGTGGAGAATGGTGACTGTAAGAGCAGAATTCCCCGGTAAGCAGAGCCATGAAATTGGGCATGGGTCATATATCGTGTCACTTTTTTTGTACGGAAACATTTCAGTAAAAATTCAACTTGTTACAGTTTTGAAGGAAAAAAAAGGGTTGTACATGTAGCAAAGTGGTGTCTTATTTTGGCCTTGTCTAATGTTTCAATGATATGATGTACAGAAAACTCTCCAGGCGTTTATATTGCTGAATTTATGTTTCGTTTCCAGTGCCAAGGTAGAGAAGAAACCGTCAACATTTCAGAGTGAGTTGGCGTCTCATGTCAACATCAACCCAGAGCAGATTCCAGACATTCCAACCAATTCATTTCTGCTCAGGAGAAGTCCGGAAAAGAGTATTGGGTAAGCATTTAGACAGAGATGCAATTTGACTGTTCAAATAAAAAAAATAAAAAAATATTAAAAAATCTAACTTCAGGCCATAAGGGGTTAGAATAATGAAAAACCTTGATTTTTCGATTTAAAATGGGAACAGTTGCATCTCTGAAAAGGAAATATTTAATTTAGGTTTCAGGGTTATTTCAGGTTTATTTATTCCATAGTATTAAACCAAAGGAAGTCAATCACAAAAAGTTACGTATGTAAATGAAATTAAAGAGATGAGAATAAAGTAGTTAATGTGATACTGCGGAGGGATCCATTAAAGGCAGAGTATATCTTTGGTAATTACTCCAAAAATTAATGGCCATAAAAACTTACTTGTTAAGAAGCACTGCAGCTGTAATGTATAACGATTTGAGAAACGATTCTCTTCTAAGAAATGTGGTTTTAGAGAAAGGGATTAAACAAACATTCAATCTGAGAAACGTTTCATGCATGAAACGTTTCTCAGATTGTGTATTGCAATTATGGATTATTCTTCCTGCGTGGACATAACCGCTTCAGTTTTCGGCAATATCTCAAAAACGCTACCACCTTTTGAAATAAATTTTTCACAGGTTAGTTTAATAGTATTTATCTAAATTTTATATAGGATTAAAACAATCGGACGGTTCCATAAACCAAAGGTATACTTTACCTTTAAGAAGCGAGTTTGTAGAACATAGTCCCGATAGTATTCCATGAGCGAAGGGCTGAAATTTCACAAAGGCATTATCACATAGGCATTTTTCAACAAAATGTAGCCTATACTAAAAAATGCCTCTCAATTTCTTTGTGGACTGTCGGACACGTCATCTTTCCATGTCCAGCTGACTGAAATAACTAAACATTCTTAAGCCATATCAAAACATCTTCATTATTGATGTCTTAGCTAAATTTCAGCTTCTTCTATTGAAAGTTTTAATATTGATGGAATTTCAATGCATGAAGGAGGCTTGAGAAAGAAATTCTTTTGTTCCGTCAAAATTGTATCAAACGTAAACTTTAAGCAAGTATGATTTTGTGCCAACTTCCTGTTGATAGGAATCAGCGTATGCGTCGGATGAATCCAGTCAGGACAAAATCTGGACGCAAGGTGAAAGGGAGAGGGCTGATGGTAAGTGACTGTTAGCATCTTACTTGTAATTCACCACCAGTGGGGTTTGGGCAACAGAATGTTGGCAAGATTTGAAAAAAGAAAATGCATCAGATTTTTGTGGTTTATAATGAATGGGAATAAAGACGGGCTCCAAGGTCAAACTCGGTTTTGCGACCTACTTATTTTCCAATAGATTGAGTCTTCATGAAAGTGGGAAAAAACGGTAAAAGTCTCTAAAACGATGTAAAATTCCACCATGTTTTATAGCGAGTTGAACAACAATTTGAGTGACATTCAACTGCACGGATTGTGTGTGGTGGCACAACCGGGCCCCACATTATTATTTAAAAGCTGTTCATTGCCCTGGTTTTGGCCTCGGTGCCCCCTTGACATTTTCCCAAAGGTATTAAGATTTTGCAATGTAAGTGCCCTTTGTAAAATGAAAATGGCCTTGCCCTGTCACTGTGTGTGTACGTCTATGTATTGTGTAGATGACTGCACCACATGATATCGTATTGCAGACTGGCATAGTTTATCTACCTTTCAAAACCACAGTGGGTGATATTGAACTTTCAGACAACAGAAGGGTTTAGTGTGCTGTGTAGATGCTTTCACCACATGATGTCATATCGCAGGCTGGCAATAGTTTACTTGTCATTCAAAACCACAGTGGGTGATATTGAATGGTAAGATGGTAAGAGGGTTGACAGTAGATGCATTCTCCACATGTGATCAAAATTGTAGGCTGGCATACTTTATCCATCGTTCAAAAGTAAAGTGTGTGATATTGAATTGTTAGTTGGTAGGAGGGTTAAGATGTGATTAACTTTGTCTCCTTCCCAGCGCTATCGCACCCCTTCACGATCTCGCTCTCGGAGTACAACACCCCCTCACTGGCGGGCTGAGGAGAGGAAGTACATGGCCGCTGATCGATGGCAGCCTCCTGGACGGCGGAACAGCTCCAGCGAGGCCAAATGGGAGCGGGGAGCTGACCTGCAACCAGCCTCGGGAGAAAAAAAGTAAGATTTACGTTGCTGCCTTCTTGAAATAAGTTTGGTGATTTTATACTCTATGATTATCTCAAGTGTCGGGGCCGAGCGGTTAAGAGCACCGGACTCAAGCTCTGGTGTTTCGAATCAGCAGAGTGTGGGTTCGAGTCTCGGTCAGGACACTTGTGTCCTTAAGTAAGACACTTAACCATTATTGCTTTGTCCTTCGGATGGGACGCAAAGCCGTGTGTTGAGCCCAAATTTTCACAGGCTTGTTATTTTATGCATATGTTGGGATACACCATGTTACTGGTCTTTGACAATTACCAAAAGTACACCCTGCCTTTAAGATGAATCATTGTTCATAGTCAATTATTTTTTGATTGTAGACGTGGCAATCTTCAGGCCAAAACTCAGATGGATCGTCCAGCTGACCGCTCAAACCGTGGCAGCAGAGATAATGGTCTTGGACGTCAGAGAAGTAGAGAGTTTGGGCAGGTGGAGCGGCCAGCAAGGGCGGGGATGGAGAGAGTGGAGAGAGATCGGGGCAGACCGGTCCAGGGAAGAAGGGAAAGGGAGAATGTGGCAGCACACGTCAAAACCGACGGGGGAAAAGAGAAAGAAAAGGAGAAAAAGCACAAGAAAGACAAAGAAAAGTAAGAAAATTTGTTTGGATTGCCCTTGAAATAAGATTTCTACATTGTGTCTATATTTTGCTAGTTGACAACACTTTTTGTTTTTGTTTCGCTCTCAATGGAAATTGGCTTTTTAATTTTACATAGTTAGTAAATATTTAGAGTGGTCTAGTCCATCGAACTCAAGTTCTGATGGCTGAATCGTGTGTGGGGGGGGGGGTGATTCCTGGTCATGACACTTATGTCCTTGAGCAAGGCTCTTAACCATAATTGCTTCTCTTGACCCAGGCGTATAAATGAGAGCATGAGAGGGCCAAAACAGCGCTAATTCAAGCAGCTTGGGGTTGTATGCTTCCCCAGGAGTTGATAAAGTTTGGGGAATAGTCTAAGTATGCCCAATGAAGATTATAGCCTAATATTAAATCGCCTTTATCCAGCTACTGGGATATGTGCTCTGTAACCAAGTATTATGATAATGTCTGTCCTTTAAAATGTTCTGCCCTTTTTTTGTTAATGTAAATTTTAATGTATTTCAACCCCTGGGCTGTCATGTCAATTTTTAATCCAGCAACAAATTACACAATAAAATTATTTATAATTTTTTGGTTTAACGCAAGCCTTGATTGTAACTTTGTTTGCACTTTACCCATCACTCACTCACCCCTGTATTTTCACTTTAACTATTTCCCAAAGTAATTTTACACCTGACTGTGTCCTTATTTTGACAACCTTAAACTAAATTCACTTTACTTGTCAATATACCCTCAAGAAAAAACATAAAGCCACTTACAGCTGGTACTTGAGCCTTGGTGTAAACTGTTGGCGACCAACAGCCTATGCTACTAGTTTCTGCACCATGAAATTGATGGAAAGCAAAGTGTGACAGAATTCAACTCATTTGAGTCTCTTTTTAGGTTTTTTCCAAGCCTTACTGTATCTAAACTTCAATAAAAAATATTTCAAAAAAAATGTTGTGTGTGTGTAATTTTTCAGATCCCATAAGAAACATAAGAAACACAAGAAGCACTCTGACAAAGAAAAAGCAAAACTCCACAAGGGTGACGCTGTGGACAGGAAGAGGGCGCCCTCTCCCAAGGCTCGCTCCCAATCCCCCTTGACGAGGAAGAACAGGGGTCGATCTCCAGGGAGGGGGAGGGATGCGGGCGGGGCTGGCCGGCATCGCCATTCAAGCCCCTCCCCAAGGGATGGCAGACGAAATGCTTCGAACCGGGAGATGGGTGTGAAGACTAATAACAAGTATGGAGATTTTGTTTTATCATGACATTGTTGTTATATTTACTTCAACACCCATTTCGTTGTACAATGGGTTTTTTTCTTTTTCGAAACCCCAAAATGTATTCAGAGAGTCTGCAAATTTTCATAATAGACCCTTACACGCAGTGCTAAATACAAATTTTGACCTGATTTGCAATTTGAAGACTAATAACAAGTATGGAGATTTTGTTTATCATGACATTTTTTTTATATTTACTTCAACACTCATGAAGCTATTACTCATTGACAAATGTAAAAATTATATTTTTAGACCTGATTTATAATTTGCCAAGTTGCCTGCGCTTGTAGAAAAAAGGCGTTGTGATCTTCATCATTTTTTAAAGCCAGATTTCAAGCTAAATTGACTGATTTCATCCTCTTTGAACTAATTCAGTCATTACATAGGACCTCATCTCTACAACCGATAATCTGTAGGATGATATTTACGCTATAATTTTTTGCATGATTTAATTAATAAATAATAAGTAAAACGTGTAGTTCGTGATAATTGTGAGCGTCATACAGTCATTGACATCAGCTGTCTGTTACATATTCCTTGATAGTTTTGGTTGACTCTGGTAGCCAATCGAATACTGAGCTTCTTTACTGCTTGTTTATGTTCGGCCATGTAACAGTCTATTTTGTTTTCCCCTTTGTAAAATAATACAAAAGTTGATAACTACAATCCCGTTCAAATGTATGCATGCTAGGCCTGAAATGTTCATCTTTAAGAAGGCAAGGCCGTTTTAGGGCACTTCCATTGGAAGTCTTTGGACAACTTATGAAGGGGCACCAAGGCCAAGACCAGGGGCAACAGCGGCCATGGCCTCCATTGCCTCCATGTAATGCCAGGCCTACATGCAACACATATTATTGCCATAATGCAATAAAATCATTTTGAACATGTAAAATACTAAACAAAGCCTTTTTATTCAGTAATTCTATCTACCGTTTGATTTCAGAGTTCGTAAATCAAAGTCCTTGAGCCCTCCGCCGAGTCGCTGGAAGCCAGGCCAGAAACCATGGAAACCATCTGATGACAAGCAGGAATCAGGGTAGGTCAGAGGGTAATAGAATGTTTACCTGAATATGACGGGTGTGAGACTGTATCCACAAATTATGAGGCCAGGCATACCAATATGATCACAGTCAAAGAGTACTTTTGATGGACTTGGATGAATTTATAAAGAGTAGAATGAAATCAATAAAAAAATTCCACCACCGGTTCTTTTCAGAACCACCACAACCCATTGAGATAATTTTCATACATGTACATGGTGTTACTATTAACCTTACTAGATTATATCCCCACCATGCAGAGTTTCAAATCCTACTCGTGTACATGGTGTTACTGCAAAGCATGCTAGATTGTATCTCCATCATGCAAAGTTTCAAATCCTACTCATGTAGATGGTGTTACAGCAAACCTTACTAGATTGTATCTCTGCCATGCAAAGTTTCAAATCCTACTCATGTACATGGTGTTACTGCAAACCTTACTAGACTGTATCTCTGCCATGCAAAGTTTCAAATCCTACTCATGTACATGGTGTTACAGCAATCCTTACTAGATTTCAAATCCTACTCGTGTACATGGTGTTACTGCAATCCTTACTAGATTTCAAATCCTACTCGTGTACATGGTGTTACTGCAAACCTTACTAGACTGTATCTCTGCCATGCAAAGTTTCAAACCCTACTCATGTACATGGTGTTACAGCAAACCTTACTAGATTTCAAATCCTACTCGTGTACATGGTGTTACTGCAAACCTTACTAGACTGTGTCTCTGCCATGCAAAGTTTCAAACCCTACTCATGTACATGGTGTTACAGCAATCCTTACTAGATTTCAAATCCTACTCGACTGTATCTCTGCCATGCAAAGTTTCAAATCCTACTCATGTACATGGTGTTACAGCAAACCTTACTAGATTTCAAATCCTACTCATGTACATGGTGTTACTGCAAACCTTACTAGACTGTATCTCTGCCATGCAAAGTTTCAAATCCTACTCATGTACATGTTGTTACAGCAAACCTTACTAGATTTCAAATCCTACTCGTGTACATGGTGTTACTGCAAACCTTACTAGACTGTATCTCTGCCATGCAAAGTTTCAAATCCTACTCATGTACATGGTGTTACAGCAATCCTTACTAGATTTCAAATCCTACTCGTGTACATGGTGTTACTGCAAACCTTACTAGACTGTATCTCTGCCATGCAAAGTTTCAAATCCTACTCATGTACATGGTGTTACTGCAAACCTTGCTAGATTTCAAACCCTACTCATGTACATGGTGTTACAGCAATCCTTACTAGATTTCAAATCCTACTCGACTGTATCTCTGCCATGCAAAGTTTCAAATCCTACTCGTGTACATGGTGTTACTGCAAACCTTACTAGACTGTATCTCTGCCATGCAAAGTTTCAAATCCTACTCATGTACATGGTGTTACAGCAAACCTTACAAGATTGTATCTCTGCCATGCAAAGTTTCAAATCCTACTCATGTACATGGTGTTACTGCAAACCTTACTAGATTTCAAATCCTACTCATGTACATGGTGTTACTGCAAACCTTACTAGACTGTATCTCTGCCATGCAAAGTTTCAAATCCTACTCATGTACATGGTGTTACAGCAAACCTTACTAGATTTCAAATCCTACTCATGTACATGGTGTTACTGCAAACCTTACTAGACTTTATCTCTGCCATGCAGTTTCAAATCCTACTCATGTACATGGTGTTACAGCAAACCTTACTAGATTTCAAATCCTACTCGACTGTATCTCTGCCATGCAAAGTTTCAAATCCTACTCATGTACATGGTGTTACAGCAAACCTTACTAGATTTCAAATCCTACTCATGTACATGGTGTTACTGCAAACCTTACTAGACTGTATCTCTGCCATGCAAAGTTTCAAATCCTACTCATGTACATGTTGTTACAGCAAACCTTACTAGATTGTATCTCCACCATGCAAAGTTTCAAATCCTACTCATGTACATGGTGTTACAGCAAACCTTACTAGATTTCAAATCCTACTTGTGTACATGGTGTTACTGCAAACCTTACTAGACTGTATCTCTGCCATGCAAAGTTTCAAATCCTACTCATGTACATGGTGTTACAGCAAACCTTACTAGATTTCAAATCCTACTCGTGTACATGGTGTTACTGCAAACCTTACTAGACTGTATCTCTGCCATGCAAAGTTTCAAATCCTACTCATGTACATGGTGTTACAGCAAACCTTACAAGATTGTATCTCTGCCATGCAAAGTTTCAAATCCTACTCATGTACATGGTGTTACTGCAAACCTTACTAGATTTCAAATCCTACTCATGTACATGGTGTTACTGCAAACCTTACTAGACTGTATCTCTGCCATGCAAAGTTTCAAATCCTACTCATGTACATGGTGTTACAGCAAACCTTACTAGATTTCAAATCCTACTCATGTACATGGTGTTACTGCAAACCTTACTAGACTTTATCTCTGCCATGCAGTTTCAAATCCTACTCATGTACATGGTGTTACAGCAAACCTTACTAGATTTCAAATCCTACTCATGTACATGGTGTTACTGCAAACCTTACTAGATTGTATCTCCACCATGCAGAGTTTCAAATCCTACTCATGTACATGGTGTTACTGCAAACCTTACTAGATTGTATCTCTGTCATGCAAAGTTTCAAATCCTACTCATGTACATGTACATGTACCTGGTGTTACTGCAAACCTTACTAGACTGTATCTCTGCCATGCAAAGTTTCAAATCCTACTCATGTACATGGTGTTACAGCAAACCTTACTAGATTTCAAATCCTACTCGTGTACATGGTGTTACTGCAAACCTTACTAGATTGTATCTCCACCATGCAGAGTTTCAAATCCTACTCATGTACATGGTGTTACAGCAAACTTTACTAGATTTCAAACCCTTCTCATGTACATGGTGTTACTGCAAACCTTACTAGATTGTATCCCCACCATGGAAAGTTTCAAATCCCACTCATGTACATGGTGTTACCACAAACCTTAATAAACTTTATCTCCGTCATACAAAGTATCAAATCCTACTAACGTACAGGGTGTTACCACAAACTTTAACAAATGTTATCTCTGCCATGCAAAGTTTCAAATCCTACTATAAAAATACTTGTCTGTGACTTTTGTTGACATTACTGTTTGAATGTCTAAATTTGATGATAGAATGATGAGAGTGCATCATAAGTCACCAGCAGAGCATCGTATTCCTGCCTTGAGGAGTCCGTCCTCCTCACCTGCCTCTAGTGATGAACGTCGGTCCCCATCACCAATCCACTTGAGAAGGTAAAGATTGTGCCATTTTTCCTAATATTGTTCTGTGTGCAATAAGATCTTTTCATATGTATGTCCATTGGAAGTGCTTTAGAAGCTTGTGTGCAGAGATAACATTTTGTTTGTTTTAAAAGTTTGGGAAAGCTGCTTCGAAGACTTATTCAGTGAAAATGTGAAAAGTTGAATTTCCTCTTCCCCCCAAAAAGTTATAAAGCGCTGTTTACATTGTACTCTTTAAGTTATGTTGGTCACAGGAAAAAAGTGCAAATATCAAGCACATTTTTATTCTATTTGACAGGCTTTGATGAAATTCTTCTTTCTTTGAAAAGTGCAATTGAAAAGGTCATTGAAAAAACAATCTCATCTAAATGTCTGTCAACAGTTTTGAATTAAACAGGGGAAAGGGTGATAATCAGGGGAAAGGTTGATAGAAATCTTTTCGTTGAATTTTTGGAACTGACAAACAAACAAGCAAACAAGCAAGTTTCTGTCCAAGGTGTTTTTGACAGGATACTCGGCCTCTTCTCAGGTGAAGATGGGAAAATTGTCTGAAAGGTTTTTATAAAAATGAGATTCAATCATATAAGAAGAGATTCAGAAATAGTTTGTAACCTGTAAACTTTTTTCTTTCCAGTATTTCAGTACCATAAAAAGCAGCTTAAAAGTGCAGTTATCACTGTTTTATTGGCCAAATTATCAATAAAGGTAACAATAAAAGTCACCTGTGAAAGTTTCAGCTGAATACAGTGTCTACTTGTTGAGGAAGCAGCAAAAAAACTGACATGGTATTTTTTTCAAGAACATCAAATCCATCCACGTTTAGCAAGGTCACAGTGGGTACCAACCGCATCTCTGGCAGCAGCATTCCCAAACGGACACCACAGAAATTTCAATCTCCAAAAGTCGCCTGAATGTGATCTTTGGACATTCAAACTTTTTGACATACTTTTATTGATTTCTAATCAACTGGGGAACTTCAGACGAAAAACAAATTTGCAGGATGCCTACTACCATTACCACCTTAATAACAAGCAGGCTTATTATTATTAATTTTTTTTGGGGGGATGAAGTATGACCCTACCTTTATAATTTGACCAACAATCTCTAAACTTGATATATTATTTGTATTTTTTTCCCCAGGCATGGACCCAACCAGAGTCCATCCCCCAGACATCTTAGTCCACAACATGACCACAGTCCCTCGAGGTCTCCTCTGCCCTTATCTGCCAGACAAGCCTGGCCCACTAGCCCATCAGAACGAGTCAAGCTGGCCACTCTAGCTCCATCATCCCCTCCAATCGACAAGGGGCCATCGGGGAAAGACAAGCCTTCTCGACCAAGCTCATCCAGCGGGGAAGACTCGTCGGATGAGGAGAGCAGCGATGGGGAAAGGAAACTCAAGACCGGGGACCCTTACTCAACCAAGAACCGCAAGAAGTACCAGAAAGCAACCGAGCAACGCAAGAGGAGCCCCATCCTTAAGGAGGGTTTCCAGTGGCAGCCACCCTCAGAGGATGAGGCTGAAGCTGGGGCGCTGATAGTTGCAGCTGAGGGGCGCGAAAAAATCAGCCAAGAGAATGTAACCCAAGAAGAAAAATCTATTAAAAATGTGGAACCCACTCAGGTATGTCAGTATTTTAGCTTGATAAAGTGTCTGTTTTGTTGATGTTGTCGTATGAATATGCCCTGTACATCAAGCCGATTGCTGAGACCTTGTTTGTCAGCTGGATGAACTGGGCCCAGTTTCATGGTGCTTACAGCGATTTGCGCTATACAGAGCACCGTAAGCGCTGAATTCTGCCGTAAGCAGAACTGCCAACTCTCTCTGATTCTGCAGAAAGTTCCCAAAAAATAAACCTATCTTTCCATGTTCTGATGAACAAATTTGAAAACCTCCCTGATTATGGAAACTTTTTCCCCCATTATGTAAACTTTTTCCCCCATTATGTTGAATGTAATTCCAAATATCTCCCTGGTTGTTGTACAAAATCTCCATGATTGTTGTACAAAATCTCCCTGATTGCAAGCTGCAAATGTTGGCAGCTGTGGGTCAGTGCCATAAGATTGGGCTCAAATTTTTTTATTCACAACCTTCTCTGTTGTTTTCCCAGGGGGCTGTTGAGACCCCAATACCATTACTCTTTTAAAATGGACTTCTGACATAAGCAGGGTTTTTTTACTGTGAAAACTTGAAAATGAGTTGAAATTGTTTTGTGCTTGAACAGGAGAAGTACTCCAGCAGTTCAGAGAACAATGGAACCGAGGATGATGATGCAGGCCTGAAAATGCTGGAGAAGCAACGCACTGATTTAGAGGAACGTCTCGCTGCTCTGACCTCTCAGAACCGCAAGATACAGGAGATGATGGGAGGCCCGGCGGCGTCAGACGAAGGGAACAACGAAGCAGCATCGGATAAAAAGGCTGGGGCTCATTCTCCCTCTCGCTCCCAATCCACTGAGATGCCCGTTTCTTCGGGGTTCCAGGGGATTCCCTCTCAAGCAAAGAAATCCCCCAGTCCTGATCGTCGACGTAGCCCAAGAGAATCTGGCCCAAGTTCTGTGGTGAAAGAACAGCGATCTGATGAAAGAGACGACAGGCCATCCCGTAAACGAGGATACTCTACTAGCAGTAGAAGCAAAAGCCCTATCAAGCGAAGGGCTCGCAGCCGAAGCGCTTCCCGAAGTCCACCACCAAGACGGCAGAAGAGAGCTAGCAGGTCAGTTTCACCACCGAGACGGTCCGCTAGGTCACCCAGAAAGTCACCCAGAAGGTCACCAAGGAAACCATCCAGTTCAACGGTGAAAGTGCGGAGAAGTTCCCCAAGAAGGTCTCCAAAGGCATCGCGAAGGCAATCCAGATCCTCATCAGGCAGTAGGTCTCCTCGGAGATCTCCTAGAAGGGTTCCTCGTAGATCACGAACACCAAGACGATCTCCAAGAAGGGTCCTACGGAGGTCACCAGTTAGAAAGTCAAGAAAATCAAGGTATGATTATTATCAGTCTCCTGCTGATGACTAGAGCAGGCTAGTCAAAACGTTGAGACCAATTAGAACTGACTTCCCCTCGATCCACTAAGTGAAAGTAGTAGTCCTGACCGATTTCATACCTTCCACCCAGGTATTAGTTAATAAGCAGGACAGTTCTTTTCAGACATAAGTAGTTTCCCGAATTCCGAAAACTAATCCGCGGCAGGATTAGCAAGACCAGTTCTCAAAGATCAAAATCTACACAGCAAAGTAGATATATATGGTGTTACCGCAAACTGAATATACGTTAATACCTCACTATGCAGTGCCTTAAAACCCACAGGATTATCATCTCGCCCAGAAACCGTAATATCAAATTTATAATCGGGTGTCTTTACAAAAAGGTTAAGACGTGAGTACTTGATCATGAAATTTGCCTGAGGCAAGTTTTGTTTTGTAATTGGGGTTATTCTCCACCGTCCTGTCTTAGTCTGATCAATGTTAATAACAGACATTCCGATTTAAGGTTAACTTTTCACCACCTGTTTGCAAGCTCAGATACAGATATATTGAAATACTCCATGCCATCTCTTTTTATCAGGAACTGGAGTTCTTATCCTGTAGGCATTGCATTGTCTGTTGCCCCCCCCTGCTTTTCTGTTTGTCTCTTGTGTTTATCTTGGGGGGGGTTGTGGTCCTTCTTTGTGTGTTTTTACTTTGCCTTGTAATTTTTTCTGTTAACTTTTTTCTTAAATTTGATCTTTTATTTGCATTTCTTGCTGTATATTGGGGGGAAGGGTGTATTTGTATATACTTTTATATATTTTATAAAATCTGCATATTTGTGTATGTTTTTGTTTTATGCCTGAATAAAGCATTATTATTGTTATTATTATTATTATTATTATTAAGCAATCAAAATAACAATTTGATGTTTTTCTGAAGATCATCTTCATCATCTCGTAGTCGATCTCCAAGTCCTCATCTTAGGAGGCGTCCTGCTCGTCGTTCCCTCTCTTCAGACAGAGGTAAAAGCCGCTCTCGAAGCCGTGGCAGAAACACGAGGGACAGGAGGTTAGTCACATTCTTATTGATCTCAATGTGCTGAATAATGTTAATAATAATAATACAATATTTATTGAGCGCCTTATGCGAGGGCCTCAAATTCTCTTATAGACCCATTGCATATGACGTCACACTCTCAAAAAGGAGGCAGATCATTGGACGATAGCTGTTCTCTGAGTGTAAAAACGTGCGCGTGAACTAAGCGTATATGTAGCATTTCGCGTTATGCAAGGGGGATCTATTGATTTCTATAGACCCCGGAACGCGCCTTTGAACAGATGCGCGTCATTTTGGGTGTCAAAACTCTCTTTTGTGCATGTTTGTATACGATTTTGACACCCAAAATGACACCCAGGATAGGCGCATGTGAGCACGCTGCGCGTTGTGTAATGGGTCTATATAGCAATTTATCTGCTTATTATTAAAACCAAGATGTGATATTATTTGGTTTTACCCATACACCAGAGTATAGCACGTATACTCAGTACTTCCCCGAGTCCTGTGAACAAAATCCACAGGAATATTACTTGGATGGGATTCGAACCCATGACCTTTGCCATTCTAGAGCAGATGTCTTACCAACTAGACAACCGAGATTGCCCGGTAACTAGAGGCAGTTCAAATCCTATATTTTAGCAGCATAAATTTGACATCTGTGAAGGAAAAAAATAATCCACAGGCAAATCACTCAGGTGGGATTCTAATCCAACCCCAGTGATTTGCCTGTGGATTTTTTTCTTCACAGAACTCGGGAAAGTACTGAGTATACAGTGCTTAATACACATCGGTGTCAGGGTAAAAAAACGAATTATATTCTTTATCCCCGATGCAAATTCAACATCTATTAAATTCTTTACACTTGTTCATCCCCTACAGTATCCATCAACCATCCATTTCTTTTTTAACAACACCATGAGTTCCCATTTCATTTATTTACCTAATTTATTTATATATTGACTTCTATTTATCAACTCATTTGTTCATTTATTTATTTAATATATTTATGTGTGTATTTATTTTGATTGATTGATTCATTTTGGTTGATTTATTTGTTGATATATGGATTTATTTATCTATTTACTGATATTTATTTATTTTGTTACTAATTGTGTGTGTTTAATGGCCAAATAAAGAATAAGAATAAGTAGAAAATTTCGTCTTCCAGATCAGAATTTTAGTTGCATTGGGAAGAGGAGTCCTTGTTGTAATGCAAACTTTGTTAAATCAAATTGTTGTGGACTTTCAGGTAGAGTTAATGTTAATATATGAAGTATTTATGCAATATATAGACGCAGCCCAAGTAGGGAGAGGCGTAGACCGTCTCCACGACGCCCTTCACCACGTCGACCCTCACCGAGACGACGTCGTAGAAGTCGCTCCCCATCCTACCGTAGAAGATCAAGATCTGTCAGCAGATCAAGAAGGTAGGATTGTGCCTTATTTGTTCCATTTCTGTGTCCACAAAAAAATGGGCATACATACACCTCTACCGGCGGAAACTGGTTACTCATCTGGGCTTGTTACTATCGTTTTAATTGCAGAAGCAGAAGTCCACTTCGTCGTCGACGCTCCCCCCTGCGTAGCCGATCCCGTGATAGAGGGCGTAAATCACCTCCGCGCCGTGACCGTAACCGTCGCACTCGCAGGTCGTACACCCGCTCCTCATCAAACTCAAGCAGGTCCAGGAGCCGTAGTGCTCCACGCCGGAGGAGCCGATCATACAGCCGCAGGAGCAGCCGCAGTAGTTACTCCAGCAGGAGTAACTCCAGCAGGAGTTGAGTCAAGCGCTGCGTTGGTGGACACCAGCATCCCACAGGGAGAGGCTAATACCAGTGTCGTCCAACAAATTTGGTGAAGACAAAAAAAAAAGCAAGTCATTTTAAGTTTATACCATTCGGGAGTATATAATTTGTGCGAAATATTATTGTGTCACTAGGGCTTGAGTTTAAGAAAATCCACAAGATAGTGCTTATGGCTCATAATGTTTACTGGACCAGAATCAAAATAAGAAAAAAACTTCCAGACCCAGTTTAACATGCATGTAAGTTGACTGTTTTTATTTGAACAAGCGCTAAGACATATTAAAGAGGAGATTGATTTCATTTGTCTTTATGTGTATTACGTACACTTCATTGTCATTACTCAGTAGAATTGAAAGGTATTTTATCAGACTCAAAGTCAACAGTTTTAAATATTTTTAGTTACACAGTGAGGTATTATTCTTCATTAATACTCAATTAAAAAACACAAGACCGCCGGACTTGTCCGGTCAAAAGTTTACTGGCCTGACTACTACCCTCGGGCCTGTAGTCCAGTGTAAAAATCAAGCCCTGGTCACTCAACACAATGTTTTAACGTTTGCATAGCTGCGCACATCATGTGCATCTAAAACTCACTATTGTGCGAGTGTTAAATTCCGCTGCACTCTTTGTTTTTTAGATAATTTTTCATGTAGCATAAGAGATGGTTTTTAGAGAGTAGGACTAATTTCGAAGTTTCTTTTTGAATAGTTTTTATGTAGATCTGTTTGTAGAAAATGCAGAAGAAAGTGTTCTTTTAAAATTTTACTTTTGTGGTTGTGATTCACACATGGAAGGAATTTGACAAAGATACATGGTTGTGATTTCATTAACTGAAGGTTTTTTAAAAAGTTGGATCTGCGCGATGAGAAGTAAATCATAATTTTGCGGAAAATAATGTACAAAATTTAATTGCTCCATTTGTAAAATGTTTTTAAATACTTTTTGTTCCCAGTTAGTCGCACACAATTTGGCAAAATAAAACAACATATCAAGTAAAATATACAGGAATAATTAAGTATAATGTCAATTAAGAGTTTACGTTTTCTTTGTGACAAAGAAACTGAAGCGTGTTGTTGCAGAGTGTGGGTTCAAATCCGGTGATGACACTTGTGTCCTTAAAGATGACATTTGACTATTATAAACCTTGTGCATTGACATTAACACGCCGCCATCATAGAGGCAAAACGATGATGAAACAATGGAAACGCACAGCAGTGTGGCCAAGTTCGCGCAAGGACTATCGTTTCAGACCATTCTTTGACTACGCTAGTTGACTATTTGGAACCAGCAATTTGGGCATGGTTGCATCGCTAGTTATCAATAGCCGTTTTCATAGCACAGTGCCGAGTGGAACAGTTATCAGAAAATGATAACGCACGTTGAGTCGCTGGTCGCGCTGACATGACATGACTAGAATCGTTCGCAAGCCCTACGAATGTCACTATACAACCACTACTTAACCATTGGTTCTTTTGCAAACTTGACCTATGTATGCATGGCGCTCAGGATGGGCCAATGAGCAACCTTCTTTTGACATCTAGACGAGGGCGCCCTACTCAAATTACTTCATGTGCATAAGGTCCATTGCTCCATGGCTTTATATCCTGATTTATTGGCTGGGCTGAGTAAACTGTAGAAACAATTTTGTTGTTGTTATACACAAATAAATGAAATGAACTAGCAATGTATATTTTCTGTTATTTTCAGTGTCTTATCTGTTTTTTAAATGTCATTTTTGTTATCACATACACTATCCATACGAACCATATGAATCAAATGTTTTAGTTTTTACTACAAATTACGAGCAATAGTTATTTTTACCTTTTTCTTACAATAACAATAATAGCACTCATTGTTTTTCTACAAGGTATGTGGAGCTAAGTTTGAATTATAAGACCCATTTATTTGCATAGCACCATAACGGTTTACAAGTTGCTGTAGCGCAATCTGCAGCCAACAATACCAGAAAGCACTGGGGCTAACCCTTCTCTTAACGATAAGTGTCCTGGGTTCTTTTATGTGCATTACATGTGACCTGCAGCTTTTATCTCATCGGAAGGACGAAGCAATAATGGTCAAGTGTCTTCTTTGCTTAAAGGACGTAAGTGTCAAAACCTGGACTCGAACCCACACTCTGCTGATCAGCAACACCAAAGCTTGAGTTCGGTGGGCTTGACTGCCTTATTGTTCCTGATACACTGAACACATTTTGCAAGAAACTAAAGATCTGAATAAATGATAAGGAAAGGGGTTTTTTGGTTAGTGAAATTAATTGTGGATTCAAGATTAAATGCGGCTTTCTCCTGAAGAAAGTATACAGGCGAGTATACAGGTCGAAACATCGAGTACGAACAGGCTCTTCTCAGAACTACCACATCCTTTTTAAATATCAAATTGTCACTTGTTTGGTATGCTGAGAGGTTTCTTTCCCAGCCCTTTCACCTCTGTGGACCCCGGTTCGAATCCCACCTAATACCGGAGCTCATATGTGGATTGGGTTTTCAGTCCCTACCTGATTGTGTGGGTTTCCCATCCACATCTAAAACTGAACATTTCTTAATTGCGTCCTAATTATCCTGTTATTTGCACTAAATGCACTGTTGGATGTGTAATAGAAAGATCAATAAAAAAATAATTTCAAAAATGATTCTTTTATTAGTTTTTTTATTTGATTTTTGTTTTTAAATACCTGCACATGTCAATTGTTCTGTGTTGTAATTTTTTACAAAACATGTTTTAACATTTTATTTGTGTTGTTTTAAGTTCAAACAAATTCTCAGAAATGTTTTAAATTGGAAACTCTTGGTTACATTAAAAGGTTTTCCACACACTGCAACAGACTTCATCATTTAGTTGTCTTGTGGCTCGGCAAACTCGTGTGTGACACTTTCCTTTAAATAGTTGAGCCGGGATTCCCAAAACTCATCTGTGCTGACCCGCTGGATTAATTTTTTGGACTTTCGGAGTAATTTGTTGTAGAAATTTGTTTTTCGCACTGAAACCATGACTAAAGTAAATAAAGTAAAGACAACCATTGTTCTCTCTGAATCCCCCCTCCTGCTTTTGATTGCCCTAGATTAGAAAATAGCACTTGAAAATACTACAAATCACCATTGCTTATTTTGATTGCCCAAGTTTAGAAAATAGCATTTGAAGACCTCCCCCCCATTACCGAATAGCACTTGAAGATACTACAAATGACCGTTCTTACTTCAGTTTCCGCAAGTAAAGCCCATATGAGCATGCACAAAAACAAATAACAAAAATATGTCTTTCTTGACTTAACAAAATTATGATAATTTCACAGGTTAGTTTTACATGGTGTGTTTATTGAAATCTAAAAGATGAGAAAGATGTTACTCTTACAAAAAACAATGATGTACTTTCCCTTTTAACTAATGAAATAAGAACAAGCTGTCAACATGTCGCATGTTTTAAGCACGAGGCATTTGGGCTAGTAACCTGATCCGTGCTGGAACCAGCTCTATGAAAATAGAAAATATGAGCTCTTATACTTTCTGTTCTAGAAGCAGTAATCCCATAAAATCCCCCCACCACAAACAAAAGAGGAAAAGCATGTACAGTGCATATTTTTCAGACCAAAGGTAGCATTTCTGTGTAAATTTATCACAGTTTCAGACCAAAGGTAAGAACAAGCTCAAACAGCGCCCTCACTGGGTTCTAAGGAAGACCTGTCATTGGCCGAGAGAAGTTTCAAGCTCTACGTCGTCAGGCAACAACATGTCAGTTGAGAGTGATATCTCGGGCAAGATGGCCCAGTTTCCAAGGCCCATGACCTATAATGGACACATGATTATCTTGCCCCTAAACCAGACTGAGTCTATGGCTATATTAATTAGCAAGCGTCCACAGGCCAGTGATTTCAGTGTTGGGCCAGTAAACTCAAGACAGGACAAGTCTGGTGGTCTTGTTTTTTTCAATTCAACATCTTTGTCTCAAAAGAATGATGTTCAAATGTTGAGTTTGAATCTCAAAAATATCTTTCAATCCTGCTGAGTATCACCGATAAGATGAATCTTCTCTTAGTGTTTTTTTCAAATAAAACAGTTTAGATGATAAAACTGTGTTCTAATTTTGATTTTAGTCTTGCAAATAAATCCCGGTCCGTAAAGATTCTGAGCTACAAGTCCTGTGGTCTTGTGGATTATCCCCCCAAATGAAGAGCTTACTGCGCCGATCACTCTACACCGGTTGATGTTGGTGGCTCATCCTCACCCTGCCCCATTGTCGTCGAGGGTTTCAACCCTCTTATTGAGATATCATACACAACCTCCTCCACTTTCTTAATATCATACTTGAGTCCATCAAAACGCTTTCTCAAGGAGTCGTTCTTGAGGTTGAGAAGTCGGAATCCGGCGTTGAGCTCCTGGATGAAGTTTGAGATGCGGATGGGTCTGTTGTACTCCCCGGCCGTTACGCTGTTGATGGCAAGTCTCGACTGGAATCAGATGAAATACGATCAGGTCAAATTCTTTAGCATTCCTTTTAATTACATAATAATAATTATACATGTACAAGTGTTCGTCTCTAATCTTAGCACACCACCTATTATAAAGCAAGCATGATGTTCTTCCTATTTTAATCTGATTTCCATTTTTGTATTACCCTTAAAAAAAAGGGTAAGGGTGCCTTTTGCCAGCCCAGCAACATCGACCCATATATGACCAGGGAGTACTGCCAGAGAACAAAAGTGTTAGATTTTTCCGGAGGGATGAAAACCGGAGGACCCAGAGAAATCCCCTGTGGCACAGGAGAGTCCCACGCACAACTCTACTCTCATATGGCCATAGCCAGGAATCGTACCAGGGCCACAGAGGTGAGAGGCGAGCGCTTCATGCACTAGCCACAAATGCCACCCGAAAAGATACCATTATAAAATATAAGAGAAGTACAGAATAATTTTGCCATTTATATATGTACCCAAAATCACTAAATTCATCATTCCAAGGTATTTCTTATGACAGACACTGATAGTTCTGAGAGGACACTGAAACTTCTTTCATGAATATCGGATTTCTTATCGTACCAGTTCACTGGCTAACTGCAGCAATCCTTGCAAGAAGTCCTCTAGGTCCAGATGAAAGCCGTCTTCTCTTCTTGTTGAAACTAAACACGGTAGAATACAAAAATATACAAACAAACGTATGTAAATACTATGTACAAATACAAACTATGTCACTGTTTAAGGAGTGTCTCAATAGTTGGGCACGTTCTAGGCGCAAAAGCAAAAGAGCGTTCCCATGGACACGAGCCCGCAATTCATTGGACCGCCAGAACATTCCGCTAGACTGCATTATTGTGCTGAAGTATGGTAGCAATCCTACGCGATTGAATATGCACATTAGTATTTTGAACGTTCCAATGTCTGGCAGCCAAACGGAGCAGTCCACGTGCAGACGCTAGAAAACTTATCCGATCCAACTGGAGCATTCTTATCATTCCGACTTTTGAGGTGTTTACTTTTATGAGAAGAGAGCCCTTGCTCAGTACCTGTTTATGCATCTTCCACTTTATTTGTTGGTTACCTTTTTTTGCCACACCCTGTATTGCAGGCTGGTTTAGCAATATCTATCATTCAAAACCACAATGGGTGATATTGAATGGTCAGACAGTACATGTAGGAGGGTCGACTGTGTACCGTGTAGGTGCATTCACCACTGATAAATTACAGGCTGGCATAGTTTATCTGTCATTAAACACCACAGTGGGTGATATTGAATGGTCAGATAGTAAGAGGGTTGACTGTGTACTGTGTTGATGCATTCACAACAAGATATCATATTGCAGGCTGGCATAGTTTATCTGTCATTCAAAACCACAGTGGGTGACATTGACAGACAGTATGAGGGCTGACTGTGTACTGTGTAGGGTGCAATCACTACATGATATCACATTGCCGGCAATATCATTCAAAACCACAGCGGATGATAGGCCTACTGAATGGTCAGACAGAAGCAGGGATTTATTAAAGATATAAAATGATTGTAATCAAATCAAAAAAAATGTTGCTTTCCATACCCCCATGCAGAAGTTTGCCAAAATTATTCTTGGGGAATCCATTAACTCTCTGTTGATAAAGACAATGGAATTTTAGTCTTGACTCTTACCATGGAGGAAGGCTATTTTCCTTCCTCCATGCTCTTACCTCCCATCAACTTGGCAGCTTCTTCTCTTGTGATCAGTTTCTCTGACTCCAAGTAGATGATCAGAGCAGCTACAAAGGATAATCTCTGACTCACAAATCGCCAATGATCGTGAAATCTGAGGACAGTTATATACAAAACAATGACTTCAAGTATTGTGTTGGTAGTAGATCAATACGTTGTGCACTCATGGTTGAGGTATTTGCTACTTCTTTCTCCAAAGCTATCCTGCGTTTTCGTGTGCCAAAAAACCCCACTCATTTTATTGGGAATGTATAGGCAGTTCTTATGTCAGAAACTGATCTATTAACAGGGTTTTGAGTCTTTGTGAAGTATGTGAAAGACTAAAAATTATTTTTTTTCTTACAAAAATCGTTAAAGATAAACTAGCTCAATGCAGTTTGAGTGCAGTTAAATGTTCTCCTCTGAGAGAAGTACAAGCCACATACCTGTAGTATTGGTCCATTGGAACTTTCTTCTGAAGTTCAGCAAACTGGCCTTCTGTTGTCGCCAACAATTTCCTTGCTTTTTGACAAAGCACAGGAGCTGTACATGAAAACAATCAGACCAATTTGGGTCACAGAAACATTTTTATGGTGGATTGACGGCCACTCTGAGTTAACTAACCCCCTCCCTCTCACTCTTTGAATTGACCAACCATTTGAAACCGTTCCTGCACAGGCTGTGTATGGTGCCAGGATGTGAGCCACTGCTGACAAAAAGATCTGAAACTAGGATCCAAATTTAAGGAGGTATTTAATTGAAATGATGGCATTTTGACCTTTTGGTAACCCCTGGAAATATAGATTGCAATGAGCTTCGTAGTATCCTGGATATTGTCTTTACCTTCTTTAAGACCAGCTGACTGATGCACTCCTTCCAATGTTGTCATGATCTCTCGAGCCGTTTGCTCCATCGCACGAACGGCAACACGGATTTCCTGAAATATTTACATATAAAAATGTTACGCCCCTGTCGAAGCTCGAGTCACAGTGCGTACCCCCAAAAGTTATAATTAAATGATCACTATCAGTCGATGGGGTAGTTCCTACCTCCATGATGATCAGTCCATCAATCATCGGAGCAACTTTTTTCAAAATTTATAACAAAACTTAAAATTCAGCAATTTCTAGATTTCAGCAAATTATACAGTCAGCATATAATGAGCAAATGATGGTAAACTTCAACTAAGAAAACTTTAAATGCATTGAATTTTTTAATTTTTTTTAATTTTTAAAATATTATAATTCAAAAATAATAAGCTATAAACTTTTTACTTCTTTTTTCCTTCAAAATTGCGCCCTCTTGTGGTATACCTTCAAAAAAAGTGTTTTGTTGTGATGTCCATTTTCTGGTATGATTTTTAAAATTTAGCTTACCTCCCTTATCACTTGATCATTTGTAAGATATTCATTGAACTCGGTGAAGGTGCTTGCAACTGACGATACTGCGTCACTTCCCGTATCAACCATTGCAACAACTCGGACAAATTAACAGACTTTTCGGAATTTTCAAAAAATCCTTCGTATTCAGTTTTTCACGCAAGTTCAAGTAGTTAGTATGGCATCCTTTTCATTTCTTACGAAAACACAACGGCAAGCTGTTTATAGGGGGGACTGGATGGCCAGATGAGCACGTGGGGGGGGGGGGGGGAGGTTGTAGCGTTGGAGGTCAAAGTTCATAATGCATAAACTTGCGTCGCCGATGTCATGGAAATGTTTACGGTGGATAATGTTGTTAAGATCTTGTTGATTTTTGGTGAATGAAGAATATTTAAGGACACATTAAATGACCACAATGAATACCAACTATAGAAAGACAAATAATCGGCAGGTAAATTTGTTGTTTTCGTTCTCCATTTGCATTAATAATATTATTAATAACTTATGCTTTTGAGTCGGGAGTGGAGATTGTTTGGTAGGCCTAGCCTAATTGGAACCCACTGCCAGGGTGACTGCACTGTTTGTTTCAATCCTAATATTCAGTATAAATAGTACTGTAGATATTACCATAAAACTTACCTGTGTGAAAAGGTGGTAGCGTTTTTGAGATATTGCCTAAAATCTTGAGCGGTTATGTTCAACTTCACTCAAAATGCATTATACTAGCATGCAGAGCTGCTGTACTTCTTACCAAGTAAGTTTTTATTGCCATATAGGGCCTAGGCCTACATACATTTTTAGAGTCATTACCAAACGTATACGTACAGACCCGGCTTTACTAACCCAAATTTTGACTTTGTTTGATTTTGACGTAGACCCCATACCCAGGGCCAGTAACTGGGACGCTCCTCTTTTTGAAGTTTTCAATCAGACATTCGTATTAAAAACAGTAGTACCGGTACTACTAATACGTAATGGTAATACTAATAGTAGGACGACCGTCGAAGTCTCAATTATAGAGGGGTGATTTTTGGTAAATGAAGTACATTAATGACATATGAGATGACCACATTGAATACCAACTATCGAAAGACAAATAATCGGCAGGTAAATTGGTTGTTTTCGTTCCCCATTTGCATGATTTAATATGCTTTTGAGTCGATGAAGTGTAGACGATAGTACTACATCACATATTTTTGTGTAACCTAAATTTTGACTTTGTTTGTTTGATTTTGACATACACCCCATACCCAGTAACTTGGACGTTCCTCTTTTTGAAATTTTGAATTCGACATTCATCCATAGTAATTAGTATTAGTAGTACGGAGGTCAAAGTCTCAATTTCAAAAAGAGGAGTACAGCACCGCAGTTACTGGGTCTGGTATTGTTGTGTAGACAAACATCAGCTCTCTCTCATTCAAGCCCCGGTTACCCGACAATGACTAGTGTTAACCTAGTACTACACTAGTAACTATTGTTAGTGTTACTCCTTCCTGCCAAGAACACTCTGCCCGCTACAATTAGAATTTCACCAACAATCGACACATTTAAGAACCAATTTCCCTTCAAAGTAATTTGGTTTCTAGAGAGAGGGATGAAAAAACATTTCAAACTGCATTTCTGTATGAAACGTTTCTCAGATTGTGTATTCCGATTGCGGATTATTCTTCCTGCGTGGACATAACCGCTCCAGATTTTCGACAATATCTCAAAAAACGCCACTACCTTTTGAAATAAAATTTTCACAGGTTAATTTTATTGTACATTTATATAGGAATTAACAACTGAACAGTTCCTAGGTATACTTTGCCTTTAACTCAGAGGGATTTCATAATTCATATTGACATGGTTGAGATTGACCTACAACTTTGAAACTCAAGAAATATCTGATGATAATATTAACCCGTATAGTTGAATGCAATGTTTTTCCGCAGGGTGGCAGTAACACAGCTCTTGCAGCCGTCGCTTTTCAAGATCATATGATGCGCAACCTTTCTCTCTCAGACCCTCTCAAGAAGAAACAAATACATCATGGAGTTCCCAAGAAGCAACTGAAGGAAGTCAAGTCAGTGGTTGACTCCGGGATGAGGCAAGGTGGTGGCAAGAAGAAGGGGGCATCCTCAGGGGCGGAGGAGAAGGAATTTGTGCTGGACCAAAAGCCACAACCAATGACTCTTGGTGAGATGCTGATACAATTTGGAATACTTTTTCAAAGGATTACATTTGAAGAGAAAAATAGTTTATCAGGGCTCGAAAATTAACACTGGACCGCAGGCCTGAGGCCAGTGATTTTAGCGTTGGGCCAGTAAACTCATGAGCAAACAAGTTTGGTGGTCTTGTGTTTTTCAATTGAATGAATACCTCCCTGTGTAATATCTTTAACACTAAAATTGATGTTTAAATGTTACCTTCAAACCTGATAAATATATTTCAAATCTGTTAAGCATCGAAGTATGAAACAAATGAGATAAATCTTGCCTTAATGCTTGTTCAAATCAAAAAAGTTGATAGGCCTAGATGTTACACTTTTACAATTTTTTCGTCGTTTGATTTTGGTCCTGTGCAATAAATTCTTGTCCAGTAAATATGGTGAGCTTAAAAGCCCTGTGGTCTGGTGGATTTTTGCCCCAAATTCACCCACTGTTTATGGGTGACAACTATAATCTCTCGTCCAAAGAGAAGTGATATTTGTAAGAAGAACTGGGTGAGATAAGTCACAACATCACTAGCCCCGTAAACTGTGTCAATGCAATACTCTGGACTCCCTCTGATTCTTGGCTGCACGATAACAACCACCAGGGCCCAATTTCATAGAGCTAGCTGCTTGTAAGCAGAAAATGTTGCTTTTAACGATTTTCTGCATAGCCAAAAAGAGAAGGATTCAGTCACAAATTGTGACATGGTATTTTGGCTGGTAGGCTTATTCTGGTAAGCATAATTTTGTTTTGCTTAGCTACTTTTTGTGCTTAAGCAGCTCTATGAAATTGGGCCCTGGGCCATAGAGTTCTTTTACGTGCACTAACAATCCTACTATCTGGGACCTCTGGCTTAATGTCCCACCCGAAGCACACAACAATGGTAGAGTATCTTGCTCCAGTACACAAGTGCCACGACCGAGACTCAAACCCACACTCTGCTGATCAGAAACACCAGAGCTTGAGTCTGGTGCTCTTAATTGCTTGGCCTTGACACGGCAATTGTATTTTTAAAAAAAATGGAAATATAAAAATTAAATAAGACTTGTATTTAAAACAGTTTTTGTTTTGAAGAAGAAATGCCGACTGACTCATCGTTTGATACTTCTTGTCGCCTTTGATGTAGCTCAGAGACTGGGGCTTGTAGAGGTCCCTGACCAACCACTGTCCGACTTGGATTGGAGAGACGCTAAGAATAAATCCAATCGCCGTGATGACTCGGATCTTCCATGTGTCATTTGCAAAGAAGAGTTTGGCTTACAGCAACAGGTAAAGTTGTCTACCATCTCAAGCCCTTGAGACATCTAATCTAGAATGCTAGAGTCCGGGGTTCTAATCCCAACCAAGTTGCTAGAATCTTTACTTGACCAGGATTTTATTTGCAAATACAGAATCAAAATGAGAAGAGACTAGAATCAAAATGAGAAGAGACTAGAATCAAAATGAGAAGAGACTAGAATCAAAATGAGAAGAGACTAGAATCAAAATGAGAAGAGACTAGAATCAAAATGAAAACACAGTTTTATCATCTAAACTGTTTTATTTGAACAAAACACTAAGAGAAGATTTATTTCTTCTGTTTTATCGGTGATACAACAGGATTGAAAGATATTTGTGAGACTCAAACTCAACATTTGAACATCATTCTTTTGCGACAAAGATGTTGAATTGAGAAAAACAACACCACTGGACTTGTCCTGTCTTGAGTTTATTGGCTGACACTGAAACCACTGGCCTCGGTCCAGTGAAATTCGAGCCCAGTTCAAGAGTGAAGCTCAAGGCTTGCCCAGTGTTTTCTGGCATGCTACATGCAGTTAGTTGTTGAGAATTGGATCCTGATGCATGCTTTGCCAACTCTCCATTTCAGATGATCAGTACCAGTGTTGTATTCGAGTCCTCTGAGTCCTTGGTGTCCGAGTCCGAGTCCGAGTCCTACAACACCGATCAGTACTAAAGCCAAGACATTCCAGGCCCAACTACTGTTGGGACAGTCACTCAAGCTGGGGTGTACCATTGTTTTCTTGATCAGTACCAGTGTTGTAGTCGAGACCTCCGGGTCCGAGTCCTTGGTGTCCGAGTCCGAGTCCAAGTCCGAGTCTTTGGTGTCCGAGTCCTACAACACTGATCAGTACTAAAGCCAAGACATTCCAGGCCCAACTCAAGCTGGGGTGTACCATTGTTTTCTTGATCAGTACCAGTGTTGTAGTCGAGACCTCCGTGTCCGAGTCCTTGGTGTCCGAGTCCGAGTCCAAGTCCGAGTCTTTGGTGTCCGAGTCCTACAACACCGATCAGTACTAAAGCCAAGACATTCCAGGCCCAACTACTGTTGGGCCAGTCACTTAAGCTGGGGTGCACCATTGTTTTCTTGACCTTATAATTTTACACAGGTCATTTATCATTTATGCTTTTTACGTTTGGGTTACAGGTTCTGCTGTCTTGTTCTCATGTGTTTCATCGGGTAAGTGATAACCACAAACATACTTTCAATTTCTTCCTCCACCCAACTTCCTGGCTCCAAGGCGACCTTACAAAATCAACTTGGACATTGTATCATAAATGAAACCTACAAATCTAGAAACCAAGGGCTTGTGTCAATGACCCTTTGTAGATGCCACTGGGTGGGTGGAAATACTGGACAAATAGGACTGTAAAAAAGAATTTTAGCCTTTTATTTTCTCAGAGTTTGTAGCTAAATTAAGAGAAAGAGAAGACACCAGAGGCCAGAATTAAAGTGCTGTTTAAAGATGCAAATTTGCTGAGCATAAGAACACTATTTGCTTAGGGGGACTGTGTTTTGTGACTGGCGCCCTGCATTATTTTGCTAAGCAGAAACATTTCCAGAAGAATATTTGTGGAATCAGGCTAAGATTCCTTCAAACCTTTCTTGTTTTTCTTTTACAGAACTGTCTTCAAGCATTTGAACGTTTCACAGGAAAGAAGACTTGCCCAATGTGCAGGAAGGAGCAATACCAAACAAGGGTCATTCATGAAGGTGCTAAACTCCACAGAGTTAAGTGTGCTACAAGGTGAGTCCTCCAATTGGAGGTTAATTTAGATGGCTTTACTCCCTAGCGCTTAATAATTTAAAGGTAGCTCTGAAATACATTAATCATTATTGTAATACAGGGCCCAATTTTATAGAGTTGCCAAAGCACAAAAATAGCACTGCTTAACGGTAAGCAAATTTTCGTGCTAACTATAGCAGAAAAATTTGCTTTAGCGTAAGTGTATTTCACAGGTTAGAAAGGAAATTTGGCAGCCAGCTTGCGCGTTCACCATGGATTTGCATTGTTACTTCATTCATTTTCATACAGTAAGCATCGGAAGGTTAGCATGCCTTTTCGTGTGCTTAAGGTTAGCAACGCTATGAAATGGAAACTCGCGCAGTAAGCACAAAATCAGCTGTTAAGCAGCTCTATGAAATTGGGCCCATGTCTTATACGCTTTTTGCAACTAGTTTCCAGCATATCTGTGGTCAGCAGAAATTGTTAAGCACTATATTCTGCTTAAGCAGCTCAATAAAAGTGGGCCTAGGGATAGGCTTAAGATGTTTGTGATGACAACTGAAGAAGCTACGAGAGAAAGATAGGTAGCCCATAATGTACTGAAATCCTGAGTTTTAAGTTGTTAATAGAAGTTGTCCATTTTGATCCCTCACCCAAATGCCAGTTTCTAATTATCACATCTGCTAAATTTTGAGTTTGACATTTTCGGTATTGACCCAAATCACCTGACGCAAACATTTGTAGTTTGCCTTAGGGGCCTTGAAACGCATTGGCTGCTTATATCATGTAGGCATTATCTTCCTCCATCAGTTATGCTCTACTTGTATAGACCTTATTGCAACGTCACAGCCCGAGTTTTTGCCAACCAAGGTTGGAAAACTATGGAAAAGCCATAAATGCAAAGTAAAAACAGGTAGCCACAGTTTGTTACATTGTTAAACAAATTAGTCAAAAATAGTGTTGAATTTGTTGGCAACATAGCAACCAATCATGGGACGTATTTTTTGTTTATTGAAAGTTTGCAGAAATGTTGAATATGGTCACAACATCTGTTAACACAATTGAATGTTTTGCTAATATTTGGCCGTCCATGCTAAAAAGTGCAGTTTGTTTATCAACAATAGAAAGGTCTATAAGTCCATAATTCACCCTGTTATGAAATACTGCTGCCATATTTGGGCTGGTGCACGAGCTTGCAATTTGTCACTGCTTGACGATATTCAGCGATGCATTGCAAATTTTTAGTTGGGCATGAATTAGCCTCATGTCTGAAACCCTAACTCATTGATGCTCTGTTGCATCATTGAGCCTCTTCTACAGGTAATTTAATGGCAGGTGCTCCAATGGAATCTCACTAGTTGTTCCACCTAGGCGTACCTTGGCCGCACTACACGTTTCTCTGCTCGTTCACATCCTTATACCGTAGCTGTCCCTAAAGCTAAAGTGGTACTCATCAAGCTTCATCCCAAAAGGGAAAACCCAGTCCAGAAATGAAATGAAACGACATTTTTCCAGGTGTTTTTACTGGGATAACATCACCCCCCCTAACTTGATACAAACTAACCATCGAGGTTTCATCAAAACAAAATATACAAATAACCCAAAGCAAACAGCTGATCAATGTGAATTTTAAAGTAAGTGTATTATTTGAAAATTTCTTTTTAGAATCCAGGCATGTTGGCGAGGCTATGTCGTGCACAGCTGGTATCGCAAACTGAGGCAAACCGTACCACCCAAAGATCCAAGACTACGAAAGAAATTCTACGAAGAAAAGGTACTGTGTCAATTTCAAATTGTTTCACAGTAAAAACTGGGAAATAGTTATCAGTATCAATCAATCAATCATCAGGCATTTGTAGAGCGCCATCATTCTAGTTGCCTATACCGAGGCGCTTAGCAAAGTGAAGGAAGAACTTAAGACAAAAGAGCTTACAGAATTTCATGTGAAGATGACAAGTGCAATGGACTAAATGTAAGCAGATTCGAAGAGATGAGTCTTAAGCTGGCTTTTGAAGATCTGTAAGGAGTCAAGTGTATGAAGGTGATAGGGGAGATCATTCCATAGCTTTGGTGCACATGAAATGAATCTTCTATCACCTTATCAAAAATGAGATAAGGTATGACTAGGAATGTTCAACAGTAGTTTGTTTGATGATCTCAGATTGGGCCAAGGATGGTATGTACACTGCTTGTCTCTTATATACACTGGGGCTAGACCATGAAGTGCTTTCGAAGTCAACAGTAGGATTTTGTAATTAATTCTTTGTTTTATGGGTAACCAATGCAATACTATAAGTGTTGGAATAATAAGGTTGGCTGTATAAGGAAGATTATTTTTGAAAAGAAAGTATAGTGATTGAAGTTTAAAATATATTTTCCCCCTTATTTGTTTGACATCGTTATGTTTATAACAATAGCTTCAGATGATAACAGAGAGGCTGTTGCGATCATTTGACACCAAAGTTGATGCCTTCTTGGCCGAGATGGATCGCTCTATCACAGCGAGCAGAGATGTTTTTAAACATCTGGAAGCATCCAGCCTCCGCACAATAACACCAGAAGAATGGGATGACATTCAACTTAAGGTGAGGCCCAATAATATGTTATGGTGGAGAAAATGGCAGATTTAGGGCGGGGGAGGGGCCAATTTAATATCATCAAATCTTGTTGCTGGTCTTCAGACCAGTCTAAACATCATTTCTAAACATCAACTGGTGTCAGTTGTTTTTGTTTGTCATTTAAAGGTAGGGCCATAGATTGGTTTTTGTCAACATAATGCTTATTTATTGGCAAAATTATAAAGACAGATACAATGAAAGTTACATGTGAAAGTTTCAGCTTAACACAGTGTGTACTTGCTGAGAAAAAAGCAAACAAAATGTCACAGTATTTCAACCAGAATGCAAAATCCATCCATGTTTAGCGAGGTGAGGGCAGGTATCAACCGCATCTCTGGCCGCAGCATTCCCGAGCGGACACCAACCCTCAGAAATCTGAGAAATGATTCATGCATGAATCGTTTCTCAGATTGAAAACTTTTTGGGTGAACAATTATATTAAGCCATATTACTTCCAAAATAGTTTATTCTATCGACAGCTGCAGTGCTTCTCACCAATTATGGTCAGTGGAGTATTTACCAATCTATATTAGCCTTAAAGGCACTGTACACGTTTGGTAATTACTCAAAATATATATTAACATAAAAACTGACTTTGTAACGAGCAACGGGAGCTGTTGATAGTATAAAACATTGTGAGAAACGACTCCCTCTGAAGTAACGTAGTTTTTGAGAAAGAGGTAATTTCTCACTAAAATAATAAAAGAGTTCTTGCAAGAAGCCTTTTATTCCTAAAGGGTGTTTTTTCTTTCAACATTTTCTTGCAACTTCGATGACCAATTGAGCCCAAATTTTCACAGGCTTGTTATTTTATGCATATGTTGGGATATACCAAGTGAGAACACTGGTCTTTGACAATTACCAAATGTGTTCAGTGCCTTTAATGTTGGACCCCAACCCTACTTCCCTAGGCCCCCTTGACTGCAGGTGACTTAAATCCTCCTCTCCTGTCACTTCACACCCGGTACTCCCGAGTTTACCAAGTTACCAGTTTGGTAGACCTTCGTTGCGTGTTGCAGTTCACAAAGTCCTTCCTTGTTTTTGAGTGTTATTTACTTCCAAATAATGCTCGGTGCAATTGCCAATGGTAGAGTCAGAAATGTCCCGTAATATTTCCCGTGTTCAATCAGTCTTTCTTTTTATGTTCTGCCATGTATAGCAAGATATTCTTTCAAATATGAATAGTATTTCCACTCAAAAGCAAGGAAGGATTTTACACTAGGACGTAACACAGAACTGATTTATAATTTTGTAGCTTGGTTACTCTGGCTTGGGTAGGGCTGACTTTAACTATAAAAAAAGGGATCAGAACAAACAGGATGAGGTCACCTGGAGACAAGTTGAATGAGGAATCTACATAGATACCCTAATTAACTGCATTGATATGATTGTTATATTCAGGCAGTTGAGAGAGGCAAAACCGAGTGTCCAATATGCATCATGCCATTACATTCACAAGATTCATGCCTCGAGTTCCCAGGCACCGACGAACCTAACCAGAAGCACAGTGACGCAACCCATCAAACAAGACAGACCACACATGGTGATAAACCCAGTAACAAACAGGGTGAGGCTCTCAAACCAGCAAGGAAACAATCATCCGGGTGTCATGGGACTAGCACCAAGCAGCCAGACATCAGAAGGCCTAGTCAAAGGACAATTGAATCAACAGATACAAAACACCCGGAGAGGGACAGTGCGGCAGCTAGGGGTGATGGACAGACTCGAAGGCGGACTCTGCTACTTTCCTGTACCCACGTGTTCCATCGTGCGTGTCTGGAAGCATTTGAGGAGCTTGCCTTGGCACACACCAAAGTCTGCCCAGTCTGCAGAGCTGGTTACCAGAAGAGAGCTCTTTAAGATGGGTTTAATTTGAGGTATATTTGACTCAAAAGGCAGTACTGGGAAATGACAACAAACGATGAAAGTCGACTCCACTTGGTGGGGTTGTTTTGGTGCAAGACAATCTGACCGTACAGGCCTGGAGTTTTGTCTGGAGAGGGCAAGGCCATTTTTATTTTGTAAAGGGCATTTTCATGGGAAAATCTTGAAGTCTTTAGGGAACTATAAGGCCAAGACCAGGGCAGCCGAATTGTATTACTATCAATTCCATTTGTTTTCCTTTTACATTTCAAATCTTAGCCCTTCCCATGAGATATGCTAATGACATTCACGCCTGCGCGTACAGACACTATTGATTGGCAAACGCTGACACAACGTGAGTTTAGCACTAGGCAGACGCACAAATGCGATGTACGCACAAATGCGTCACATTGCACTAAGCAGACGCACAAAATGTGTATACGTCACACCACCATCATTCCCATACAAAAAGGTGCAATGTTCCCTCGTTTTGCCAACCATTAGCATTAGTGCGCACACGCGATGCGCAATTTTCAAATTTCATGAGAGGGGTCTATTACCTTTACATCAAGTTACAATTATAAAGTTTGAAACGAATTACTGATGTAGTCAAGTTAAATACAAAGGCATCAGTAGGAGGTAAAGTCATATTTCAATTCTTTGCCCCAGTAAATTTGATAAAACCTCTGACTAGACATTGCTTGACAAGATGTATTGCAATTTTTAATTGTTTTTTTTAATATTAAGGATTGTAAAGATTTTTGGCCCAGATTTGATAAAATAAAGCTGGACCTTACCCCTTACGCCTTTCATTTGTTCAATTTTAGGCCTATGTTTCAACTATCAATATTTTTTTCAAAATAAAGCTTACATGTATATTCTAGGTCAAGTTAAATCAAAAGGCATCAGAAGAGCCTACTGCATCATTTTAGAGCCAAAAATTACAACTTCAAAATTGGCTCAAAAATTATAAACATTCTGGACCTTACCCCTTATGACTTTTTCATTTTTTTGCCTATTTTCAACTGTCAATATTTCTCAAAATAAAGCTTATATCCGTGGTCGAGTTAAATAAAAAGGCATCAGAAGAGCCTATTGCATCATTTAAGAGCCAAAAATCGCAACTTCAAAATGGGCCCAAAATTGATAAAATTGCTGGACTTATATAAGAGTTGTTCAATTTTTTGCCTACTTTTCAACTATCAATTATGTCTCAAAATAAAGCTTATATTCTAGGTTAAGTTAAATAAAAAGGTATCAGTAGAGCCTACTGCATCATTTTAGAGCCAAAAATCGCAACTTCAAATTGGGCCAAAAAATGATAAAAATGCTGGACTTACCCCTTATGACTTTTTCAATTTTTTGCCTCATTTTCAAATATCAATATTTCTGCGAATTTAGCTGAAATCATGGGTCAAGTTAAATATTACGGCCTAATGCACCATTTTACGGCGTAAAATCACAGCTGAAAGCTCGGCCCAATTAATGAAAACGCTGGGCTTACCCCCTTTTTTCAAATGTCAATATTTCCGCAAATTTAGCTGAAATCATTATGACCCCAAATGTGTTGTCAGTAAAATAATGTTTAATAGATATATTATTTCCCCAAGAGGAAATAAACCTCTGAGTTTAAATAAATGAAACAATTATGTTAATAATTCAGTCTATAGTGGTGTGTTAAATTGGTTTTGTTTAAATTTGGTTTTACTATAATTATTCTTTTGGAGAAGCAGGTGGCGCCGTAGCTAGATGAAATACGTGTTGGACTGAGAGCCACGACACCCGGGTTCAATTCCCAGTTGTGTCTTTTTTCTATTTTGCTTGGACGCAGTGAATCATTTAAGTAGTATTTAAAACCACCTCCAAACACCAACGGGCACTGCGGCTGCGGTGCACTGGATTGTTCAATTGCGTGCAGTCCAGAGCTGGGAGACCCGGTTCGAATCCTACCCGTACCAAAAGGGACATGACTTTTACTGTTGGCCGCTGTAATGGATTGGGGTTCCGTCATGTCTCTCCCCAAAATAGGTAGGGTGAATATTCCGGGTCGGAAAGCCAAAGGAGGGACCGGGACTAGCCAATCCCAGAAAGGAACTATATGGGTGATCACCATGCTGGTTCGACCAGACTTTGAGTCCCCTGAACGCCTGGTCGTCACTCCGACTAACTTTCTGGACAAATTTACTTTATTTTAACTCTTTTTAACAATCAATATACCAAGTATTTCGACCGTTTTTTTTATACAATGACAAGGGGGAGGGAAGACATGCAATTTAGTCAAAATTTGTCATTTATAAAAAATAACAGAATAAAAACAGTCAAAATCGACAAAATTGCAAGGCTTTACCCCCTTGTGAATTATATCAAAAAGCAAATGGATAAAATTGCCGTGCTTCTTGCGATTATGAAGTGTCAATAATTTCTTCCAGTTGAGCTAAAGTCTTGGGCCAGATTTAATGAAAAAGTACCGGTATTGCCCAATGCATCATTTTACAGCATAAAATCACACCTTTAAATCGGACCTAAATTCGTTAAAATGCCAGACTTACCCCTTGAGATTTTTTCGATTTCGTACATAATTTACAAAGGGCAATATTTTTGCAAATTTAGTTGCAATCCTGGGTAAAGTTATATAAAAAGGCATCAGTAGTGCCCATTGTGCATCATTTTACAGCAAAAGGTCGCAACTTAGGTTTTAAAGCCTTGCGTTATTTTCAAAAAATGAGCTGAAATTGATAAAATCACAAGGCTTTCATTTTTGTAGAAATCGGGCTAATATCTGATAAAAATAACAAGGGGGTAAGCCTTACATTTTTAGTCAAAAATGAGCTGAAATTTGATAAAATCACAAGGCTTGCATTTTTGTGGAAATTGGGCTAAAATCTAATAAAATAACAAGGGGTAAGCCTTACATTTTTAGTCAAAAATGAGCTGAAATTTGATAAAATCACAAGGGGTAACCCTTGCATTTTTGTCGAAAATGGGCATAACTTAATAAAATAATTAGGGGTAAGCCTTGCATTTTTGTCGAAATTGCATAGGTTAAAATTTTTGTGCAAATTGGGCTCAAATGGGATAAAATAACAAGCGGTAAGCCTTACATTTTTAGTCGAAAATGGGCTGAAATTTGATAAAATCACAAAGGGGTAAGCCTTGCAAAATTGCCGGTATTGCCCAATGCATCATTTTACAGCATAAAATCACACCTTTAAATCGGACCTAAATTCGTTAAAATGCCAGACTTACCCCTTGAGATTTTTTCGATTTCGTACATAATTTACAAAGGGCAATATTTTTGCAAATTTAGTTGCAATCCTGGGTAAAGTTATGTAAAAAGGCATCAGTAGTGCCCATTGTGCATCATTTTACAGCAAAAGGTCGCAACTTAGGTTTTAAAGCCTTGCGTTATTTTCAAAAAATGAGCTGAAATTGATAAAATCACAAGGCTTTCATTTTTGTGGAAATCGGGCTAATATCTGATAAAAATAACAAGGGGTAAGCCTTACATTTTTAGTCAAAAATGAGCTGAACTTTGATAAAATCACAAGGCTTGCATTTTTGTGGAAATTGGGCTAAAATCTAATAAAGTAACAACGGGTAAGCCTTACATTTTTAGTCAAAAATGAGCTGAAATTTGATAAAATCACAAGGGGTAACCCTTGCATTTTTGTCGAAAATGGGCATAACTTAATAAAATAATTAGGGGTAAGCCTTGCATTTTTGTCGAAATTGCATAGGTTAAAATCTGATAAAATCACAAGGGGTAAACCTCGCAATTTTGTCGAAGGGCTAAAATCGGATGAAATCAAAATGGGTAAGCATCAGATATTTAATCAAAAATGGGCTGAAATTTGATAAAATCACAAGGGGTAAGCCTTGCATTTTTGTCGAAATTTGGCTGATATCGGATAAAATCACAAGGGGTAAGCCTTGCATTTTTGTCGAAATTTGGCTAAAATCTGATAAAATAACAAGGAGTAAGCCTTCCATTTTAAGTCAAAAATAGGCTAAAATCTGATAAAATCACAAGGGGCTTGCATTTTTGTCACAAATGGGCTGATATCGGATAAAATCACAAGGGATAAGCCTTGCATTTATGTCAAAAATGGGCTGATATCGGATAAAATCACAAGGGGTAAGCCTTGCATTTTTGTCAAAAATGGGCTGATATCGGATAAAATTACAAGGGGTAAGCCTTGCACTTTTTCGGAAAATAAAAAGGCTGAAATTTGATAAAATCACAAGGGGTTAGCCTTGCACTTTTGTCGAAATTTGGCTAAAATCGGATAAAATAACAAGGGTTAAGCCTTGCATTTTTGTCAAAAGTGGGCTGATATCGGATAAAATCACAAGGGGTTAGCCTTGCACTTTTGTCGAAATTTGGCTAATATCTGATCAAATCACAAGGGGTAAGCCTTGCATTTTTGTCGAAATTTGGCTAATATCTGATCAAATCACAAGGGGTAAGCCTTGCATTTTTGTCGAAATTTGGCTAATATCTGATCAAATCACAAGGGGTAAGCCTTGCATTTTTGTCGAAATTTGGCTAATATCTGATCAAATCACAAGGGGTAAGCCTTGCATTTTTGTCGAAATTTGGCTAATATCTGATCAAATCACAAGGGGTAAGCCTTGCATTTTTGTCGAAATTTGGCTCATATCTGATCAAATCACAAGGGGTAAGCCTTGCATTTTTGTCGAAATTTGGCTAATATCTGATCAAATCACAAAGGGTAAGCCTTGCATTTTTGTCGAAATTTGGCTAATATCTGATCAAATCACAAGGGGTAAGCCTTGCATTTTAAGTCAAAAATGGGCTAAAATCTGTTAAAATCACAAGCCTCGTTTTTTGTAAAGAATGGCTGATATCGGATAAAATCACAAGGGGTTAGCCTTGCATTTTTGTCGAAATTTGGCTAATATCTGATCAAATCACAAGGGGTAAGCATTGTATTTTTGTCAAAAATGGGATGATATCGGATAAAATCACAAGGGGTAGGCCTAAGCCTTGCATTTTTGTCAAAAGTGGGCTGATATCGGATAAAATCACAAGGGGTTAGCCTTGCATTTTTGTCAAAAATGGGCTGAATTTTGATAAAATCATAAGGGGTAAGCCTTGCAATTTTGTCGAAATTGGGCTAAAATCGGATAAAATAACAAGGGGTAAGCCTTGCATTTTTGTCGAAATGTGGCTAATATCTGATCAAATCACAAGGGGTAAGCCTTGCATTTTTGTCGAAATTTGGCTAATATCTGATCAAATCACAACGGGTAAGCCTTGCATTTTTGTCGAAATTTGGCTAATATTTGATCAAATCACAAGGGGTAAGCCTTGCATTTTAAGTCAAAAATGGGCTAAAATCTGTTAAAATCACAAGTCTCGTTTTTTGTAAAGAATGGCTGATATCAGATAAAATCACAAGGGGTTAGCCTTCCATTTTTGTCGAAATTTGGCTGAAATCTGATCAAATCACAAGGGGTAAGCCTTGTATTTTTGTCAAAAATGGGCTGATATCGGATAAAATCACAAGGGGTAAGCCTTGCATTTTTGTCAAAAATGGGCTGATATGGGATAAAATCACAAGGGGTAAGCTTTGCATTTTTGCCAAACATGGGCTAATATCTGATCAAATCACAAGGGGTAAGCCTTGCATTTTTGTCGAAATTTGGCTGATATCGGATAAAATCACAAAGGGTAAGCCTTGTATTTTTGTCGAAATTTGGCTAATATCTGATCAAATCACAAGGGGTAAGCTTTGCATTTTAAGTCAAAAATGGGCTAAAATCTGTTAAAATCACAAGCCTCGTTTTTTGTAAAGAATGGCTGATATCGGATAAAATCACAAGGGGTTAGCCTTGCATTTTTGTCGAAATTTGGCTAATATCTGATCAAATCACAAGGGGTAAGCATTGTATTTTTGTCAAAAATGGGATGATATCGGATAAAATCACAAGGGGTAGGCCTAAGCCTTGCATTTTTGTCAAAAGTGGGCTGATATCGGATAAAATCACAAGGGGTTAGCCTTGCATTTTTGTCAAAAATGGGCTGAATTTTGATAAAATCATAAGGGGTAAGCCTTGCAATTTTGTCGAAATTGGGCTAAAATCGGATAAAATCACAAGGGGTAAGCCTTGCATTTTTGTCGAAATGTGGCTAATATCTGATCAAATCACAAGGGGTAAGCCTTGCATTTTTGTCGAAATTTGGCTAATATCTGATCAAATCACAAAGGGTAAGCCTTGCATTTTTGTCGAAATTTGGCTAATATCTGATCAAATCACAAGGGGTAAGCTTTGCATTTTTGCCGAAATTTGGCTAATATCTGATCAAATCACAAGGGGTAAGCCTTGCATTTTTGTCGAAATTTGGCTAATATCTGATCAAATCACAAGGGGTAAGCCTTGCATTTTAAGTCAAAATGGGCTAAAATCTGTTAAAATCACAAGTCTCGTTTTTTGTAAAGAATGGCTGATATCAGATAAAATCACAAGGGGTTAGCCTTCCATTTTTGTCGAAATTTGGCTGAAATCTGATCAAATCACAATGGGTAAGCCTTGTATTTTTGTCAAAAATGGGCTGATATCGGATAAAATCACAAGGGGTAAGCCTTGCATTTTTGTCAAAAATGGGCTGATATGGGATAAAATCACAAGGGGTAAGCTTTGCATTTTTGCCAAACATGGGCTGAAATTTGATAAAATCACAAGGGGTTAGCCTTGCACTTTTGTCGAAATTTGGCTAAAATCGGATAAAATAACAAGGGTTAAGCCTTGCATTTTTGTCAAAAGTGGGCTGATATCGGATAAAATCACAAGGGGTTAGCCTTGCATTTTTGTCGAAATTTGGCTAATATCTGATCAAATCACAAGGGGTAAGCCTTGCATTTTTGTGAAATTTGGCTAATATCTGATCAAATCACAAGGGGTAAGCCTTGCATTTTTGTCGAAATTTGGCTAATATCTGATCAAATCACAAGGGGTAAGCCTTGCATTTTAAGTCAAAAATGGGCTAAAATCTGTTAAAATCACAAGCCTCGTTTTTTATAAAGAATGGCTGATATCGGATAAAATCACAAGGGGTTAGCCTTCCATTTTTGTCGAAATTTGGGTAATATCTGATCAAATCACAAGGGGTAAGCTTTGCATTTTTGTCGAAATTTGGCTAATATCTGATCAAGTCACAAGGGGTAAGCCTGGCATTTTTGTCGAAATTTGGCTAATATCTGATCAAATCACAAGGGGTAAGCCTTGCATTTTAAGTCAAAAATGGGCTAAAATCTGTTAAAATCACAAGTCTCGTTTTTTGTAAAGAATAGCTGATATTGGATAAAATCACAAGGGGTTAGCCTTGCATTTTTGTCGAAATTTGGCTAATATCTGATCAAATCATAAGGGGTAAGCCTTGCATTTTTGTCGAAATTTGGCTAATATCTGATCAAATCACAAGGGTTAAGCCTTGCATTTTTGTCGAAATTTGGCTAATATCTGATCAAATCACAAGGGGTAAGCCTTGCATTTTTGTCGAATTTTGGCTAATATCTGATCAAATCACAAGGGGTAAGCCTTGCATTTTTGTCGAAATTTGGCTAATATCTGATCAAATCACAAGGGGTAAGCCTTGCATTTTTGTCGAAATTTTGCTAATATCTGATCAAATCACAAGGGGTAAGCCTTGCATTTTTGTCGAAATTTGGCTAATATCTGATCAAATCACAAAGGGAAAGCCTTGCATTTTTGTCGAAATTTGGCTAATATGTGATCAAATTACAAGGGGTAAGCCTTGCATTTTAAGTCAAAAATGGGCTAAAATCTGTTAAAATCACAAGCCTCGTTTTTTGTAAAGAATGGCTGATATCGGATAAAATCACAAGGGGTTAGCCTTGCATTTTTGTCGAAATTTGGCTAATATCTGATCAAATCACAAGGGGTAAGCCTTGCATTTTTGTCGAAATTTGGCTAATATCTGATCAAATCACAAGGGGTAAGCCTTGCATTTTTGTCGAAATTTGGCTAATATCTGATCAAATCACAAGGGGTAAGCCTTGCATTTTTGTCGAAATTTGGCTAATATCTGATCAAATCACAAAGGGTAAGCCTTGCATTTTTGTCGAAATTTGGCTAATATCTGATCAAATCACAAGGGGTAAGCTTTGCATTTTTGCCGAAATTTGGCTAATATCTGATCAAATCACAAGGGGTAAGCCTTGCATTTTTGTCGAAATTTGGCTAATATCTGATCAAATCACAAGGGGTAAGCCTTGCATTTTAAGTCAAAATGGGCTAAAATCTGTTAAAATCACAAGTCTCGTTTTTTGTAAAGAATGGCTCATATCAGATAAAATCACAAGGGGTTAGCCTTCCATTTTTGTCGAAATTTGGCTGAAATCTGATCAAATCACAAGGGGTAAGCCTTGTATTTTTGTCAAAAATGGGCTGATATCGGATAAAATCACAAGGGGTAAGCCTTGCATTTTTGTCAAAAATGGGCTGATATGGGATAAAATCACAAGGGGTAAGCTTTGCATTTTTGCCAAACATGGGCTGAAATTTGATAAAATCACATGGGGTTAGCCTTGCACTTTTGTCGTAAGTTGGCTGATATCAGATAAAAACACAAGGGGTAAGCCTTGCATTTTTGTCGAAATTTGGCTAATATCGGATAAAATAACAAGGGTTAAGCCTTGCATTTTTGTCAAAAGTGGGCTGATATTGGATAAAATCACAAGGTGTTAGCCTTGCATTTTTGTCGAAATTTGGCTAATATCTGATCAAATCACAAGGGGTAAGCCTTGCATTTTTGTCGAAATTTGGCTAATATCTGATCAAATCACAAGGGTTAAGCCTTGCATTTTTGTCGAAATTTGGCAAATATCTGATCAAATCACAAGGGGTAAGCCTTGCATTTTTGTCGAAATTTGGCTAATATCTGATCAAATCACAAGGGGTAAGCCTTGCATTTTTGTCGAAATTTGGCTAATATCTGATCAAATCACAAGGGGTAAGCCTTGCATTTTTGTCGAAATTTGGCTAATATCTGATCAAATCACAAGGGGAAGCCTTGCATTTTTGTCGAAATTTGGCTAATATCTGATCAAATCACAAAGGGTAAGCCTTGCATTTTTGTCGAAATTTGGCTAATATCTGATCAAATCACAAGGGGGAAGCCTTGCATTTTAAGTCAAAAATGGGCTAAAATCTGTTAAAATCACAAGCCTCGTTTTTTGTAAAGAATGGCTGATATCGGATAAAATCACAAGGGGTTAGCCTTGCATTTTTGTCGAAATTTGGCTAATATCTGATCAAATCACAAGGGGTAAGCATTGTATTTTTGTCAAAAATGGGATGATATCGGATAAAATCACAAGGGGTAGGCCTAAGCCTTGCATTTTTGTCAAAAGTGGGCTGATATCGGATAAAATCACAAGGGGTAAGCCTTGCATTTTTGTTGAAATTTGGCTAATATCTGATCAAATCACAAGGGGTAAGCCTTGCATTTTTGTCGAAATTTGGCTAATATCTGATCAAATCACAAGGGGTAAGCCTTGCATTTTTGTCGAAATTTGGCTAATATCTGATCAAATAACAAGGGGTAAGCCTTGCATTTTTGTCGAAATTTGGCTAATATCTGATCAAATCACAAGGGGTAAGCCTTGCATTTTAAGTCAAAAATGGGCTAACATCTGTTAAAATCACAAGCCTCGTTTTTTGTAAAGAATGGCTGATATCGGATAAAATCACAAGGGGTTAGCCTTGCATTTTTGTCGAAATTTGGCTAATATCTGATCAAATCACAAGGGGTAAGCATTGTATTTTTGTCAAAAATGGGATGATATCGGATAAAATCACAAGGGGTAGGCCTAAGCCTTGCATTTTTGTCAAAAGTGGGCTGATATCGGATAAAATCACAAGGGGTTAGCCTTGCATTTTTGTCAAAAATGGGCTGAATTTTGATAAAATCATAAGGGGTAAGCCTTGCAATTTTGTCGAAATTGGGCTAAAATCGGATAAAATAACAAGGGGTAAGCCTTGCATTTTTGTCGAAATTTGGCTAATATCTGATCAAATCACAAGGGGTAAGCCTTGCATTTTTGTCGAATTTTGGCTAATATCTGACCAAATCACAAAGGGTAAGCCTTGCATTTTTGCCGAAATTTGGCTAATATCTGATCAAATCACAAGGGGTAAGCCTTGCATTTTTGTCGAAATTTGGCTAATATCTGATCAAATCACAAGGGGTAAGCCTTGCATTTTAAGTCAAAAATGGGCTAAAATCTGTTAAAATCACAAGTCTCGTTTTTTGTAAAGAATGGCTGATATCAGATAAAATCACAAGGGGTTAGCCTTCCATTTTTGTCGAAATTTGGCTGAAATCTGATCAAATCACAAGGGGTAAGCCTTGTATTTTTGTCAAAAATGGGCTGATATCGGATAAAATCACAAGGGGTAAGCCTTGCATTTTTGTCAAAAATGGGCTGACGTGGGATAAAATCACAAGGGGTAAGCTTTGCATTTTTGCCAAACATGGGCTGAAATTTGATAAAATCACAAGGGGGTTATCCTTGCACTTTTGTCGTAAGTTGGCTGATATCAGATAAAAACACAAGGGGTAAGCCTTGCATTTGTGTCGAAATTTGGCTAATATCGGATAAAATAACAAGGGTTAAGCCTTGCATTTTTGTCAAAAGTGGGCTGATATTGGATAAAATCACAAGGTGTTAGCCTTGCATTTTTGTCGAAATTTGGCTAATATCTGATCAAATCACAAGGGGTAAGCCTTGCATTTTTGTCGAAATTTGGCTAATATCTGATCAAATCACAAGGGGTAAGCCTTGCATTTTTGTCGAAATTTGGCTAATATCTGATCAAATCACAAGGGGTAAGCCTTGCATTTTTGTCGAAATTTGGCTAATATCTGATCAAATCACAAAGGGTAAGCCTTGCATTTTTGTCGAAATTTGGCTAATATCTGATCAAATCACAAGGGGTAAGCCTTGCATTTTAAGTCAAAATGGGCTAAAATCTGTTAAAATCACAAGTCTCGTTTTTTGTAAAGAATGGCTCATATCAGATAAAATCACAAGGGGTTAGCCTTCCATTTTTGTCGAAATTTGGCTGAAATCTGATCAAATCACAAGGGGTAAGCCTTGTATTTTTGTCAAAAATGGGCTGATATAGGATAAAATCACAAGGGGTAAGTCTTGCATTTTTGTCAAAAATGGTCTGATATGGGATAAAATCACAAGGGGTAAGCTTTGCATTTTTGCCAAACATGGGCTGAAATTTGATAAAATCACAAGGGGTTAGCCTTGCACTTTTGTCGTAAGTTGGCTGATATCGGATAAAATCACAAGGGGTAAGCCTTGCATTTTTGTCGAAACTTGGCTAATATCGGATAAAATCACAAGGGTTAAGCCTTGCATTTTTGTCGAAATTTGGCTAATATCTGATCAAATCACAAGGGGTAAGCCTTGCATTTTTGTCGAAATTTGGCTAATATCTGATCAAATCACAAGGGGTAAGCCTTGCATTTTTGTCGAAATTTGGCTAATATCTGATCAAATCACAAGGGGTAAGCCTTGCATTTTTGTCGAAATTTGGCTAATATCTGATCAAATCACAAGGGGTAAGCCTTGCATTTTTGTCGAAATTTGGCTAATATCTGATCAAATCACAAAGGGTAAGCCTTGCATTTTTGTCGAAATTTGGCTAATATCTGATCAAATCACAAGGGGTAAGCCTTTCATTTTAAGTCAAAAATGGGCTAAAATCTGTTAAGATCACAAGCCTCGTTTTTTGAAAAGAATGGCTGATATCGGATAAAATCACAAAGGGGTTAGCCTTGCATTTTTGTCGAAATTTGGCTAATATCTGATCAAATCACAAGGGGTAAGCCTTGCTTTTTTGTCGAAATTTGGCTAATATCTGATCAAATCACAAGAAGTAAGCCTTGCATTTTAAGTCAAAAATGGGCTAAAACCTGTTAAAATCACAAGTCTCGTTTTTTGTATAGAATGGCTGATATCGGATAAAATTACAAGGGGTTAGCCTTCCATTTTTGTCGAAATTTGGCTAATATCTGATCAATCACAAGGGGTAAGCCTTGTATTTTTGTCAAAAATGGGCTGATATTGGATAAAATTACAAGGGGTAAGCCTTGCATTTTGGTCAAAAATGGGCTGATATCAGTTAAAATCACAAGGGGTAAGCCTTGCATTTTTGCCAAACATGGGCTGAAATTTGATAAAATCACAAGGGGTTAGCCTTGCACTTTTGTCGAAATTTGGCTAAAATCGGATAAAATAACAAGGGTTAATAAGCCTTGCATTTTTCTCAAAAGTGGGCTGATATCGGATAAAATCACAAGGGGTTAGCCTTGCATTTTTGTCGAAATTTGGCTAATATCTGATCAAATCACAAGGGGTAAGCCTTGCATTTTTGTCGAAATTTGGCTAATATCTGATCAAATCACAAGGGGTAAGCCTTGCATTTTTGTCAAAAATGGGCTGATATGGGATAAAATCACAAGGGGTAAAGTTAGCCTTGCACTTTTGTCGAAATTTGGCTAAAATCGGATAAAATAACAAGGGTTAAGCCTTGCATTTTTGTCAAAAGTGGGCTGATATCGGATAAAATCACAAGGGGTTAGCCTTGCATTTTTGTCGAAATTTGGCTAATATCTGATCAAATCACAAGGGGTAAGCCTTGCATTTTTGTCGAAATTTGGCTAATATCTGATCAAATCACAAGGGGTAAGCCTTGCATTTTTGTCAAAAATGGGCTGATATGGGATAAAATCACAAGGGGTAAGCTTTGCATTTTTGCCAAACATGGGCTGAAATTTGATAAAATCACAAGGGGTTAGCCTTGCACTTTTGTCGAAATTTGGCTAAAATCGGATAAAATAACAAGGGTTAAGCCTTGCATTTTTGTCAAAAGTGGGCTGATATCGGATAAAATCACAAGGGGTTAGCCTTGCATTTTGTCAAAAATGGGCTGAATTTTGATAAAATCATAAGGGGTAAGCCTTGCAATTTTGTCGAAATTGGGCTAAAATCGGATAAAATAACAAGGGGTAAGCCTTACACTTTTTCGGAAAAAAAAGGCTGAAATTGGTTAAAATCACAAGGGGTAGCCTTGCATTTTTGTCAAAAATGGGTTTTAATCGTATAAAATCATAATCGTAAGCTTAGCATTTTTGTTAAAAATGAGCTGACATTTGATAAAATCACAAGGGGAAAGCCTTGCATTTTTGTGCAAATTGGGCTAAAATGGGATAAAAATGTGAGGGGTAAGCCTTGCATTTTTGTCAAAAAAAGCCTCAAATCGGATAAAATCACAAGGGGGCAAGCCTCGCAATTTGTGTCCAAAATGGGCATAACTTGATAAAATCACAAGAGGTAATTGCCTGGCTTTTTTTCCAAATGGGCTCAAATGGGATAAAATCAAAAGGGAATTGGTGGGGTTGTTTTATTGCAAGACAATCTGACCGTACAGGCCTGGAGTTTTGTCTGGAGAGGGCAAGGCCATTTTTATTTTGTAAAGGGCATTTTCATGGGAAAATCTTGAAGTCTTTAGGGAACTATAAGGCCAAGACCAGGGCAGCCGAATTGTATTACTATCAATTCCATTTGTTTTCCTTTTACATTTCAAATCTTAGCCCTTCCCATGAGATATGCTAATGACATTCACGCCTGCGCGTACAGACACTATTGATTGGCACACGCTAACACAACGTGAGTTTAGCACTAGGCATAAGGGGGTAAAAATGAAAATAATTATAAAGTTTGAAACGAATTACTGATGTAGTCAAGTTAAATACAAAGGCATCAGTAGGACGTAAAGTCATATTTCAATTCTTTGCCCCAGTAAATTTGATAAAAACTCTGACTAGACATTGCTTGACAAGACGTAGTGCATTTTAAAATGTTTGTTGAAATATTAAGGATTGTAAAGATTTTTGGCCCAGATTTGATAAAAAAGCTGGACCGTACCCCTTACGCCTTTCATTTGTTAAATTTTTTGCCTATTTTTCAACTATCAATATTTTTTCAAAATAAAGCTATATATCCTAGGTCAAGTTAAATAAAAAGGCATCAGAAGAGCCTACTGCATCATTTTAGAGCCAAAAATTACAAGTTCAAAATTGGCTCAAAAATTATAAACATTCTGGACTTGCCCCTTATGACTTGCTCAATTTTTTTGCCTAATATCAACTGTCAATATTTCTCAAAATAAAGCTTATATCCTTGGTCAAGTTGAATAAAAAGGCATCAGAAGAGCCCACTGCATGCATCATTCAAGAGCCAAAAATCGCAACTTCAAAATGGGCCCAAAATTGATAAAACATGCTGAAAACATGAGGGGGGGCGGCCCCCCTAAAAAATGTTGTCCGGATGATAAATTGGCTTGTTCATAATCTGAGGGAATAGAACTGCAGTCTGTAGGCCATTTAATCAGATCACATTGACAAAGTGGCTATTTGAATACATTTGCGTACGGAATCTTGAAGTTTCTTCGTCGGTGCTTCCGCCCATCTGGGAGGCGCCCATTCCTTATGCGTGTATACAAAAGACGGCGTGGGATTAACATTTTACTATAATTATTCTTTTGGAGAAGCAGGTGGCGCCGTAGCTAGATGAAATACGTGTTGGACTGGGAGCCACGAGACCCGGGTTCAATTCCCAGTTGTGTCTTTTTTCTATTTTGCTTGGACGCAGTGAATCATTTAAGTAGTATTTAAAACCACCTCCAAACACCAACGGGCACTGCGGCTGCGGTGCACTGGATTGTTCAATTGCGTGCAGTCCAGAGCTGGGAGACCCGGTTCGAATCCTACCCGTACCAAAAGGGACATGACTTTTACTGTTGGCCGCTGTAATGGATTGGGGTTCCGTCATGTCTCTCCCCAAAATAGGTAGGGTGAATATTCCGGGTCGGAAAGCCAAAGGAGGGACCGGGACTAGCCAATCCCAGAAAGGAACTATATGGGTGATCACCATGCTGGTTCGACCAGACTTTGAGTCCCCTGAACGCCTGGTCGTCACTCCGACTAACTTTCTGGACAAATTTACTTTATTTTAACTATTTTTAACAATCTATATACCAAGTATTTCGACGTTTTTTTTACAATGGGGAGGGAAGACATTCAATTTAGTCAAAATTTGTGATTTATAAAAATAACAGAATAAAAACAGTCAAAATCGACAAAATTGCAAGGCTTTACCCCCTTGTGAATTATATCAAAAAGCAAATGGATAAAATTGCCGTGCTTCTTGCGATTATGAAGTGTCAATATTTCTTCCAGTTGAGCTAAAGTCTTGGGCCAGATTTAATGAAAAAGTACCGGTATTGCCCAATGCATCATTTTACAGCATAAAATCACACCTTTAAATCGAACCTAAATTCGTTAAAATGCCAGACTTACCCCTTGAGATTTTTTCGATTTCGTACATAGTTTACAAAAGGCAATATTTTTGCAAATTTAGCTGCAATCCTGGGTAAAGTTATATAAAAGGCATCAGTAGTGCCCATTCTGCATCATTTTACAGCAAAAGGACGCAACTTAGATTTTAAAGCGATGCGTTATTTTCAAAAATGAGCTGAAATTGATAAAATCACAAGGCTTTCGTTTTTGTGGAAATCGGGCTAAAATGTGATAAAAATAACAAGGGGTAAGCCTTACATTTTTAGTCGAGAATGAGCTGAATTTTGATAAAATCACAAGGGGTAAGCCTCGCATTTTTGTCGAAAATGGGCATAATTTAATAAAATAATTAGGGGTAAGCCTTGCATTTTTGTCGAAATTGCATAGGTTAAAATCTGATAAAATCACAAGAGGTAGACCTCGCAATTTTGTCGAAGGGCTAAAATCGGATGAAATCAAAATGGGTAAGCATCAGATATTTAATCAAAAATGGGCTGAAATTTGATAAAATCACAAGGGGTAAGCCTTGCATTTTTGTCGAAATTTGGCTGATATCAGATAAAATCACAAGGGGTAAGCCTTGCATTTTAAGTCAAAAATAGGCTAAAATCTGATAAAATAACAAGGGGTAAGCCTTACATTTTAAGTCAAAAATAGGCTAAAATCTGATAAAATCACAAGGGGGCTTGCATTTTTGTCAAAAATGGGCTGATATCGGACAAAATCACAAGGGATAAGCCTTGCATTTTTGTCAACAATGGGCTGATATGGGATAAAATCACAAGGGGTAAGCCTTGCATTTTTGTCAAAAATGGGCTGATATCGGATAAAATCACAAGGGGTAAGCCTTGCATTTTTGACAAAAGTGGGCTGATATCGGATAAAATCACAAGGGGTAAGCCTTGCATTTTTGACAAAAGTGGGCTGATATCGGATAAAATCACAAGGGGTAAGCCTTGCATTTTTGACAAAAGTGGGCTGATATCGGTTAAAATCATACGGGGTAAGCCTTGCATTTTTTGACAAAAGTGAGCTGATATCGGATAAAGTCACAAGGGGTAAGCCTTGCATTTTAAGTCAAAAATGGGCTTAAATCTGATAAAATCACAAGGGGTAAGCCTCGTTTTTTGTGAAGAATGGCTGATATCGGATAAAATCACAAGGGGTAAGCCTTGCATTTTTGCCAAAAATTGGCTGAAATTTGATAAAATCACAAGGGGTAAGCCTCGTTTTTTGTGAAGAATGGCTGATATCGGATAAAATCACAAGGGATAAGCCTTGCATTTTTGACAAAAGTGGGCTGATATATCGGATAAAATCACAAGGGGTAAGCATTTTTGCATTCTTGCATTTTTGCCAAACAAGGGCTAAAATCTGATAAAATCACAAGCGGTTAGCCTTGCATTTTTGCCAAAAATGGGCTGAAATTTGATAAAATCACAAGGGGTTAACCGTGCATTTTTGTTGAAATTTGGCTAATATCGGATAAAATTACAAGGGGTAAGCATTTTTGCCAAACATGGGCTGAAATGTGATGAAATCACAAGGGGTTAGCCTTGCTCTTTTGTCGAAATTTGGCTAAAATCTGAAAAAAATCATAAGGGGTAAGCCTTGCATTTTTGTCGAAATTTGGCTAAAATCGGATAAAATCACAAGGGTTAAGCCTTACATTTTAAGTCAAAAATGGGCTAAAATCTGATAAAATCACAAGGGGTAGGCCTCATTTTTGTCGAAATTTGGCTAATATCTGATCAAATCACAAGGGGTAAGCCTTGCATTTTTGTCGAAATTTGGCTAATATCTGATCAAAGAACAAGGGCAAGCCTTGCATTTTGTAGAAATTTGTCTAATATCTTATAAAATCACAAAGGGTAAGCCTTGCATTTTTGTCGAAATTTGTCTAAAATCGTATAAAATTTAAATGTGTAAGAATTGCATTTTTGTCTTAATTTGGCTAATATCTGATCAAATCACAAGGGGTAAGCCTTGCATTTTTGTCAAAATTGGGCTGATATCCGATAAAATCACAGGGGGTACCCCTTGCATTTTGTCAAAAATGGGCTGATATCGGATAAATCACAAGGGGTAGGCCTAAGCCTTGCATTTTTGTCAAAAATGGGCTGCTATGGGATAAAATCACAAGGGGTAAGCTTTGCATTTTTGCCAAACATGGGCTGAAATTTGATAAAGTCACAAGGGGTTAGCCTTGCACTTTTGTCGAAAGTTGGCTGATATCGGATAAAATCACAAGGGGTAAGCCTTGCATTTTTGTCGAAATTTGGCTAAAATCGGATAAAATAACAAGGGGTAAGCCTTGCATTTTTGCCAAAAATGGGCTAATATCTGATCAAATCACAAGGGGTAAGCCTTGCCTTTTTGTCGAAATTTGGCTAATATTTGATCAAATCACAAGGGGTAAGCCTTGCATTTTTGTCGAAATTTGGCTACTATCTGATCAAATCACAAGGGGTAAGCCTTGCATTTTTGTCGAAATTTGGCTAATATCTGATCAAATCACAAGGGGTAAGCCTTGCATTTTTGTCGAAATTTGGCTAATATCTGATCAAATCACAAGGGGTAAGCCTTGCATTTTTGTCGAAATTTGGCTAATATCTGATCAAATCACAAGGGGTAAGCCTTGCATTTTAAGTCAAAAATGGGCTAAAATCTGTTAAAATCACAAGCCTCGTTTTTTGTAAAGAATGGCTGATATCGGATAAAATCACAAAGGGTTAGCCTTCCATTTTTGTCGAAATTTGGCTAATATCTGATCAAATCACAAGGGGTAAGCCTTGTATTTTTGTCAAAAATGGGATGATATCGGATAAAATCACAAGGGGTAAGCCTTGCATTTTTGTCAAAAATGAGCTGATATGGGATAAAATCACAAAGGGTAAGCTTTGCATTTTTGCCAAACATGGGCTGAAATTTGATAAAATCACAAGGGGTAGGCCTAAGCCTTGCATTTTTGTCGAAATTTGGCTAAAATCAGATAAAATAACAATGGTTAAGCCTTGCATTTTTGTCAAAAGTGGGCTGATATCGGATAAAATCACAAGGGGTTAGCCTTGCATTTTTGTCAAAAATGGGCTGAATTTTGATAAAATCATAAGGGGTAAGCCTTGCAATTTTGTCGAAATTGGGCTAAAATCGGATAAAATAACAAGGGTTAAGCCTTACACTTTTCGGAAAATAAAAAGGCTGAAATTGGTTAAAATCACAAGGGGTAGCCTTGCATTTTTGTCAAAAATGGGTTTTAATCGTAAAAAATCATAAGGGGGTAAGCCTAGCGTTTTTGTTAAAAATGAGCTGACATTTGATAAAATCACAAGGGGTAAGCCTTGCATTTGTTGAGTTAAATAAAAAGGCATCACAAGAGCCTATTGCATCATTTAAGAGCCAAAAATCGCAACTTCAAAATGGGCCAAAAAATGATAACAATGCTGGACTTACCCCTTATGACTTTTTCAATTTTTTGCCTAATTTTCAAATATCAATATTTCTGCAAATTTAGCTGAAATCATGGGTCAAGTTAAATATTACGGCCTAATGCACCATTTTACGGCATAAAATCACAGCTGAAAGCTCGGCCCAATTAATGAAAACGCTGGGCTTACCCCCTTTTTTCAAATGTCAATATTTCCGCAAATTTAGCTGAAATCATTATGACTCCAAATGTGTTGTCAGTAAAATAATGTTGAATAAATATATTATTTCCTAGAGGAAATAAACCTCTGAGTTTAAATAAATTAAACAATTATTATAATAATTACTTCTATAGTTGTTTGTTAAATTGGGTTTTTTAAAATTTGGTTTTACTATAATTATTCTTTTGGAGAAGCAGGTGGCGCTGTAGCTAGATGAACTACGTGTTGGACTGGGAGCCACGAGACCCGGGTTCAATTCCCAGTTGTGTCTTTTTTCTATTTTGCTTGGACGCAGTGAATCATTTAAGTAGTATTTAAAACCACCTCCAAACACCAACGGGCACTGCGGCTGCGGTGCACTGGATTGTTCAATTGCGTGCAGTCCAGAGCTGGGAGACCCGGTTCGAATCCTACCCGTACCAAAAGGGACATGACTTTTACTGTTGGCCGCTGTAATGGATTGGGGTTCCGTCATGTCTCTCCCCAAAATAGGTAGGGTGAATATTCCGGGTCGGAAAGCCAAAGGAGGGACCGGGACTAGCCAATCCCAGAAAGGAACTATATGGGTGATCACCATGCTGGTTCGACCAGACTTTGAGTCCCCTGAACGCCTGGTCGTCACTCCGACTAACTTTCTGGACAAATTTACTTTATTTTAACTATTTTTAACAATCTATATTGGGGGAGGGAAGACATTCAATTTAGTCAAAATTTGTGATTTATAAAAAATAACAGAATAAAAACAGTCAAAATCGACAAAATTGCAAGGCTTTACCCCCTTGTGAATTATATCAAAAAGCAAATGGATAAAATTGCCGTGCTTCTTGCGATTATGAAGTGTCAATATTTCTTCCAGTTGAGCTAAAGTCTTGGGCCAGATTTAATGAAAAAGTACCGGTATTGCCCAATGCATCATTTTACAGCATAAAATCACACCTTTAAATCGAACCTAAATTCGTTAAAATGCCAGACTTACCCCTTGAGATTTTTTCGATTTCGTACATAGTTTACAAAAGGCAATATTTTTGCAAATTTAGCTGCAATCCTGGGTAAAGTTATATAAAAAGGCATCAGTAGTGCCCATTCTGCATCATTTTACAGCAAAAGGACGCAACTTAGGTTTTAAAGCGATGCGTTATTTTCAAAAATGAGCTGAAATTGATAAAATCACAAGGCTTTCGTTTTTGTGGAAATCGGGCTAAAATGTGATAAAAATAACAAGGGGTAAGCCTTACATTTTTAGTCGAGAATGAGCTGAATTTTGAAAAAATCACAAGGGGTAAGCCTCGCATTTTTGTCGAAAATGGGCATAATTTAATAAAATAATTAGGGGTAAGCCTTGCATTTTTGTCGAAATTGCATAGGTTAAAATCTGATAAAATCACAAGGGGTAGACCTCGCAATTTTGTCGAAGGGCTAAAATCGGATGAAATCAAAATGGGTAAGCATCAGATATTTAATCAAAAATGGGCTGAAATTTGATAAAATCACAAGGGGTAAGCCTTGCATTTTTGTCGAAATTTGGCTGATATCAGATAAAATCACAAGGGGTAAGCCTTGCATTTTAAGTCAAAAATAGGCTAAAATCTGATAAAATAACAAGGGGTAAGCCTTACATTTTAAGTCAAAAATAGGCTAAAATCTGATAAAATCACAAGGGGGCTTGCATTTTTGTCAAAAATGGGCTGATATCGGACAAAATCACAAGGGATAAGCCTTGCATTTTTGTCAACAATGGGCTGATATGGGATAAAATCACAAGGGGTAAGCCTTGCATTTTTGGCATAATTGGGCTGATATCGGATAAAATCACAAGGTGTAAGCCTTGCAATTTTGACAAAAGTGGGTTGATATCGGATAAAATCACAAGGGGTAAGCCTTGCATTTTTGACAAAAGTGGGCTGATATCGGATAAAATCACAAGGGGTAAGCCTTGCATTTTTGACAAAAGTGGGCTGATATCGGTTAAAATCATACTGGGTAAGCCTTGCATTTTTTGACAAAAGTGAGCTGATATCGGATAAAGTCACAAGGGGTAAGCCTTGCATTTTAAGTCAAAAATGGGCTTAAATCTGATAAAATCACAAGGGGTAAGCCTCGTTTTTTGTGAAGAATGGCTGATATCGGATAAAATCACAAGGGGTAAGCCTTGCATTTTTGCCAAAAATTGGCTGAAATTTGATAAAATCACAAGGGGTAAGCCTCGTTTTTTGTGAAGAATGGCTGATATCGGATAAAATCACAAGGGATAAGCCTTGCATTTTTGACAAAAGTGGGCTGATATATCGGATAAAATCACAAGGGGTAAGCATTTTTGCATTCTTGCATTTTTGCCAAACAAGGGCTAAAATCTGATAAAATCACAAGCGGTTAGCTTTGCATTTTTGTCAAAAATGGGCTGAAATTTGATAAAATCACAAGGGGTTAACCGTGCATTTTTGTTGAAATTTGGCTAATATCGGATAAAATTACAAGGGGTAAGCATTTTTGCCAAACATGGGCTGAAATGTGATGAAATCACAAGGGGTTAGCCTTGCTCTTTTGTCGAAATTTGGCTAAAATCTGAAAAAAATCATAAGGGGTAAGCCTTGCATTTTTGTCGAAATTTGGCTAAAATCGGATAAAATCACAAGGGTTAAGCCTTACATTTTAAGTCAAAAATGGGCTAAAATCTGATAAAATCACAAGGGGTAGGCCTCATTTTTGTCGAAATTTGGCTAATATCTGATCAAATCACAAGGGGTAAGCCTTGCATTTTTGTCGAAATTTGGCTAATATCTGATCAAATCACAAGGGGCAAGCCTTGCATTTTTGTCGAAATTTGGCTAATATCTGATCAAATCACAAAGGGTAAGCCTTGCATTTTTGTCGAAATTTGGCTAAAATCGGATAAAATAACAAGGGGTAAGCATTGCATTTTTGTCGAAATTTGGCTAATATCTGATCAAATCACAAGGGGTAAGCCTTGTATTTTTGTCAAAAATGGGCTGATATCGGATAAAATCACAAGGGGTAAGCCTTGCATTTTTGTCAAAAATGGGCTGATATCGGATAAATCACAAGGGGTAGGCCTAAGCCTTGCATTTTTGTCAAAAATGGGCTGCTATGGGATAAAATCACAAGGGGTAAGCTTTGCATTTTTGCCAAACATGGGCTGAAATTTGATAAAGTCACAAGGGGTTAGCCTTGCACTTTTGTCGAAAGTTGGCTGATATCGGATAAAATCACAAGGGGTAAGCCTTGCATTTTTGTCGAACTTTGGCTAATATCTGATCAAATCACAAGGGGTAAGCCTTGCATTTTTGTCGAAAATGGGCTAATATCTGATCAAATCACAAGGGGTAAGCCTTGCATTTTTGTCGAAATTTGGCTACTATCTGATCAAATCACAAGGGGTAAGCCTTGCATTTTTGTCGAAATTTGGCTACTATCTGATCAAATCACAAGGGGTAAGCCTTGCATTTTTGTCGAAATTTGGCTAATATCTGATCAAATCACAAGGGGTAAGCCTTGCAATTTTGTCGAAATTTGGCTAATATCTGATCAAATCACAAGGGGTAAGCCTTGCATTTTTGTCGAAATTTGGCTAATATCTGATCAAATCACAAGGGGTAAGCCTTGCATTTTAAGTCAAAAATGGGCTAAAATCTGTTAAAATCACAAGCCTCGTTTTTTGTAAAGAATGGCTGATATCGGATAAAATCACAAAGGGTTAGCCTTCCATTTTTGTCGAAATTTGGCTAATATCTGATCAAATCACAAGGGGTAAGCCTTGTATTTTTGTCAAAAATGGGATGATATCGGATAAAATCACAAGGGGTAAGCCTTGCATTTTTGTCAAAAATGAGCTGATATGGGATAAAATCACAAAGGGTAAGCTTTGCATTTTTGCCAAACATGGGCTGAAATTTGATAAAATCACAAGGGGTAGGCCTAAGCCTTGCATTTTTGTCGAAATTTGGCTAAAATCAGATAAAATAACAAGGGTTAAGCCTTGCATTTTTGTCAAAAGTGGGCTGATATCGGATAAAATCACAAGGGGTTAGCCTTGCATTTTTGTCAAAAATGGGCTGAATTTTGATAAAATCATAAGGGGTAAGCCTTGCAATTTTGTCGAAATTGGGCTAAAATCGGATAAAATAACAAGGGTTAAGCCTTACACTTTTCGGAAAATAAAAAGGCTGAAATTGGTTAAAATCACAAGGGGTAGCCTTGCATTTTTGTCAAAAATGGGTTTTAATCGTAAAAAATCATAAGGGGGTAAGCCTAGCGTTTTTGTTAAAAATGAGCTGACATTTGATAAAATCACAAGGGGTAAGCCTTGCATTTGTTGAGTTAAATAAAAAGGCATCACAAGAGCCTATTGCATCATTTAAGAGCCAAAAATCGCAACTTCAAAATGGGCCAAAAAATGATAACAATGCTGGACTTACCCCTTATGACTTTTTCAATTTTTTGCCTAATTTTCAAATATCAATATTTCTGCAAATTTAGCTGAAATCATGGGTCAAGTTAAATATTACGGCCTAATGCACCATTTTACGGCATAAAATCACAGCTGAAAGCTCGGCCCAATTAATGAAAACGCTGGGCTTACCCCCTTTTTTCAAATGTCAATATTTCCGCAAATTTAGCTGAAATCATTATGACTCCAAATGTGTTGTCAGTAAAATAATGTTGAATAAATATATTATTTCCCCTAGAGGAAATAAACCTCTGAGTTTAAATAAATTAAACAATTATGTTAATAATTCCGTCTATAGTTGTGTGTTAAATTGGGTTTTTTTTAAATTTGGTTTTACTATAATTATTCTTTTGGAGAAGCAGGTGGCGCTGTAGCTAGATGAACTACGTGTTGGACTGGGAGCCACGAGACCCGGGTTCAATTCCCAGTTGTGTCTTTTTTCTATTTTGCTTGGACGCAGTGAATCATTTAAGTAGTATTTAAAACCACCTCCAAACACCAACGGGCACTGCGGCTGCGGTGCACTGGATTGTTCAATTGCGTGCAGTCCAGAGCTGGGAGACCCGGTTCGAATCCTACCCGTACCAAAAGGGACATGACTTTTACTGTTGGCCGCTGTAATGGATTGGGGTTCCGTCATGTCTCTCCCCAAAATAGGTAGGGTGAATATTCCGGGTCGGAAAGCCAAAGGAGGGACCGGGACTAGCCAATCCCAGAAAGGAACTATATGGGTGATCACCATGCTGGTCCGACCAGACTTTGAGTCCCCTGAACGCCTGGTCGTCACTCCGACTAACTTTCTGGACAAATTTACTTTATTTTAACTATTTTTAACAATCTATATACCAAGTATTTCGACCGTTTTTTTATACAATGACAAGGGGGAGGGAAGACATGCAATTTAGTCAAAATTTGTCATTTATAAAAAATAACAGAATAAAAACAGTCGAATTCGACAAAATTGCAAGGCTTTACCCCCTTGTGAATTATATCAAAAAGCAAATGGATAAAATTGCCGTGCTTCTTGCGATTATGAAGTGTCAATATTTCTTCCAGTTGAGCTAAAGTCTTGGGCCAGATTTAATGAAAAAGTACCAGTATTGCCCAATGCATCATTTTACAGCATAAAATCACACCTTTAAATCAGACCTAAATTCGTTAAAATGCCAGTCTTACCCCTTGAGATTTTTTCGATTTCGTACATAATTTACAAAAGGCAATATTTTTGCAAATTTAGCTGCAATCCTGGGTAAAGTAATATAAAAAGGCATCAGTAGTGCCCATTCTGCATCATTTTACAGCAAAAGGTCGCAACTTAGGTTTTAAAGCCTTGCGCTATTTTTAAAAAATGAGCTGAAATTGATAAAATCACAAGGCTTTCGTTTTTGTGGAAATCGGGCTAAAATGTGATAAAAAATAACAAGGGGTAAGCCTTACATTTTTAGTCGAGAATGAGCTGAATTTTGAAAAAATCACAAGGGGTAAGCCTCGCATTTTTGTGGAAAATGGGCATAATTTAATAAAATTACAAGGGGTAAGCCTTGCATTTTTGTCGAAATTGCATAGGTTAAAATCTGATAAAATCACAAGAGGTAAGCCTTGCAATTTTGTCGAAGGGCTACAATCGGATAAAATAACAAGGGGTAAGCCTTAGATATTTAATTAAAAATAGGCTAAATTCTGATAAAATCACAAGGGGTAAGCCTTGCATTTTTGTCGAAATTGGGGTAAAACCTGTAAGCCTTAGGGGTAAGCCTTGTTTTTTGTGAAGAATGGGCTGATACTGGATACAATCACAAGGGGTAGGCCTTGCAATTTTTTTCGAAATCGGGCTTAAAAATCGGATAAAACAACAAGGGGTGAATGTTCCATTTTATGTCAAAAATGGGCTGAAATTTGTTAAATCTCAAGGGGTAAGCCTTGCATTTTTGTCGAAATTGGGCTGAAATGGGATAAAATCACAAGGGATAAGCCTTGCATTTTTGTCGAAATTGGGCTGAAATGGGATTACAACACAAGGGGTAGGCCTAAGCCTTGCAATTTTGTCGAAATTGGGCTAAAATCGAATAAAATAACAAGGGGTAAGCCTTACATTTTCAGTCAAAAATGGGCTTAATAAAATCACAAGGGGTATAAGACTTGTCAAAAATTGGCTTTAATCGTATAAAATCATAAGGGGTAGCCCAAGCGTTTTTATCAAAAATGGGCTTAAATGGGATAAAATCACAAGGGGTATAAGACTTGCATTTTTGTCAAAACTTGGCTTTAATCGTATAAAATTATAAGGGGGTAGCCCTAGCGTTTTTGTCAAAAAAGAGCTGAAATTTGATAAAATCACAAGTCAGCCTTGCATTTTTGTGCAAATTTGGCTAAAATGGGAAAAAAAACCACAAGGAATAAGCCTTACATTTTTGTCAAAAAGGGGCTAAAATCCGATAAAATCACAAGGGGTAGGCCTTGTTTTTTGTTAATAATGGCTGATATCGGATAAAAATCACAAGGGGTAAGCCTTGCATTTTTGTCAAAAATGGGCTGATATATCGGATAAAATCACAAGGGGTAAGCCTAGCATTTTTGTCAAAAATGGGCTGAAATTTGATAAAATCACAAGGGGTAAGCCTTTGCACCTTTGTCGAAATTTGGCTGATATCGGATGAAGTCACAAGGGGTATTAAAGCCTTGCATTTTTGTCGAAATTTGGCTAAAATCGGATAAAATAACAATGGTTGAGCCTTGCATTTTTGTCAAAAATGGGCTGATATCGGATAAAATAACAAGGGTTGAGCCTTGCATTTTTGTCAAAAATGGGCTGATATCCGATAAAAGCACAAGGGGTAAGCCCTGCATTTTTGTCGAAATTTGGCTAAAATCGGATAAAAACACAAGGGGTAAGCCTTACATTTTAAGTCAAAAATGGGCTAAAATCGGACAAAATCACAAGGGGTAAGCCTTGCATTTTTGCCAAAAATGGGCTAATATCTGATAAAAATAATCACAAGGGGTAAGCCTCGTTTTTTATGAAGAATGGCTGATATCGGATAAAATCACAAGGGGTAAGCTTTGCATTTTTGTCAAAAAATGGCTGATATCGGATAAAATCACAAGGGGTAGGCCGAAGCCTTGCATTTTGGCCAAAAATGGGCTGAAATTTGATAAAATCACATGGGGTAAGCCTTGCATTTTGTCGAAATTTTGCTAAAATCGGATAAAATCACAAGGGGTATAAGCCTTGCATTTTTGTCGAAAATTTGCTGTAATCGTATAAAATCATAAGGGGTAAGCCTAGCGTTTTTGTCAAAAATGTTCTAAATTTGATAAAATCACAAGGGGTAAGCCCTGCGATTTGTCGAAATTGGGCTCAAATGGGATAACAACACAAGGGGTAAGCCTTGCATTTTTGTGCAAATTGGGCTCAAATGGGATAAAATAACAAGCGGTAAGCCTTACATTTTTAGTCGAAAATGGGCTGAAATTTGATAAAATCACTAGGGGGTAAGCCTTGCAAATTTGTCGAAATTGGGCTAAAATCGGATAAAATAACAAGGGGTAAGCCTTTCATTTTTGAGAAAATAAAAAGGCTGAAATTTGTTAAAATCACATGGGGTATAAGCCTTGCATTGTTGTCAAAAATAGGTTTTTATCGTATAAAATCATATGGGGGTAAGCCTAGCGTTTTTTGTTAAAAATGAGCTGACATTTAATAAAATCACAAGGGGTAAGCCTTGCATTTTTGTGCAAATTGGGCTAAAATGGGATAACAGCACAAGGGGTAAGACCTTCATTTTTGTGCAAATTAGGCTAAAATGGGATAAAAATGTAAGGGGTAAGCCTTGCATTTTTTTTCAAAAATAGCCTCAAATCGGATAAAATCACAAGGGGGCAAGCCTCGCAATTTGTGTCCAAAATGGGCATAACTTGATAAAATCACAAGATGTAATTGTCTCGCTTTTTCCATATGGGCTCAAATGGGATAAAATCAAAAGGGAATTGGTGGGGTTGTTTTTGTGCAAGACAATCTGATTGTACAGGCCTGGAGTTTTGTCTGGAGAGGGCAAGGCCATTTTTATTTTGTAAAGGGCATTTTCATGGGAAAATCTTGAAGTCTTTAGGGAACTATAAGGCCAAGACCAGGTCAGCCGAATTGTATTATAATCAATTCCATTTGTTTTCCTTTTACATTTCAAATCTTAGCCCTTCCCACGAGATATGCTAATGACATTCACGCCTGCGCGTACAGACACTATTGGTTGGCAAACGCTGAAACAACATGATGAGTTTAGCACTAGGCAGACGCACAAATGCGTATGTGCCACATTGCACTAAGCAGACGCACATAATGTGTATACGTCACACCACCATCATTCCCATACAAAAAGGCGCAATGTTCTCTCGTTTTGCCAACCATTGGCATTAGTGCGCACACGCGATGCGCAATTTACAAATTTCATGAGAGGGGTCTATTACCTTTACATCAAGTTACAATTATAAAGTTTGAAACGAATTACTGATGTAGTCAAGTTAAATACAAAGGCATCAGTAGGACGTAAAGTCATATTTCAATTCTTTGCCCCAGTAAATTTGATAAAAACTCTGACTAGACATTGCTTGACAAGACGTAGTGCATTTTAAAATGTTTGTTGAAATATTAAGGATTGTAAAGATTTTTGGCCCAGATTTGATAAAAAAAGCTGGACCGTACCCCTTACGCCTTTCATTTGTTAAATTTTTTGCCTATTTTTCAACTATCAATATTTTTTCAAAATAAAGCTATATATCCTAGGTCAAGTTAAATAAAAAGGCATCAGAAGAGCCTACTGCATCATTTTAGAGCCAAAAATTACAAGTTCAAAATTGGCTCAAAAATTATAAACATTCTGGACTTGCCCCTTATGACTTGCTCAATTTTTTTGCCTAATATCAACTGTCAATATTTCTCAAAATAAAGCTTATATCCTTGGTCAAGTTGAATAAAAAGGCATCAGAAGAGCCCACTGCATGCATCATTCAAGAGCCAAAAATCGCAACTTCAAAATGGGCCCAAAATTGATAAAACATGCTGAAAACATGAGGGGGGGCGGCCCTAAAAATGTTGTCCGGATGATAAATTGGCTTGTTCATAATCTGAGGGAATAGAACTGCAGTCTGTAGGCCATTTAATCAGATCACATTGACAAAGTGGCTATTTGAATACATTTGCGTACGGAATCTTGAAGTTTCTTCGTCGGTGCTTCCGCCCATCTGGGAGGCGCCCATTCCTTATGCGTGTATACAAAAGACGGCGTGGGATTAACATTTTACTATAATTATTCTTTTGGAGAAGCAGGTGGCGCCGTAGCTAGATGAAATACGTGTTGGACTGGGAGCCACGAGACCCGGGTTCAATTCCCAGTTGTGTCTTTTTTCTATTTTGCTTGGACGCAGTGAATCATTTAAGTAGTATTTAAAACCACCTCCAAACACCAACGGGCACTGCGGCTGCGGTGCACTGGATTGTTCAATTGCGTGCAGTCCAGAGCTGGGAGACCCGGTTCGAATCCTACCCGTACCAAAAGGGACATGACTTTTACTGTTGGCCGCTGTAATGGATTGGGGTTCCGTCATGTCTCTCCCCAAAATAGGTAGGGTGAATATTCCGGGTCGGAAAGCCAAAGGAGGGACCGGGACTAGCCAATCCCAGAAAGGAACTATATGGGTGATCACCATGCTGGTTCGACCAGACTTTGAGTCCCCTGAACGCCTGGTCGTCACTCCGACTAACTTTCTGGACAAATTTACTTTATTTTAACTATTTTTAACAATCTATATTGGGGGAGGGAAGACATTCAATTTAGTCAAAATTTGTGATTTATAAAAAATAACAGAATAAAAACAGTCAAAATCGACAAAATTGCAAGGCTTTACCCCCTTGTGAATTATATCAAAAAGCAAATGGATAAAATTGCCGTGCTTCTTGCGATTATGGCCAGATTTAATGAAAAAGTACCGGTATTGCCCAATGCATCATTTTACAGCATAAAATCACACCTTTAAATCGAACCTAAATCCGTTAAAATGCCAGACTTACCCCTTGAGATTTTTTCGATTTCGTACATAGTTTACAAAAGGCAATATTTTTGCAAATTTAGCTGCAATCCTGGGTAAAGTTATATAAAAAGGCATCAATAGTGCCCATTCTGCATCATTTTACAGCAAAAGGACGCAACTTAGGTTTTAAAGCGATGCGTTATTTTCAAAAATGAGCTGAAATTGATAAAATCACAAGGCTTTCGTTTTTGTGGAAATCGGGCTAAAATGTGATAAAAATAACAAGGGGTAAACCTTACATTTTTAGTCGAGAATGAGCTGAATTTTGAAAAAATCACAAGGGGTAAGCCTCGCATTTTTGTCGAAAAAGGGCATAATTTAATAAAATAATTAGGGGTAAGCCTTGCATTTTTGTCGAAATTGCATAGGTTAAAATCTGATAAAATCTCAAGGGGTAGACCTCGCAATTTTGTCGAAGGGCTAAAATCGGATGAAATCAAAATGGGTAAGCATCAGATATTTAATCAAAAATGGGCTGAAATTTGATAAAATCACAAGGGGTAAGCCTTGCATTTTTGTCGAAATTTGGCTGATATCGGATAAAATCACAAGGGGTAAGCCTTGCATTTTAAGTCAAAAATAGGCTAAAATCTGATAAAATAACAAGGGGTAAGCCTTACATTTTAAGTCAAAAATAGGCTAAAATCGGATAAAATCACAAGGGGGCTTGCATTTTTGTCAAAAATGGGCTGATATCGGACAAAATCACAAGGGATAAGCCTTGCATTTTTGTCAACAATGGGCTGATATGGGATAAAATCACAAGGGGTAAGCCTTGCATTTTTGACAAAAGTGGGCTGATATCGGATAAAATCACAAGGGGTAAGCATTGCATTTTTGACAAAAGTGGGCTGATATCGGATAAAATCACAAGGGGTAAGCCTTGCATTTTTGACAAAAGTGGGCTGATATCGGATAAAATCACAAGGGGTAAGCCTTGCATTTTTGACAAAAGTGGGCTGATATCGGTTAAAATCATACGGGGTAAGCCTTGCATTTTTTGACAAAAGTGAGCTGATATCGGATAAAGTCACAAGGGGTAAGCCTTGCATTTTAAGTCAAAAATGGGCTTAAATCTGATAAAATCACAAGGGGTAAGCCTCGTTTTTTGTGAAGAATGGCTGATATCGGATAAAATCACAAGGGATAAGCCTTGCATTTTTGACAAAAGTGGGCTGATATATCGGATAAAATCACAAGGGGTAAGCATTTTTGCATTCTTGCATTTTTGCCAAACATGGGCTAAAATCTGATAAAATCACAAGCGGTTAGCCTTGCATTTTTGCCAAAAATGGGCTGAAATTTGATAAAATCACAAGGGGTTAACCTTGCATTTTTGTTGAAATTTGGCTAATATCGGATAAAATTACAAGAGGTAAGCCTTGCATTTTTGCCAAACATGGGCTGAAATGTGATGAAATCACAAGGGGTTAGCCTTGCTCTTTTGTCGAAATTTGGCTAAAATCTGAAAAAAATCATAAGGGGTAAGCCTTGCATTTTTGTCGAAATTTGGCTAAAATCGGATAAAATAACAAGGGTTAAGCCTTACATTTAAGTCAAAAATGGGCTAAAATCTGATAAAATCACAAGGGGTAGGCCTCATTTTTGTCGAAATTTGGCTAATATCTGATCAAATCACAAGGGGTAAGCCTTGCATTTTTGTCGAAATTTGGCTAATATCTGATCAAATCACAAGGGGTAAGCCTTGCATTTTTGTCGAAATTTGGCTAAAATCGGATAAAATAACAAGGGGTAAGCCTTGCATTTTTGTCGAAATTTGGCTAATATCTGATCAAATCACAAGGGGTAAGCCTTGTATTTTTGTCAAAAATGGGCTGATATCGGATAAAATCACAAGGGGTAAGCCTTGCATTTTTGTCAAAAATGGGCTGATATCGGATAAAATCACAAGGGGTAGGCCTAAGCCTTGCATTTTTGTCAAAAATGGGCTGCTATGGGATAAAATCACAAGGGGTAAGCTTTGCATTTTTGCCAAACATGGGCTGAAATTTGATAAAATCACAAGGGGTTAGCCTTGCACTTTTGTCGAAAGTTGGCTGATATCGGATAAAATCACAAGGGGTAAGCCTTGCATTTTTGTCGAACTTTGGCTAATATCTGATCAAATCACAAGGGGTAAGCCTTGCATTTTTGTCGAAAATGAGCTAATATCTGATCAAATCACAAGGGGTAAGCCTTGCATTTTTGTCGAAATTTGGCTACTATCTGATCAAATCACAAGGGGTAAAGCTTGCATTTTTGTCGAAATTTGGCTACTATCTGATCAAATCACAACGGGTAAGCCTTGCATTTTTGTCGAAATTTGGCTAATATCTGATCAAATCACAAGGGGTAAGCCTTGCATTTTTGTCGAAATTTGGCTAATATCTGATCAAATCACAAGGGGTAAGCCTTGCATTTTTGTCGAAATTTGGCTAATATCTGATCAAATCACAAGGGGTAAGCCTTGCATTTTAAGTCAAAAATGGGCTAAAATCTGTTAAAATCACAAGCCTCGTTTTTTGTAAAGAATGGCTGATATCGGATAAAATCACAAAGGGTTAGCCTTGCATTTTTGTCGAAATTTGGCTAATATCTGATCAAATCACAAGGGGTAAGCCTTGTATTTTTGTCAAAAATGGGATGATATCGGATAAAATCACAAGGGGTAAGCCTTGCATTTTTGTCAAAAATGAGCTGATATGGGATAAAATCACAAGGGGTAAGCTTTGCATTTTTGCCAAACATGGGCTGAAATTTGATAAAATCACAAGGGGTAGGCCTAAGCCTTGCATTTTTGTCGAAATTTGGCTAAAAGCAGATAAAATAACAAGGGTTAAGCCTTGCATTTTTGTCAAAAGTGGGCGGATATCGGATAAAATCACAAGGGGTAAGCCTTGCATTTGTTGAGTTAAATAAAAAGGCATCACAAGAGCCTATTGCATCATTTAAGAGCCAAAAATCGCAACTTCAAAATGGGCCAAAAAATGATAACAATGCTGGACTTACCCCTTATGACTTTTTCAATTTTTTGCCTAATTTTCAAATATCAATATTTCTGCAAATTTAGCTGAAATCATGGGTCAAGTTAAATATTACGGCCTAATGCACCATTTTACGGCATAAAATCACAGCTGAAAGCTCGGCCCAATTAATGAAAACGCTGGGCTTACCCCCTTTTTTCAAATGTCAATATTTCCGCAAATTTAGCTGAAATCATTATGACTCCAAATGTGTTGTCAGTAAAATAATGTTGAATAAATATATTATTTCCCCTAGAGGAAATAAACCTCTGAGTTTAAATAAATGAAACAATTATGTTAATAATTCCGTCTATAGTTGTGTGTTAAATTGGGTTTTTTAAAATTTGGTTTTACTATAATTATTCTTTTGGAGAAGCAGGTGGCGCCGTAGCTAGATGAACTACGTGTTGGACTGGGAGCCACGAGACCCGGGTTCAATTCCCAGTTGTGTCTTTTTTCTATTTTGCTTGGACGCAGTGAATCATTTAAGTAGTATTTAAAACCACCTCCAAACACCAACGGGCACTGCGGCTGCGGTGCACTGGATTGTTCAATTGCGTGCAGTCCAGAGCTGGGAGACCCGGTTCGAATCCTACCCGTACCAAAAGGGACATGACTTTTACTGTTGGCCGCTGTAATGGATTGGGGTTCCGTCATGTCTCTCCCCAAAATAGGTAGGGTGAATATTCCGGGTCGGAAAGCCAAAGGAGGGACCGGGACTAGCCAATCCCAGAAAGGAACTATATGGGTGATCACCATGCTGGTTCGACCAGACTTTGAGTCCCCTGAACGCCTGGTCGTCACTCCGACTAACTTTCTGGACAAATTTACTTTATTTTAACTATTTTTAACAATCTATATACCAAGTATTTCGACCGTTTTTTTTATACAATGACAAGGGGGAGGGAAGACATGCAATTTAGTCAAAATTTGTCATTTATAAAAAATAACAGAATAAAAACAGTCGAATTCGACAAAATTGCAAGGCTTTACCCCCTTGTGAATTATATCAAAAAGCAAATGGATAAAATTGCCGTGCTTCTTGCGATTATGAAGTGTCAATATTTCTTCCAGTTGAGCTAAAGTCTTGGGCCAGATTTAATGAAAAAGTACCGGTATTGCCCAATGCATCATTTTACAGCATAAAATCACACCTTTAAATCAGACCTAAATTCGTTAAAATGCCAGTCTTACCCCTTGAGATTTTTTCGATTTCGTACGTAATTTACAAAAGGCAATATTTTTGCAAATTTAGCTGCAATCCTGGGTAAAGTAATATAAAAAGGCATCAGTAGTGCCCATTCTGCATCATTTTACAGCAAAAGGTCGCAACTTAGGTTTTAAAGCCTTGCGCTATTTTTAAAAAATGAGCTGAAATTGATAAAATCACAAGGCTTTCGTTTTTGTGGAAATCGGGCTAAAATGTGATAAAAATAACAAGGGGTAAGCCTTACATTTTTAGTCGAGAATGAGCTGAATTTTGAAAAAATCACAAGGGGTAAGCCTCGCATTTTTGTGGAAAATGGGCATAATTTAATAAAATTACAAGGGGTAAGCCTTGCATTTTTGTCGAAATTGCATAGGTTAAAATCTGATAAAATCACAAGAGGTAAGCCTTGCAATTTTGTCGAAGGGCTACAATCGGATAAAATAACAAGGGGTAAGCCTTAGATATTTAATTAAAAATAGGCAAAATTCTGATAAAATCACAAGGGGTAAGCCTTGCATTTTTGTCGAAATTGGGGTAAAACCTGTAAGCCTTAGGGGTAAGCCTTGTTTTTTGTGAAGAATGGCCTGATACTGGATACAATCACAAGGGGTAGGCCTTGCAATTTTTTTCGAAATCGGGCTTAAAAATCGGATAAAACAACAAGGGGTGAATGTTCCATTTTATGTCAAAAATGGGCTGAAATTTGTTAAATCTCAAGGGGTAAGCCTTGCATTTTTGTCGAAATTGGGCTGAAATGGGATAAAATCACAAGGGATAAGCCTTGCATTTTTGTCGAAATTGGGCTGAAATGGGATTACAACACAAGGGGTAGGCCTAAGCCTTGCAATTTTGTCGAAATTGGGCTAAAATCGAATAAAATAACAAGGGGTAAGCCTTACATTTTCAGTCAAAAATGGGCTTAATAAAATCACAAGGGGGTATAAGACTTGTCAAAAATTGGCTTTAATCGTATAAAATCATAAGGGGTAGCCCAAGCGTTTTTATCAAAAATGGGCTTAAATGGGATAAAATCACAAGGGGTATAAGACTTGCATTTTTGTCAAAACTTGGCTTTAATCGTATAAAATTATAAGGGGGTAGCCCTAGCGTTTTTGTCAAAAAAGAGCTGAAATTTGATAAAATCACAAGTCAGCCTTGCATTTTTGTGCAAATTTGGCTAAAATGGGAAAAAAAACCACAAGGAATAAGCCTTACATTTTTGTCAAAAAGGGGCTAAAATCCGATAAAATCACAAGGGGTAGGCCTTGTTTTTTGTTAATAATGGCTGATATCGGATAAAAATCACAAGGGGTAAGCCTTGCATTTTTGTCAAAAATGGGCTGATATATCGGATAAAATCACAAGGGGTAAGCCTAGCATTTTTGTCAAAAATGGGCTGAAATTTGATAAAATCACAAGGGGTAAGCCTTTGCACCTTTGTCGAAATTTGGCTGATATCGGATGAAGTCACAAGGGGTATTAAAGCCTTGCATTTTTGTCGAAATTTGGCTAAAATCGGATAAAATAACAATGGTTGAGCCTTGCATTTTTGTCAAAAATGGGCTGATATCGGATAAAATAACAAGGGTTGAGCCTTGCATTTTTGTCAAAAATGGGCTGATATCCGATAAAAGCACAAGGGGTAAGCCCTGCATTTTTGTCGAAATTTGGCTAAAATCGGATAAAAACACAAGGGGTAAGCCTTACATTTTAAGTCAAAAATGGGCTAAAATCGGACAAAATCACAAGGGGTAAGCCTTGCATTTTTGTCTTTGTCAAAATGGGCTAATATCTGATAAAAATAATCACAAGGGGTAAGCCTCGTTTTTTATGAAGAATGGCTGATATCGGATAAAATCACAAGGGGTAAGCTTTGCATTTTTGTCAAAAAATGGCTGATATCGGATAAAATCACAAGGGGTAGGCCGAAGCCTTGCATTTTGGCCAAAAATGGGCTGAAATTTGATAAAATCACATGGGGTAAGCCTTGCATTTTGTCGAAATTTTGCTAAAATCGGATAAAATCACAAGGGGTATAAGCCTTGCATTTTTGTCGAAAATTTGCTGTAATCGTATAAAATCACAAGGGGTAAGCCCTGCGATTTGTCGAAATTGGGCTCAAATGGGATAACAACACAAGGGGTAAGCCTTGCATTTTTGTGCAAATTGGGCTCAAATGGGATAAAATAACAAGCGGTAAGCCTTACATTTTTAGTCGAAAATGGGCTGAAATTTGATAAAATCACAAGGGGGTAAGCCTTGCAAATTTGTCGAAATTGGGCTAAAATCGGATAAAATAACAAGGGGTAAGCCTTTCATTTTTTGAGAAAATAAAAAGGCTGAAATTTGTTAAAATCACATGGGGTATAAGCCTTGCATTGTTGTCAAAAATAGGTTTTTATCGTATAAAATCATATGGGGGTAAGCCTAGCGTTTTTTGTTAAAAATGAGCTGACATTTAATAAAATCACAAGGGGTAAGCCTTGCATTTTTGTGCAAATTGGGCTAAAATGGGATAACAGCACAAGGGGTAAGACCTTCATTTTTGTGCAAATTAGGCTAAAATGGGATAAAAATGTAAGGGGTAAGCCTTGCATTTTTTTTCAAAAATAGCCTCAAATCGGATAAAATCACAAGGGGGTAAGCCTCGCAATTTGTGTCCAAAATGGGCATAACTTGATAAAATCACAAGATGTAATTGTCTCGCTTTTTCCATATGGGCTCAAATGGGATAAAATCAAAAGGGAATTGGTGGGGTTGTTTTTGTGCAAGACAATCTGATCGTACAGGCCTGGAGTTTTGTCTGGAGAGGGCAAGGCCATTTTTATTTTGTAAAGTGCATTTTCATGGGAAAATCTTGAAGTCTTTAGGGAACTATAAGGCCAAGACCAGGTCAGCCGAATTGTATTATTATCAATTCCATTTGTTTTCCTTTTACATTTCAAATCTTAGCCCTTCCCATGAGATATGCTAATGACATTCACGCCTGCGCGTACAGACACTATTGGTTGGCAAACGCTGAAACAACATGATGAGTTTAGCACTAGGCAGACGCACAAATGCGTATGTGCCACATTGCACTAAGCAGACGCACATAATGTGTATACGTCACACCACCATCATTCCCATACAAAAAGGCGCAATGTTCTCTCGTTTTGCCAACCATTGGCATTAGTGCGCACACGCGATGCGCAATTTACAAATTTCATGAGAGGGGTCTATTACCTTTACATCAAGTTACAATTATAAAGTTTGAAACGAATTACTGATGTAGTCAAGTTAAATACAAAGGCATCAGTAGGACGTAAAGTCATATTTCAATTCTTTGCCCCAGTAAATTTGATAAAAACTCTGACTAGACATTGCTTGACAAGACGTAGTGCATTTTAAAATGTTTGTTGAAATATTAAGGATTGTAAAGATTTTTGGCCCAGATTTGATAAAAAAAGCTGGACCGTACCCCTTACGCCTTTCATTTGTTAAATTTTTTGCCTATTTTTCAACTATCAATATTTTTTCAAAATAAAGCTATATATCCTAGGTCAAGTTAAATAAAAAGGCATCAGAAGAGCCTACTGCATCATTTTAGAGCCAAAAATTACAAGTTCAAAATTGGCTCAAAAATTATAAACATTCTGGACTTGCCCCTTATGACTTGCTCAATTTTTTTGCCTAATATCAACTGTCAATATTTCTCAAAATAAAGCTTATATCCTTGGTCAAGTTGAATAAAAAGGCATCAGAAGAGCCCACTGCATGCATCATTCAAGAGCCAAAAATCGCAACTTCAAAATGGGCCCAAAATTGATAAAACATGCTGAAAACATGAGGGGGGGCGGCCCCCCTAAAAAATGTTGTCCGGATGATAAATTGGCTTGTTCATAATCTGAGGGAATAGAACTGCAGTCTGTAGGCCATTTAATCAGATCACATTGACAAAGTGGCTATTTGAATACATTTGCGTACGGAATCTTGAAGTTTCTTCGTCGGTGCTTCCGCCCATCTGGGAGGCGCCCATTCCTTATGCGTGTATACAAAAGACGGCGTGGGATTAACATTTTACTATAATTATTCTTTTGGAGAAGCAGGTGGCGCCGTAGCTAGATGAAATACGTGTTGGACTGGGAGCCACGAGACCCGGGTTCAATTCCCAGTTGTGTCTTTTTTCTATTTTGCTTGGACGCAGTGAATCATTTAAGTAGTATTTAAAACCACCTCCAAACACCAACGGGCACTGCGGCTGCGGTGCACTGGATTGTTCAATTGCGTGCAGTCCAGAGCTGGGAGACCCGGTTCGAATCCTACCCGTACCAAAAGGGACATGACTTTTACTGTTGGCCGCTGTAATGGATTGGGGTTCCGTCATGTCTCTCCCCAAAATAGGTTGGGTGAATATTCCGGGTCGGAAAGCCAAAGGAGGGACCGGGACTAGCCAATCCCAGAAAGGAACTATATGGGTGATCACCATGCTGGTTCGACCAGACTTTGAGTCCCCTGAACGCCTGGTCGTCACTCCGACTAACTTTCTGGACAAATTTACTTTATTTTAACTATTTTTAACAATCTATATTGGGGGAGGGAAGACATTCAATTTAGTCAAAATTTGTGATTTATAAAAAATAACAGAATAAAAACAGTCAAAATCGACAAAATTGCAAGGCTTTACCCCCTTGTGAATTATATCAAAAAGCAAATGGATAAAATTGCCGTGCTTCTTGCGATTATGGCCAGATTTAATGAAAAAGTACCGGTATTGCCCAATGCATCATTTTACAGCATAAAATCACACCTTTAAATCGAACCTAAATCCGTTAAAATGCCAGACTTACCCCTTGAGATTTTTTCGATTTCGTACATAGTTTACAAAAGGCAATATTTTTGCAAATTTAGCTGCAATCCTGGGTAAAGTTATATAAAAAGGCATCAATAGTGCCCATTCTGCATCATTTTACAGCAAAAGGACGCAACTTAGGTTTTAAAGCGATGCGTTATTTTCAAAAATGAGCTGAAATTGATAAAATCACAAGGCTTTCGTTTTTGTGGAAATCGGGCTAAAATGTGATAAAAATAACAAGGGGTAAACCTTACATTTTTAGTCGAGAATGAGCTGAATTTTGAAAAAATCACAAGGGGTAAGCCTCGCATTTTTGTGGAAAAAGGGCATAATTTAATAAAATAATTAGGGGTAAGCCTTGCATTTTTGTCGAAATTGCATAGGTTAAAATCTGATAAAATCTCAAGGGGTAGACCTCGCAATTTTGTCGAAGGGCTAAAATCGGATGAAATCAAAATGGGTAAGCATCAGATATTTAATCAAAAATGGGCTGAAATTTGATAAAATCACAAGGGGTAAGCCTTGCATTTTTGTCGAAATTTGGCTGATATCGGATAAAATCACAAGGGGTAAGCCTTGCATTTTAAGTCAAAAATAGGCTAAAATCGGATAAAATAACAAGGGGTAAGCCTTACATTTTAAGTCAAAAATAGGCTAAAATCGGATAAAATCACAAGGGGGCTTGCATTTTTGTCAAAAATGGGCTGATATCGGACAAAATCACAAGGGATAAGCCTTGCATTTTTGTCAACAATGGGCTGATATGGGATAAAATCACAAGGGGTAAGCCTTGCATTTTTGTCAAAAATGGGCTGATATCGGATAAAATCACAAGGGGTAAGCCTTGCATTTTTGACAAAAGTGGGCTGATATCGGATAAAATCACAAGGGGTAAGCATTGCATTTTTGACAAAAGTGGGCTGATATCGGATAAAATCACAAGGGGTAAGCCTTGCATTTTTGACAAAAGTGGGCTGATATCGGATAAAATCACAAGGGGTAAGCCTTGCATTTTTGACAAAAGTGGGCTGATATCGGTTAAAATCATACGGGGTAAGCCTTGCATTTTTTGACAAAAGTGAGCTGATATCGGATAAAGTCACAAGGGGTAAGCCTTGCATTTTAAGTCAAAAATGGGCTTAAATCTGATAAAATCACAAGGGGTAAGCCTCGTTTTTTGTGAAGAATGGCTGATATCGGATAAAATCACAAGGGATAAGCCTTGCATTTTTGACAAAAATGGGCTGATATATCGGATAAAATCACAAGGGGTAAGCATTTTTGCATTCTTGCATTTTTGCCAAACATGGGCTAAAATCTGATAAAATCACAAGCGGTTAGCCTTGCATTTTTGCCAAAAATGGGCTGAAATTTGATAAAATCACAAGGGGTTAACCTTGCATTTTTGTTGAAATTTGGCTAATATCGGATAAAATTACAAGAGGTAAGCCTTGCATTTTTGCCAAACATGGGCTGAAATGTGATGAAATCACAAGGGGTTAGCCTTGCTCTTTTGTCGAAATTTGGCTAAAATCTGAAAAAAATCATAAGGGGTAAGCCTTGCATTTTTGTCGAAATTTGGCTAAAATCGGATAAAATAACAAGGGTTAAGCCTTACATTTAAGTCAAAAATGGGCTAAAATCTGATAAAATCACAAGGGGTAGGCCTCATTTTTGTCGAAATTTGGCTAATATCTGATCAAATCACAAGGGGTAAGCCTTGCATTTTTGTCGAAATTTGGCTAATATCTGATCAAATCACAAGGGGCAAGCCTTGCATTTTTGTCGAAATTTGGCTAATATCTGATCAAATCACAAGGGGTAAGCCTTGCATTTTTGTCGAAATTTGGCTAAAATCGGATAAAATAACAAGGGGTAAGCCTTGCATTTTTGTCGAAATTTGGCTAATATCTGATCAAATCACAAGGGGTAAGCCTTGTATTTTTGTCAAAAATGGGCTGATATCGGATAAAATCACAAGGGGTAAGCCTTGCATTTTTGTCAAAAATGGGCTGATATCGGATAAAATCACAAGGGGTAGGCCTAAGCCTTGCATTTTTGTCAAAAATGGGCTGCTATGGGATAAAATCACAAGGGGTAAGCTTTGCATTTTTGCCAAACATGGGCTGAAATTTGATAAAATCACAAGGGGTTAGCCTTGCACTTTTGTCGAAAGTTGGCTGATATCGGATAAAATCACAAGGGGTAAGCCTTGCATTTTTGTCGAACTTTGGCTAATATCTGATCAAATCACAAGGGGTAAGCCTTGCATTTTTGTCGAAAATGAGCTAATATCTGATCAAATCACAAGGGGTAAGCCTTGCATTTTGTCGAAATTTGGCTACTATCTGATCAAATCACAAGGGTAAAGCTTGCATTTGGTCGATATTTGGCTACAATCTGATCAACTCACCACGCGTAAGCCTTGCATTTTTGTCGAAATTTGGCTAATATCTGATCAAATCACAAGGGGTAAGCCTTGCATTTTTGTCGAAATTTGGCTAATATCTGATCAAATCACAAGGGGTAAGCCTTGCATTTTTGTCGAAATTTGGCTAATATCTGATCAAATCACAAGGGGTAAGCCTTGCATTTTAAGTCAAAAATGGGCTAAAATCTGTTAAAATCACAAGCCTCGTTTTTTGTAAAGAATGGCTGATATCGGATAAAATCACAAGGGGTTAGCCTTGCATTTTTGTCGAAATTTGGCTAATATCTGATCAAATCACAAGGGGTAAGCCTTGTATTTTTGTCAAAAATGGGATGATATCGGATAAAATCACAAGGGGTAAGCCTTGCATTTTTGTCAAAAATGAGCTGATATGGGATAAAATCACAAGGGGTAAGCTTTGCATTTTTGCCAAACATGGGCTGAAATTTGATAAAATCACAAGGGGTAGGCCTAAGCCTTGCATTTTTGTCGAGATTTGGCTAAAAGCAGATAAAATAACAAGGGTTAAGCCTTGCATTTTTGTCAAAAGTGGGCGGATATTGGATAAAATCACAAGGGGTAAGCCTTGCATTTGTTGAGTTAAATAAAAAGGCATCACAAGAGCCTATTGCATCATTTAAGAGCCAAAAATCGCAACTTCAAAATGGGCCAAAAAATGATAACAATGCTGGACTTACCCCTTATGACTTTTTCAATTTTTTGCCTAATTTTCAAATATCAATATTTCTGCAAATTTAGCTGAAATCATGGGTCAAGTTAAATATTACGGCCTAATGCACCATTTTACGGCATAAAATCACAGCTGAAAGCTCGGCCCAATTAATGAAAACGCTGGGCTTACCCCCTTTTTTCAAATGTCAATATTTCCGCAAATTTAGCTGAAATCATTATGACTCCAAATGTGTTGTCAGTAAAATAATGTTGAATAAATATATTATTTCCCCTAGAGGAAATAAACCTCTGAGTTTAAATAAATGAAACAATTATGTTAATAATTCCGTCTATAGTTGTGTGTTAAATTGGGTTTTTTAAAATTTGGTTTTACTATAATTATTCTTTTGGAGAAGCAGGTGGCGCCGTAGCTAGATGAACTACGTGTTGGACTGGGAGCCACGAGACCCGGGTTCAATTCCCAGTTGTGTCTTTTTTCTATTTTGCTTGGACGCAGTGAATCATTTAAGTAGTATTTAAAACCACCTCCAAACACCAACGGGCACTGCGGCTGCGGTGCACTGGATTGTTCAATTGCGTGCAGTCCAGAGCTGGGAGACCCGGTTCGAATCCTACCCGTACCAAAAGGGACATGACTTTTACTGTTGGCCGCTGTAATGGATTGGGGTTCCGTCATGTCTCTCCCCAAAATAGGTAGGGTGAATATTCCGGGTCGGAAAGCCAAAGGAGGGACCGGGACTAGCCAATCCCAGAAAGGAACTATATGGGTGATCACCATGCTGGTTCGACCAGACTTTGAGTCCCCTGAACGCCTGGTCGTCACTCCGACTAACTTTCTGGACAAATTTACTTTATTTTAACTATTTTTAACAATCTATATACCAAGTATTTCGACCGTTTTTTTTATACAATGACAAGGGGGAGGGAAGACATGCAATTTAGTCAAAATTTGTCATTTATAAAAAATAACAGAATAAAAACAGTCGAATTCGACAAAATTGCAAGGCTTTACCCCCTTGTGAATTATATCAAAAAGCAAATGGATAAAATTGCCGTGCTTCTTGCGATTATGAAGTGTCAATATTTCTTCCAGTTGAGCTAAAGTCTTGGGCCAGATTTAATGAAAAAGTACCGGTATTGCCCAATGCATCATTTTACAGCATAAAATCACACCTTTAAATCAGACCTAAATTCGTTAAAATGCCAGTCTTACCCCTTGAGATTTTTTCGATTTCGTACGTAATTTACAAAAGGCAATATTTTTGCAAATTTAGCTGCAATCCTGGGTAAAGTAATATAAAAAGGCATCAGTAGTGCCCATTGTGCATCATTTTACAGCAAAAGGTCGCAACTTAGGTTTTAAAGCCTTGCGCTATTTTTAAAAAATGAGCTGAAATTGATAAAATCACAAGGCTTTCGTTTTTGTGGAAATCGGGCTAAAATGTGATAAAAATAACAAGGGGTAAGCCTTACATTTTTAGTCGAGAATGAGCTGAATTTTGAAAAAATCACAAGGGGTAAGCCTCGCATTTTTGTGGAAAATGGGCATAATTTAATAAAATTACAAGGGGTAAGCCTTGCATTTTTGTCGAAATTGCATAGGTTAAAATCTGATAAAATCACAAGAGGTAAGCCTTGCAATTTTGTCGAAGGGCTACAATCGGATAAAATAACAAGGGGTAAGCCTTAGATATTTAATTAAAAATAGGCAAAATTCTGATAAAATCACAAGGGGTAAGCCTTGCATTTTTGTCGAAATTGGGGTAAAACCTGTAAGCCTTAGGGGTAAGCCTTGTTTTTTGTGAAGAATGGCCTGATACTGGATACAATCACAAGGGGTAGGCCTTGCAATTTTTTTCGAAATCGGGCTTAAAAATCGGATAAAACAACAAGGGGTGAATGTTCCATTTTATGTCAAAAATGGGCTGAAATTTGTTAAATCTCAAGGGGTAAGCCTTGCATTTTTGTCGAAATTGGGCTGAAATGGGATAAAATCACAAGGGATAAGCCTTGCAATTTTGTCGAAATTGGGCTGAAATGGGATAAAATCACAAGGGATAAGCCTTGCATTTTTGTCGAAATTGGGCTGAAATGGGATTACAACACAAGGGGTAGGCCTAAGCCTTGCAATTTTGTCGAACTTGGGCTAAAATCGAATAAAATAACAAGGGGTAAGCCTTACATTTTCAGTCAAAAATGGGCTTAATAAAATCACAAGGGGGTATAAGACTTGTCAAAAATTGGCTTTAATCGTATAAAATCATAAGGGGTAGCCCAAGCGTTTTTGTCAAAAATGGGCTTAAATGGGATAAAATCACAAGGGGTATAAGACTTGCATTTTTGTCAAAACTTGGCTTTAATCGTATAAAATTATAAGGGGGTAGCCCTAGCGTTTTTGTCAAAAAAGAGCTGAAATTTGATAAAATCACAAGGGGTCAGCCTTGCATTTTTGTGAAAATTTGGCTAAAATGGGAAAAAAAACCACAAGGAATAAGCCTTACATTTTTGTCAAAAAGGGGCTAAAATCCGATAAAATCACAAGGGGTAGGCCTTGTTTTTTGTTAATAATGGCTGATATCGGATAAAAATCACAAGGGGTAAGCCTTGCATTTTTGTCAAAAATGGGCTGATATATCGGATAAAATCACAAGGGGTAAGCCTAGCATTTTTGTCAAAAATGGGCTGAAATTTGATAAAATCACAAGGGGTAAGCCTTTGCACCTTTGTCGAAATTTGGCTGATATCGGATGAAGTCACAAGGGGTATTAAAGCCTTGCATTTTTGTCGAAATTTGGCTAAAATCGGATAAAATAACAATGGTTGAGCCTTGCATTTTTGTCAAAAATGGGCTGATATCGGATAAAATAACAAGGGTTGAGCCTTGCATTTTTGTCAAAAATGGGCTGATATCCGATAAAAGCACAAGGGGTAAGCCCTGCATTTTTGTCGAAATTTGGCTAAAATCGGATAAAAACACAAGGGGTAAGCCTTACATTTTAAGTCAAAAATGGGCTAAAATCGGACAAAATCACAAGGGGTAAGCCTTGCATTTTTGTCAAAAAATGGCTGATATCGGATAAAATCACAAGGGGTAAGCTTTGCATTTTTGTCAAAAATGGGCTAATATCTGATAAAAATAATCACAAGGGGTAAGCCTCGTTTTTTGTGAAGAATGGCTGATATCGGATAAAATCACAAGGGGTAAGCTTTGCATTTTTGTCAAAAAATGGCTGATATCGGATAAAATCACAAGGGGTAGGCCGAAGCCTTGCATTTTGGCCAAAAATGGGCTGAAATTTGATAAAATCACATGGGGTAAGCCTTGCATTTTGTCGAAATTTTGCTAAAATCGGATAAAATCACAAGGGGTATAAGCCTTGCATTTTTGTCGAAAATTTGCTGTAATCGTATAAAATCATAAGGGGTAAGCCTAGCGTTTTTGTCAAAAATGTTCTAAATTTGATAAAATCACAAGGGGTAAGCCCTGCGATTTGTCGAAATTGGGCTCAAATGGGATAACAACACAAGGGGTAAGCCTTGCATTTTTGTGCAAATTGGGCTCAAATGGGATAAAATAACAAGCGGTAAGCCTTACATTTTTAGTCGAAAATGGGCTGAAATTTGATAAAATCACAAGGGGGTAAGCCTTGCAAATTTGTCGAAATTGGGCTAAAATCGGATAAAATAACAAGGGGTAAGCCTTTCATTTTTTGAGAAAATAAAAAGGCTGAAATTTGTTAAAATCACATGGGGTATAAGCCTTGCATTGTTGTCAAAAATAGGTTTTTATCGTATAAAATCATAAGAGGGTAAGCCTAGCGTTTTTTGTTAAAAATGAGCTGACATTTAATAAAATCACAAGGGGTAAGCCTTGCATTTTTGTGCAAATTGGGCTAAAATGGGATAACAGCACAAGGGGTAAGACCTTCATTTTTGTGCAAATTAGGCTAAAGTGGGATAAAAATGTAAGGGGTAAGCCTTGCATTTTTGTCAAAAATAGCCTCAAATCGGATAAAATCACAAGGGGGTAAGCCTCGCAATTTGTGTCCAAAATGGGCATAACTTGATAAAATCACAAGATGTAATTGTCTCGCTTTTTCCATATGGGCTCAAATGGGATAAAATCAAAAGGGAATTGGTGGGGTTGTTTTTGTGCAAGTCAATCTGATCGTACAGGCCTGGAGTTTTGTCTGGAGAGGGCAAGGCCATTTTTATTTTGTAAAGTGCATTTTCATGGGAAAATCTTGAAGTCTTTAGGGAACTATAAGGCCAAGACCAGGTCAGCCGAATTGTATTATTATCAATTCCATTTGTTTTCCTTTTACATTTCAAATCTTAGCCCTTCCCATGAGATATGCTAATGACATTCACGCCTGCGCGTACAGACACTATTGGTTGGCAAACGCTGAAACAACATGATGAGTTTAGCACTAGGCAGACGCACAAATGCGTATGTGCCACATTGCACTAAGCAGACGCATATAATGTGTATACGTCACACCACCATCATCCCCATACAAAAAGGCGCAATGTTCCCTCGTTTTGCCAACCATTGGCATTAGTGCGCACACGCGATGCGCAATTTACAAATTTCATGAGAGGGGTCTATTACCTTTACATCAAGTTACAATTATAAAGTTTGAAACGAATTACTGATGTAGTCAAGTTAAATACAAAGGCATCAGTAGGACGTAAAGTCATATTTCAATTCTTTGCCCCAGTAAATTTGATAAAAACTCTGACTAGACATTGCTTGACAAGACGTAGTGCATTTTAAAATGTTTGTTGAAATATTAAGGATTGTAAAGATTTTTGGCCCAGATTTGATAAAAAAAGCTGGACCTTACCCCTTACGCCTTTCATTTGTTCAATTTGTTGCCTATTTTTCAACTATCAACATTTTTTCAAAATAAAGCTTATATCCTAGGTCAGGTTAAATAAAAAGGCATCAGAAGAGCCTACTGCATCATTTTAGAGCCAAAAATTACAAGTTCAAAATTGGCTCAAAAATTATAAACATTCTGGACTTGCCCCTTATGACTTGCTCAATTTTTTTGCCTAATATCAACTGTCAATATTTCTCAAAATAAAGCTTATATCCTTGGTCAAGTTGAATAAAAAGGCATCAGAAGAGCCCACTGCATGCATCATTCAAGAGCCAAAAATCGCAACTTCAAAATGGGCCCAAAATTGATAAAACATGCTGAAAACATGAGGGGGGGCGGCCCCCCTAAAAAAATGTTGTCCGGATGATAAATTGGCTTTTTCATAATCTGAGGGAATAGAACTGCAGTCTGTAGGCCATTTAATCAGATCACATTGACAAAGTGGCTATTTGAATACATTTGCTTACGGAATCTTGAAGTTTCTTCGTCGGTGCTTCCGCCCATCTGGGAGGCGCCCATTCCTTATGCGTGTATACAAAAGACAGCGTGGGATTAACATTTTTACTATAATTATTCTTTTGGAGAAGCAGGTGGCGCCGTAGCTAGATGATACGTGTTGGACTGGGAGCCACGAGACCCGGGTTCAATTCCCAGTTGTGTCTTTTTTCTATTTTGCTTGGACGCAGTGAATCATTTAAGTAGTATTTAAAACCACCTCCAAACACCAACGGGCACTGCGGCTGCGGTGCACTGGATTGTTCAATTGCGTGCAGTCCAGAGCTGGGAGACCCGGTTCGAATCCTACCCGTACCAAAAGGGACATGACTTTTACTGTTGGCCGCTGTAATGGATTGGGGTTCCGTCATGTCTCTCCCCAAAATAGGTAGGGTGAATATTCCGGGTCGGAAAGCCAAAGGAGGGACCGGGACTAGCCAATCCCAGAAAGGAACTATATGGGTGATCACCATGCTGGTTCGACCAGACTTTGAGTCCCCTGAACGCCTGGTCGTCACTCCGACTAACTTTCTGGACAAATTTACTTTATTTTAACTATTTTTAACAATCTATATTGGGGGAGGGAAGACATTCAATTTAGTCAAAATTTGTGATTTATAAAAAATAACAGAATAAAAACAGTCGAAATCGACAAAATTGCAAGGCTTTACCCCCTTGTGAATTATATCAAAAAGCAAATGGATAAAATTGCCGTGCTTCTTGCGATTATGAAGTGTCAATATTTCTTCCAGTTGAGCTAAAGTCTTGGGCCAGATTTAATGAAAAAGTACCAGTATTAGCCAATGCATCATTTTACAGCATAAAATCACAACTTTAAATCAGACCTAAATTCGTTAAAATGCTAGACTTACCCCTTAAGATTTTTTCGATTTCGTACATAATTTACAAAAGGCATTATTTCTGCAAATTTAGCTGCAATCCTGGGTAAAGTTATATAAAAAGGCATCAGTAGTGCCCATTCTGCATCATTTTACAGCAAAAGGTCGCAACTTAAGTTTTAAAGCCTTGCGTTATTTTCAAAAATGAGCTGAAATTGATAAAATCACAAGGCTTTCATTTTTGTGGAAATCGGGTAAAATGTGATAAAAATAACAAGGGGTAAGCCTTACATTTTTTGTCGAAAATAAGCTGAATTTTGATAAAATCACAAGGGGTAAGCCTTGCATTTTTGTCGAAATTGCATAGGTTAAAATCTGATAAAATCACAGTTTTGTCGAAGGGCTACAATTGGATAAAATAACAAGGGGTAAACCTGAGATATTTAATCAAAAATGGGCTAAAATCTGATAAAATCACAAGGGGTAAGCCTTGCATTTTTGTCGAAATTGGGGTAAAACCGGTAAAGTCTTAGGGGTAAGCCTTGTTTTTTTGTGAAGAATGGGCTGATATTGGATACAATCACAAGGAGTAGGCCTTGCAATTTTTTCGAAATCGGGCTTAAAAATCGGATAAAACAAGAAGGGGTGAGTGTTCCATTTTTAGTCAAAATTGGCTGAAACTTGATAAAATCACAAGGGGTAAGCCTTGCATTTTTGTCGAAATTTTGCTAAAATCGAAAAAAATAACAAGGGGTAAGCCTTACATTTTTAGTCAAAAATGGGCTAAAATGGGATAAAATCACAAGGGGTATAAGACTTGCAAAAATTGGCTTTAATCGTATAAAATCATAAGGGGTAGCGTTTTTGTCAAAAATGGGCTTAAGTGGGATAAAATCACAAGGGGTATAAGACTTGCATTTTTGTCAAAAATTGGCTTTAATCGTATAAAATTATAAGGGGGTAGCCCTAGCGTTTTTGTCAAAAAAGAGCTGAAATTTGATAAAATCACAAGGGGTCAGCCGCCCATTTTTGTGCAAATTTGGCTAAAATGGGAAACAAACACAAGGGGTAAGCCTTACATTTTGTCAAAAAGGGACTAAAATCCGATAAAATCACAAGGGGTAGGCCTTGTTTTTGGTTAAGAATGGCTGATATCGGATAAAATCACAAGGGAGTAAGCCTTGCATTTTTGTCAAAAATGGGCTAATATCGGATAAAATCACAAGGGGTAAGCTTTGCATTTATTGTCGAAATTGGGCTGAAATTTGATAAAATCACAAGGGGTAAGCTTTGCATTTATTGTCGAAATTGGGCTAAAATCGGATAAAATCACAAGGAGCAAAGCCTAGCGTTTTTGTCAAAAATGATTTGAAATTAATTGATAAAATCACTAGGGGTATAAAAGCCTTGCATTTTTGTGCAAATTGGGCTAAAATGGGATAAAAACACAAGGGGTTAGCCTTGCATTTTTGTGCAATTTGGGCTAAAATTTGATAAAAACACAAGGGGTTAGCCTTGCATTTTTGTGCAATTTGGGCTGAAATTGGATAAAAACACAAGGGGTAAGCCTTGCATTTTTTCAAAATTTGCCTCAAATCGGATAAAATAACAATGGGTAATAAGCCTTGAATTTTTGTCAAAAATGGGCATAACTAGATAAAATCACATGGGGTAAGCCTTGCATTTTTGTCGAAACTGGGCTAAAATCTGATAAAATCACAAGGGGTAGCCTTTCATTTTTGTCAAAATTTTGCTAAAATCGGATAAGTGGTAAGCCTTATTTTTTGTCAAAAAATGGGCTGAAATTTATAAAATCACAAGGGGTTAGCCTTGCATTTTTCCGAAATTGGGGTAAAATCTGTTAAAATCACAAGAGGTAATTTGCCTGGATTTTTCCCCAAATGGGCTCAAATGGGATAAAATCAAAAGGGGTAAGCCTTCCATTTTTCTAAAAGATTTGCTAAAAAGGGATACAATCACAAGGGCTAAGCCTTGTTTTTTGTGAAAAAATGAGAACGGATAAAATCACAATGGGTAACTTTGTCGAAATTGGCTTATAATCAGATAAAATTACAAAGGGTACCGGTAGGCCCCGAACCTTGCATTTTTGTCATAAATTTGCTGAAATCGGATAAAATTACAAGGGGTAGTAAGCCTTGCATTGCTGTCGAAAATGGGATAAAATCGGATAAAATCACAGGGGGTAAGCCTTGCTTTTTTCTCAAAATTGGGCTGAAATTTGAAAATGCAAGACTTAACCCCTTTGATTTTATCAAATTTCAGCCCATTTTTGAAAAAGGAAAAGGAGGGACCGTGACTAGCCAATCCCACAGAGGAACTATGGTGATCACCATGCTGGTACTTTGAGTCCCCTGAACGCCTGGTCGTCACTCCGACTAACTCTCTGCACAAACTTACTTTAATTTCAATTAATTTTAACAATCTATATACCAAGTATTTTGACCGTTTTTTGATACAATCACACACAAAAATACAAAACAAATTAAACAGTCGAAATTGACAAAATTGCAAGGCTTACCCCATGTGAAATATATCAAAAAACAGTCGAAAATTGATAAAATTGCCGTGCTTCTCTCCTTGCAATTATCGAGTGTCAATATTTCCGCCAGTTGAGCTAAAGTCTTGGGCCAGCTTTAATGAAAAAGCATCAGTATTGGCCACTGCATCATTTTATAGCATAAAATCACGTTTTAAAATCTGACCTAAATTTGATAAGAATGCTAGACTTACACTTTATGATTTTTTCAATTTTGTACAGAATTTACGAAAGCCAATATTTCAGCTTATTCAGCTGCAACCCTGGGTCAAGTAAAGGCATTAGAAGAGCCTACTGCATCATTTATGAGCCAAAAATCACAATTTCAAAATTGGCTCAAAAATTATAAAAATGCTAAACTTATGATTTTATTAAATTTTTGGCTTATTTTTCAACCATCATTATTTCTCAGAATAAAGCTGATATTCTAGGTCAAGTTAAATAAAAATGCATCAGAAGAGCCTACTGCATCATTTTAGAGCCGTAAATCGCAACTTCAAAAACTGCCCAAAATTTGTAAAAATGCTGAACTTACCCCTTATGATTTTTTCAATTTTTGGCCTATTTTTCAACTATTTCTATCAAAATAAATATCAAAACAGTTCAACATCTTCGCTGGGATGATCTGGGCCCAATTTCATGGCTCTGCTTACTGTAAGCAAAGAATCGGCGCTTACGGAAGCAGGGAATTCTGCGCTTACGTCAAGCGTATTTCACGGGTTAGCAGGGAATTTTTGCTTGTGCGCGTGCGCAGTCCACGTCACTAGGCATTCTATACGCTTACACAGCTAGCGCAGAAATTCGGCGCTTGCTCGGTAAGCGGAGAATGGTGATCGCAAGCGCAGAATTCGGCGGTAAGCAGAGCCATGAAATTGGGCCCTGAGCAACAATGAGTATTGTATAATTGTCGATATCAAGAAAATTTAGGGAAGAGAACACATTCCAATAAATGTCAAAAATTGACGCCTCACTCATCTTGAAAAGATACTTAATATTTACTATTACTAATATTGACTACATATCGATTATGTCTGTGTTACAGGGGGGGTATACGTTTGGTAATTACTCCACAAATTAATGACCAGAAAAAACTTACTTGGTAAAGAGCACTGGAGCGCTGTCGATATTATAAAACATTGTTAGAAACAACACCTTTTGAAGTAATGTAGTTTTAGACAAAGAGGTAATTTTTCACCAAACAATTTGAATCTGAGAAAGGCTTCAGGCATGAAGCCTTTCTCAGGCATCTGAAAGCACAATATTCTATGCAGCAACCCTGGAACCATTACCATTCCACATATCTCAGGGGGGGGTCATGTCCCAGTGTATTTTTATTTTGAGGCGGGAAAAATGTTTTGCAGTCTCTTGATTTGGTGCAATATCCTATGTCAAATACCCAGATCAAACCCTCTGATAACTTGAGCAATCTGTTTATTTAAAACATAATAAACTACACACGGAAAAATAAGACTCAAATCTTCTTAGACAATAAATAGCTGGAGTCACTTATATGTAACAAATTATTTGGAAATGCTCAACAAACAACTTAAAATATATTTTGGCATTGGGATAAAGCCTGGGCCGACACGCCTACAAGGGTTTCATATGGGCACTAATTCTCTCGACCCATCCCTCCATGTCATCCGACTACTTTCTTAAGCAACATTTCAGCCAATAACGAGCTTGTATCAGTCAAGAACCCCCAAGTTATCTTCATATTATGTACAAATTCATATCGATATTGTGAGTGATTTGATACGTGTACCCCGTCCCCGAGTCAGATACCAGTGTAAGAATCGCACAGCCATCTGTAAATTTAACAAACTCTTTGTATTTCGATTGAATCAGTTATCATTAAATTGCAGTAATCATTTTATTCTATTATGTGATTTAGTTTATGTGATTAGTTTTGGTTAAATGTTACATGTGAAAAAATTAACGTGCAAATAAGAAGTTGTTTGGGTGCCAAGTATTGTTTGTGAAATTGTGCGCACCAAGTGATTACTGATTCTAATGATAACTGAATATATTTGATCATCATGCCGTATGTTCCCCAATTTGTTGGAGCGATGCAGAGTGGCAATCAACAGGACAAGTTCGTCTGATAAGTGTACGCGATTGGCTGAAATCCCAAGCAGGCCAATGAAATTGCCCCCCCCCCCCGAGTCTCTAGTGTTATTGATTTTGAATGTGGAGAGATTTGTGGAAAAAAAACAGGTTCAAAAAATTGGACTCATGCTACAGTGCCTGGCAAAATAGTTTTCAATTATTGGTTTTAAAGGGATTGTATACGTTGGCAATTGGAACCCACTGTTTGTTTTCAATCACGAACCTGTGAAAATTTCATTTCAAAAGATGGGATAGCGTGTTTGAGATATTGCCGAAAATCTGGAGCGGTTATGTCTACTCAGGAAGAATAATCTGCAGTTGGAATACACAATCTGAGAAACTTTACTGTCAGTAATGCTTCTCAGGTTCAAATTTTGGGGGATAAAAAGTGATATATTTTTCCATAACTGCAGCGAAAAATTTCTCAAAATGCATTATACTATCCAAAGCTGCTGTACTTCTTACCAAGTAAGTTCTTAGTGCCATTAATTTAGAGTCATTACCAAACGTATACAGACCCTTTAAAGTATCTTAAAATTTGTATCTTAGATTCTTATATTATCATTCCATGAATTATGGATATGAATTGGAAATGCAATGAAAACGCAAAAAACCCCGCAGGGAAATGTTTTACTTAGATGCAAGTCGAACCCTAACTCCTGAATCATTATTGGCAAGGCCTTTTCTCTGAGATCCCTTAATGCGCTTTACAAGCATTAACACCAAAAATATAACATACTAAAATAATTATTAAAAAACTACAAGTTACATTGTAATAACCTAATCATAAAACATACAGACTTTTATCATGGTTTGACCATCTAGTTCCCTGTGTACACAATATAATTATCAAAGGTCTAACTCTCATTGCGTATGGAGGAGCCAGACTATTTTCATCCCAACCTCGGTTTGGCTAGTTATATGAATTGATCGGGGAGAAACAAGATGGCCGCAACTTGATAAATGTCTATAGGTATACAAGGCCGAGTCGGAATTGGCGGCTACAGCTATAGCGGCTACGGCTAGATTTCCGTGTCATCATGCGTTGAAGTATAGGACGCCCATAGCAACACCCATAACAAGTCGTAGCCAAAATCAGAGCCGCAATTTCGGATACGGCCCGAGGCTCTGTGCCCAATTTCATATAGCTGCTAGCACAAAAAGTAGCTAAGCGCAATAAAATGTTGCTTTAATACCAGAATAAGGTTACCAGCCAAACTACCTTGTCATGTGTACAATTTGTGATTGGTATCCTGATCATTTCTGGTTAGCAGAAAATTGTTAAGCAATATTTTCTGCTTAAGCAGCTCTATGAAGTTGGGCCCTGGTTGTCACTTCAGGATAGTGAGCACTCATGATCCGGATGATGTTGATCGCCATCTTGATTAGACTTGCTCCAGTCAGTCTTCAGCTCTTGTCCGCATGATCCTCAATCCAGCCAGAGTCATCCCTGTATCTCTGATGTCATCTCAGGCTGATGTCATCTTCAAGGCTCTCTTCCAATCTGCGGATGGAAACAATGGAACTGTTTATTGTTTGATCATTTCCACTGAATGTTTTCAACGAGGTCAGCTCCAACAAGAATCTGAAACATACCTCCTCCATCCCACCCTTATCAATGAGTTTCTGTTGTTCGAAGCTACATGTACCAAATTTGGCCAAAAGGATAATGTTCTAGTTAAATATTAAATATGTTATTCTTTGTCTGGATTGATCCATTTTTTGTTGAAGTTTTATTGAAGTAATACTACGTTTAATCTGAAATGAACAACTGTATGTCTTGTTCCTTTTTTCTTTTTTTTTTCTTTTTCTTTTTTTTTGGGGGGGGGGTATATAGAAGTAGGGCCTAGGCGTATCTAGCCTGGAACAAACAATCATGTACCTGTCTTTACTATAATCATCAGGAAAGGCAGGTACAGATAAACCTTATCGTCAAAACTTCAAACTTTGTCAAGCAGGTTATAAACCTTCTGTACATATAAATCTACTGAAGCGTCAAGGGATATTAAAACTGACAGAAAATTAAAGTTGTAGTTATGACTTGCAATTCAGGACTTATTACAAGTTATAATTATGACATATAACTCATAATTATGATTTAAAGGCACTGAACACGTTTGGAAGTTGTCAAAGACCAGTGTTCTCACTCCTCCTATCCCAACATATGCATAAAATAACAAGCCTGTGAAAATTTGGGCTCAATTGGTCATCGAAGTTGCAAGAAAATGATGAAAGAAAAAAACACCCTTGTTGTACAAATTTGTATGCTTTCAGATAGGAATAAAAACTTCTTGCAAGAAGTTTTTATTATTTTAGTGAGAAATTACCTCTTTCTCAAAAACTACGTTAAACTTCAGAGGGAGTCGTTTCCTACAATGTTTTATACTATCAACAGCTCTCCGTTGCTTGTTACCAAGTAAGTTTTTATGCTAATTTTGTTTTGAGTCATTACCAAACGAGTACGATACCTTTAAGTGGCACAAGTCTTAATTATGACTTATGCTGCTCATAATTAATTGATATAAGTCACAATTATGACCTAATTATATTTGTTTTGCAAGGTCCCTTTAACGCTTCTGTATAAATCTGTCTATTATAGATTGCTATGCAAAATGCTTTCCAAGATCATCCACTTGAAATAAAACAGAAAGAAAGATCCCCAACCCCAGTAAAAGTTGGGTCTCTCTGGAACATACAATAATTATATGAAGAAGCTAATGTTTCAGTGTAACCTTTTTAGCAACTCTTTCCACAAACTTATGACTCCACTTTCAGTGTTCCCAAACTATTATGAAATTAATTTAAAAATTATATTGTTTCAGAAAGACACCTGTCCTTGGGGGGGGGGTCTCTTTTATTTATTTTTAAGTGAATGTGATCTTGTTAAAACCTTTTGCATGGTGATCAACAGACAGACAATCTTCTTGACAAAGTTTGAAAACATGCAATGTACTGAACTAATTGACTTCAGGCATTTTAAATATTTTTTTTCAATTCAAGGTCAAAGGTCGCAGGTACCATCAACTACCCTGAACTTACCAGTGTGACCTGGTAGTGGACGTTTGACCACAAACAATGTATAATATGCACATCACAGTCAGGTTCACTTAGGTCACCACCATGCACCAGAAAACTGCAAGGCAAAGAAACGAAGTATAAATGGTTTTACAATTTTGTAGAATAATTTTCAGATTTTGAGAATTTTGAAAGCAACATTTCAGAACTGATCAAATTCAATCAAAACTTTTCTAACAAACATGGGGTGAGAGATAGTTTGTAAAATCTCTCTTTGGGTAATTCACTTCATCAAGTCAAACTTTACCAAGTGATTACTGATTCTAATGATAACTGAATATATTTGATCATCATGCCGTATGTTCCCCAATTTGTTGGAGCGATGCAGAGTGGCAATCAACAGGACAAGTTCGTCTGATAAGTGTACGCGATTGGCTGAAATCCCAAGCAGGCCAATGAAATTGCCCCCCCCCCGAGTCTCTAGTGTTATTGATTTTGAATGTGGAGAGATTTGTGGAAAAAAAACAGGTTCAAAAAATTGGACTCATGCTACAGTGCCTGGCAAAATAGTTTTCAATTATTGGTTTTAAAGGGATTGTATACGTTGGCAATTGGAACCCACTGTTTGTTTTCAATCACGAACCTGTGAAAATTTCATTTCAAAAGATGGGATAGCGTGTTTGAGATATTGCCGAAAATCTGGAGCGGTTATGTCTACTCAGGAAGAATAATCTGCAGTTGGAATACACAATCTGAGAAACTTTACTGTCAGTAATGCTTCTCAGGTTCAAATTTTGGGGGATAAAAAGTGATATATTTTTCCATAACTGCAGCGAAAAATTTCTCAAAATGCATTATACTATCCAAAGCTGCTGTACTTCTTACCAAGTAAGTTCTTAGTGCCATTAATTTAGAGTCATTACCAAACGTATACAGACCCTTTAAAGTATCTTAAAATTTGTATCTTATATTCTTATATTATCATTCCATGAATTATGGATATGAATTGGAAATGCAATGAAAACGCAAAAAACCCCGCAAACCCTCTCTTTGGGTAATTCACTTCATCAAGTCAAACTTTACCTTTGTAACTTTAACTAACAAGAAAAGTTGATAGTCATTAACCTTGATTACCAATTAAGTTGAACTAAGATCAGTTGCTACTGCTAAGTTTTTCAGGCCAATGCCTGTGAGATTAATAATTTGGACTAATGTTTCCAAATGTTTTTATCAATTTATATCCAAACGACTTATGATGAGAGAGAGAGTTTCTAGAATTCACGAATTCATAACTCGCAAAGTTTGAACACAAGCATTTAAGAACTTATCAAATTCAATCCAAACTTTTCTAACCACAAACATCTTTAAGAAGTGATATCAGCTAAGTTGCTCCTTTGAAGATTTTAAGTCCAATGTGTGGGAGATTTAATTTGTGGATCATTGTTTCCAATTGTTTGTACTGTTAATATATCCAAGCAGCTTGGGGTGAGAGATATTTTGTAAAAAGCCCAATCAAACTTTACCTTGTAACTTAAACTGACACATTACCAAATTCCTAGCCATGTCTGAAGTTAAAACCACCGGACTGCATCAACGACGAGTAGCTCATCACCTCTGGTATCTGTGATAATGAAGAAACTCTGAAGACACTAACAAGAAAAGTTGATAGTTGTAAGCAATATTTACCAACTAAATGGAACTCTGATCCAATGCTGTTGTAAGAACAAGTCCAATGCCAGTGAGATTAATGTTGGACTATTGTTTCCAATTGTTTGTATCAGTTTATATCCAAACATCTTGAGATCAAAGATACCTTTTAGAATAACTTCCAGTTGAAAGAAAGCATTTTAGAACTGATCAAATTCAATCAAAAATTCCATCAACAAACTTGCCTAAGAAGTAAAATCAGATAATTTGCTCCTTTGAAGATTTCAAGTCCAATGTGTGGGAGATTCCATTTTTTGGACGACTGCTTCCAATTTGTTGTACTAAAAATATATCCAAGCAGCTTGGGGTGAAATAGTTTGTGAAAGCTCTCTTTCGTAGTTCACTTCAAGTCACACTTTATCTAATCTTGTAACTTAAACTGAAATTGTTAAACTGAAATTGTAACTCAAAACAACTTGAGATCAAAGATACTTTGTAGAATAATATTCACATTTTGAGAAGTTTGAAAGCAAGCATTTCAGGACTGATCAAATTTAATCCAAATTTTGTTTAACCACATACATTTTTAAGAAGTGAAATCAGCTAAGTTGCTCCTTTGAAGATTTTAAGTCCAATGTGTAGGAGATTTAATTTGTGGATGATTGTTTCTAACTGTTTGTATATATCAATAATATATCCAAGCAGCTTGCTGCAGACAGCATCTCCTATTTTGTTCTCTTTTGGTAGATCACTTCCAGTCAAACTTTGCATTGTAACAAAAACTGATACATTACCAAATTCCCTGCCACGCCTGAAGTTAAAACTGTCAGATTACATCAACCAAGATTAGCTCATCACCTCTGGTATCTGTGCGATTTAAGAATTTCTGAAGACACTAACAAGAAAACTTGATAGTTATAAACCTTGTTTATCAATTAAATTGAACTCAGATCAGATGCTACTGTAAAGATTTTCAGTCCAATGCCTGTGAAATTAATTGTTGGCTATTTTTTCCGATTGTTTGTATCAATTTATATCCAAACAATTTGAGATGAGAGATAGATTGTAGAATATTTTCAGATATTGAGAAGTTTTATAGCAAACATTTTTGGACTGATCAAACACAATAATATATGAAGAGGCTATAATGTTCAATCTCACAGAAACTTGTTTTTAAAAATTCTTCCACAAACTTATGACTTCACTTTAGTGTTCCTAGACATTAAACGAATTTACAAATTATAGTGTTTGTTCCAGAAAGACGCCCTACATCTACTGGGGTGGGGTGTCTTTTTTATTTCTGTTTTTTAAGTGGATGTGATCTTGGTTAACCTTTTGCATGGTGGTCGTCAACAAAGTTTAAAAACACGAAATGCAAACATTACCAAATTCCCTGCCACGCCTGAAGTTAAAACTGTCAGATTACATCAACCAAGATTAGCTCATCACCTCTGGTATCTGTGCGATTTAAGAATTTCTGAAGACACTAACAAGAAAACTTGATAGTTATAAACCTTGTTTATCAATTAAATTGAACTCAGATCAGATGCTACTGTAAAGATTTTCAGTCCAATGCCTGTGAAATTAATTGTTGGCTATTTTTTCCGATTGTTTGTATCAATTTATATCCAAACAATTTGAGATGAGAGATAGATTGTAGAATATTTTCAGATATTGAGAAGTTTTATAGCAAACATTTTTGGACTGATCAAACACAATAATATATGAAGAGGCTATAATGTTCAATCTCACAGAAACTTGTTTTTAAAAATTCTTCCACAAACTTATGACTTCACTTTAGTGTTCCTAGACATTAAACGAATTTACAAATTATAGTGTTTGTTCCAGAAAGACGCCCTACATCTACTGGGGTGGGGTGTCTTTTTTATTTCTGTTTTTTAAGTGGATGTGATCTTGGTTAACCTTTTGCATGGTGGTCGTCAACAAAGTTTAAAAACACGAAATGCAAACTTTATCTTGTAACTTAAACTGATACATTACCAAATTCCTTGCCATGCCTAAAGTTTAAACTGCCAGACTGCATCAACGAAGAATAGTTCATCACCTCCGGTATTGTGCTAATGAAGAAGTTCTGAAGACACTAACAATAAAATTTGATAGTTATAAACCATGTTTATCAATAATTAAGTTGAACTCTGACCAGAAGCTACTCTAAAGGTTTCCAGTTCAATGCCTGTGTGATTAATTTTGGACTATTGTTTCCAATTGTTTGTAGCAATTTATATCCAAACAACTTGAGATGAGAAAGAGAGAGTTTGTAGAATAATATTCACATTTTTAGAAGTTTGAAACCAAGCATTTCAGAACTGATCAAATTCACTCCAAACTTTTCTAAACACAACCATCTTTAAGAAGTGAAACCAGCTGAAGTTGTTTCTTTGGAAATTTTTAAGTCCAATGTGTGGGAGATTTATTAATTTTTGTTCGGACAACTGCTTTCAATTATTTGTACCAATGATATATCCAAGCAGCTTGGTGCAAGAGACAAAATGTAAAATTTCTCTTTTGGTAATTCACTTCAAGTCAAACTTTATCTTGTAACATAAACTGATACATTACCAAAGTCCTTGCCATGTCTGAAGTTAAAACTGCCAGACCGCATCAACGCAGAGTAGCTCATCACCTCTAGTATCTGTGATAATGAAGAAGTTTTGAAGACAGTAACAAGAAAAGTTGATAGTTATAAACCATGTTTACCAATTAAGTTGAACTCAGATCAGTTGCTACTGTAAAGAATTTCAGGCCAATAGCTGTGAAATTAATTTTGGGCTATTGTTTCCAATTGTTTGCATCAATTAATATCCATTAAACAACTTGAGATGAGAGAGAGAGAGTTCGTAGAATAATATTCACATTTTGAGAAGTTTGAAAGCAAGCATTTCAGAACTGATCAAATTCAATCCAAACTGTTTAACCACAAACATGTTTAAGAAGTAAAATCAGCTAAGTTGCTCCTTTGAAGGTTGTAAGTCCAATGTGTGGGAGATTTAATTTGTGGATGATTGCTTCTAATTGTTTGTACCAATAATATATCCAAGCAGCTTACTGCAGGCGACAGCTCCTAAAAGCTCTCTTTTGGTAGTTCACTTCCAGTCAAAATTTTTCTTGTAACTTACACTGATACATTACCAAATTCCTTGCCATGCCTGAAGTTAATACTGCCAAACTGCATCAACGAGCAGTCGTTCATCACCTCTGATGGTATCTGAAGGAAAAAGCTCTGAAGAAAAGTTAGGATTCATAAGCCACGTTCGGTTGAGCTTTAAGTAACTTACCAAACTTAAAATCTACCGTGTCTGAGAGATGCCACCATCAGATGTGTCTTCGGATGAGAAGGGAGTTTCTAAGCTGTAGGCAGTAAATGAGATAACTGGAAAGATTGGTTAAACCATAATCTTACCTCACAACTTACTAGCCATCATTATCTGTCAAAAATTCCACCAGGTAGAAGTTCCATCTGCTAAATGGAAACAAGTCTAGATCTGCCAGAACAAAAAATAGTGTTATTGACTGTGGAGGGAAACAAATATGGTTATTGGCTGTGAAAGGAAAAATATGGTTATTGGCTGTGGAAGGAAAAAAATGGTTATTGGCTGTGGAACGAAAAGTATGGTTAATTGCTGTGGAAGGAAAAATTGTTATTACGTCTACCTAAAGCCTGACCTTACCTGACCTCATCCAACCTTACCCATGACCAGGTGATACTTAACCTGTTTGGCAATCAGTGTGTACTTCTTGTAGTTCAAACCTCTCCATCTGGTACCTCTCACATCACCAGCCAGAGTGTCTTCTTCATCTCCAGCCCTCAATGACGGCCACGTAAAACTGTCATGGACCTGTTGGAAGACAACACTTAAGATATAGGCCTACTCTATGTCCCTCTAGGCCTAATCAACTTACCATTTTATACTTACAACAATCACCTTTAACATCAAGAGGGGGACGTCTTCTTTGTTTCTTCTTCTTCTTGTTTCTCGTCCCTTTTTTTCCCGACTCGCTTTGCAAAACATTGCCTGCCTGCCATGCACCGCTGTAAAAACTAGGTTTTGGAACTTGCCTGCCATGCACCGCTGTAAAAACTAGGTTTTGGAACTTTAAACAAAAAAATGTTTTGCTTTCTGATCATTTCTCTCACAATCAATCAATTAAATTTATTCGTCAGCAATATTAAACGATTAATTTACCTCAATTAAATTAACCATTTAAATATCACTAACTGAAAGAATTCATCGACTGATTAGTGTAAACTGCAAATGATCCATGTTGACATGGTTTTACACTACTGTGGAGCAACTTGGGGGGGGTAATTTTGTTTTTGCCAAGATCATCCCGATAAAATAATATATTAAAAACACTAAGTTTACAGTTTGTGCATCAGGCACATACTGATTTATCATTTACAAGCTTTTTTTGTGCTTTTATGGGGCTGATTTATATTACTTTTGAGAAAAAACCTGGTGGTAAAATTTAATTAATCTGATATACTTCAGAATGTTTAATGTATAAATGTTATATCTTAAAATGGCTTTTATGCTTGTATAGGAACAAAAGGTTGTCATTTGTAGAAAAACTTTTGTGTGATTTTTAATGTTCCTTAATTTGCACCAGGGAATTCATCCAAAGTCTTTATGTATTGTTTTTATACACTTTTGTCAGTCTTTATATGTACATTTTTTATTTTGTAGTTTTTGGTAACTTTTTTAATTGTTTCATAATTAAGAAAGTACATAAGGGGTCTCTAACTGAAAAATGTTATGCTAAAAATAAGCGAATTAATTATGCCAATGTATAGCTTTTAAAATGACAACAAAATAAGGTCACCAGCTTCTTTCAAACCCTGGGAAACGTTCCAAGAGAAACTAATATTTTACTTTAAAGGCATCACTCTGGCCACGACCAAAATGCCCTGAATTCAAGAAAACCCTCTCAGAAAAAGATAGTATAGATGGCATCACCATTGACAATTTTAGTAGACAACATCAACAAGTGCCGAGATGAACATCCTGTAGGGATGAGAAAATTATGAGAGAAAAATACTAGTTATTGGGGAGGAATGGGGTTATATCTTCGCTTACCGGCAGATGCCTTCTTTGCCTCAACGATGGCATTGTAAAACTGTCATGGACAACACTTAAGTTTTAGGCCTACACTATTGTCCCTCTAACCAACTTACCATGTATACATACCATAATCACCTTTAACGTCAAGAAGGGTGTCTTCTTTTTCTTTGTTTCTCCTTTTTCTTGTTTCTCTTCCCTTCTTTGTTCCTCTCACTTCTCAATGCATTGCCTCAATGCATTGTTAAAACACTAAATTGGACATTTTTGATTTCTTATGTTGGGCAACTTATCTGTTCAATCGTTATCAATTGATGAAATTTATTCATCAGAATTATTAAACGGTTCATTTAGCTCATCTAAATTAAACATATTAATATTCCAAACTGAATAAATTCATCATCTAATAAGTGTTTATTGCCAAGTTCAATCTTACATTGTTCTACACTATTTGAGGCAGCTTATGGGAAACCGTTTTCCATTTTGTTTTTCGTTGAGTTGAATTCTGTTAAAATGAGCGAATAAGACACTTGTATTTGTTTCTCTGTTTCCTTTTCCCCCAGTTTTATTTATTTTTTTGTTGGGGGGGGCGGGGGGAGAGGAGGGGCTCACTTCTCAATGCCTGCAAGCAGCACCCTAAAAACTAAATGTTGGGAAATTAGTTGTTTTCTTCTGTTGCGCAACCTATCTATTCGCTCGCAATCAATTGATCAAATTTATTTTATTCATCAGAAATATTAAACGATTAATTTAGCTCATCTAAATTAACCATTTTAATATTTCTAACTCAATTTGAAGCAGGGAATTAATGTGAATTTTCAACATTCTTTAAGTAACAAGGTTTGACGCTTTCCAGGTCTATGTTATAAATTTGTTTATAATGAGCTATTTCATATATCAGATTTTTGTTAATCTCTAAGAATTTTTTCGAAAGAAATTATGCAAGTGCAAAAGGTTCTCTAACTGAACATTTTTCTGATCAAATATTAATCATGACAATGTATAGCTTTAAAATGACAGCAAAAGGTCACCAGCTTCTTCCAAACCCTGGGAAATGTTCCAAGATAATTCATTTTATTTCAATGCATCACTCTGGCCACGACCAAAATGCCCCGACATCAAGAAAATCCTCTCAGAAAAAATAGTGGATGACATCACCATTGACAAAATTAGTAGACAACATCAACAAGTGCCGGGATGAGAAAAATAACCTACTAGTTATTGGGGAGGAATGGGGTTAGATCTTCGCTTACCACAGTTGATGCCATCTTAAAGATCTTGTCTTACCACTTGGACGACCTCTAGCAAAACCCATACCACACAATCCATAGATCTTCTTTCTTCACCCAGTGGGATAAACGTTTTAAAGTTCTGACAACAGTCAGCAAAAAGTGCTCAGTTCTGAAACTCAAAACCGAAAGTCACTTTAAAGTTCTTGTCTTGCCATTTGGACGAGTTCTTGCCACTTGGAAGATTTATTGCCACTTGGACGACCTCTAGCCACTTGGACGACTTATAGCCACACCCATACCACACAATCCATAGATCTTCTGTCTTCACCCTTTGGGCATAAAAGTTTCAAGTTCTGACAACAGTCAGCAAAAAGTGCCTAGTATAACATTAACAGTTCTCAAATTCAAAACCGTAAGTCCCCTTTTTAAGGTATTAAGTCAGTTCCAGGGGGAGAGCTTCTCACGCCAACTTGACGGAGCTCGCAAGCAAAAGCGAAAGCTCAACAGGAGAATGAGTCCATTTGAAAGTTCAGTTCCTACAGTTCTTGTCGTCTTAAGAAGAATTTACAAACTCCTGGAACTCTCCAACTCTACTCGCAAGCTCAACATCAAAGTCGGTACATGACACCAGCGGGTTGGTTGAGTACGCCGGCGACAATTATTCTGTCTAACTTCGAGAAATTCTCAAACCAGCAAAAACTCTGCGGGAGTTCTCAACAGTTGAACACTCGGCTACGAAATTAGACCAATGTGAGATTTGCTCATAAAAAGGCTTTGGTGAAATACTTGACCAAAAGTCCTCATGTCAGAAGTCACTTTCTTCTGCAGTTTTAAGTAAATTTTACCTTCAGAATTTCGTAGGTAATGTCTTAAATATAACAAGTGACTGATACAGTTAGTTTAACTTATAAAGAGTGAAACTACTATGATAAAGTTCATCCGATACGCAAGGTCCAAATCCAGCCATGAAGAGTCTCCATGTTGTCCGTCCGCCGTCCCGTGTGGAAAACTATACCATCCGGTCTTGCAGTGTCTTTTTCTTATAGCTAAAAGCACAGAGACGAGATATTTGCATAACAATGCTGATTTGGCTGCATACTGAATTGGCTTGGTAACAATCTGGTCCAATAACATTGTGCGGATCTGTTCCGATGACAATGTGCGGAATTTCTTTAACGCGAAGAAACCTCAACCTGAAGGAATAATAGACCCGCCCTGTTGCCTAGCCTTAACATTTGACGTCACACTTCGAGGCCCGTGAATCCAGGGGCCTTTCTCAAACCTCGGCTTGGGCTCCGTCTGCGCTATACATTATTGGAGCAGCGTGTATTTTGCACGCAGTGGTTCGATCACCAGCCCTGTTGTTGCCTTACTCGGGCGGTGCCATGTATAAGTCACTAAATATAGCTTGTGAATATAGAATGATGTAATATTTGCTCCAAGGATAACAAACAAACCATTTATTTCAGAGTTTTTTGCCTCACATTGTTTATAACTTGTGTTGGTTTAGAGCAGGCCCGTAACCAGGAATTCCCTTTGTGTGTGTGTGCCTTCATATTCACTACCTTATGGAGACCGAGAACAAAACAGAAAAGGGAAAACAAAAGGTCTCCATAGGGGAATTCTAAAGACTTGGGTGCTCCACAAGGAATTTTGTCTATGGGAGGTTCTTAACTACAGGGACAAAGGAAAGAACAAAAGATGTCTCCACAGGGATGTAAAAAATAGATGTGTGTGTGTGTGTGTGTCTATCCATTCAAACCGAGGACTTTAACAAAAAGGATCCGCACGTTTGACAGAGCGAGGACGTCCTCGCTTCGTCCCAATGAGGACGTCGCTAAAAAAAACTATGTCCAAACAATGGGAGAACAAAGAGAAGTCCTCGGTAAGCGGGATTTACAAACATGCGTGTGTGTGGGGGGGGGATATGAAAGAAAATGTACATCGGCGCGTTAGCGCCGCCCGTCGCACAGCGACGCAGAGGGAGTTGGAACGAAGGCCCAATAGAAGGCCCAATTCAAGCCGTTTGGTCCATTTTAGCGCTAATTGATTTCCAAACAATGGGAGAACAAAGAGAAGTCCTCGGTAAGCGGGATTTACAAACATGCGTGTGTGTGTGTGTGGGGGGGGGGGGAGAATATGAAAGAAAATGTACATCGGCGCGTTAGCGCCGCCCGTGGCACAGCGACGCAGAGGGAGTTGGAACGAAGGCCCAATTGAAGGCCCAATTCAAGCCGTTTGGTCCATTTTAGCGCTAATTGATTTGTGCGCACCTTTAAAAAAAAAAAATTGGGGTGGACTTTTCTTCTACTTTTTATTTTATTTTGGAGGGCCTTTTTTTGAGGGGGGGCGTACGCCCCCGCCATTCCTAGTTACGGGCCTGGTTTAGAGAATAGCGCTTAAATGCGGGAGGTTCGATTCTCACTCACGGGGGCCTTGACTGTTTTCCCCTCCACGGTGAGACCAAAGAGTGCCCAGCGCAAATTATACACAATAGTCAGACTCCCCCTATATCTAAATTATTCACTCTTCTGTATTGACCACGGCCAGCCATTGTTTTCGTTAAAAATCGCTTTACTTGGCGATAACGCAAAACGATTGTAGAAATGAATTCTCCTCAGAATATCTGCCTTTATAGGCGGAGGCAACTATACGAATCAGTAAGCACATAACATGAGAACAAATTTGATCGTACAAACTATTTGAAAACATGTTTTCTCGTTGATGAAGTTGAACTGTTGACCCGCTTATTGCCGTTGTCAAGACAAAGCGGTCAACACTTTGCGTGTGTGTGATGTACCAGTCTGGTAGTTATGCGTCATTCTATCCATTGAACCGTCGGGTTTGTCAGACCAGCGTCTGTATTTATCTTATCTGTGTACATAAATCTGAGCATGTGCTCACTTCAAATCTGCAGCCACCTAACGTTCTAAAACTTTTGCAATTTTGATGGATGTGGCGAGATACGACACACCCTTTTAATATTTGCAAAGCACCGAAACTCACAGCAAAGCAATTTTAACCAACACAAATACCACGTGATGTATGGGTTCCTGGTTCCCTGTGAATGGTTGTTTAGCAAGCAAATAATGCAAGTATTATGTTCTGCCAAGTGTAGTTACCAGTGGGCCATATCAGTCGATCACGGTCGATCAGATATAATTCCCAACAACAGTGAAGGAGACTGGGTCAGTATTCAAAGTACAAAACGGAGACATTGTTGAGATAATTCTGTTAACAATATATTTAACGTCTTATGCTGCTGTGAAACACAATCTGCTATTGCCCACAGCTTGTGCACAAGGCTACTCATTTTGAGTATCGAAACCTTTTCTGCTCCGAATTGACAAAGAATCAAACCATGGCGTTTCTTCAGGGGATACTTAGCTTGTTGACGGTCAAGTCAGTACTGGTTGGGTTGATAGCTCTCTTCATAGCTACATGGTTTTACCGACGGCCGAGGAATCTTCCGCCCGGTCCGACTGGATGGCCCCTTGTTGGCTACCTCCCAAATCTCCTCTTGGCCGGAGACGAGTACAAGAACTTAAGCCGACTGGCTAAGACCTACGGACCGGTGTTTAGTATGAATCTAGGCGGTACATTGGTGGTGGTTGTCAACAGCTTCAATTCCATCAAGGAGGCCCTTAGTCATCCGAACACCTCAGCCCGTCCACCCACATCTTTCTTCAGGAAAATGACAAAAGATCCAGAGGCCTTGGGTAATGTTTGTTTATACTTTAAACATCAAACATTTATATTGTACGTTAATATTTACGTAAATATTCAGGATTTGTGCCCCAAATCGTACATATTCAAGATTTCGACCGTGTCGCGAGTATTTACGTTTATATTTGCGATTTGGGGGAACGTATAAACAACTATACGTCCCCTAATGGAGTAGGCTTACTGTTGTCAAATTGGCCGGAGCTTCTGCCTGTCATTTATCTTTATTAGAGTGCAGAAGCCTATTGTTAATCTTGTTAGTGAAGGGTTGGGATCAACGTTACAACCTCTTGCCCACCGTAGGTCTGTAGTCAGCCTCTGTCTTTTCTAAAGATGGTAAATGTGCCACCAGTGTGTTCGACCTGGTTCCTCCTTTCAGGATATTTGAGCGTGAAACCAGGCTTTCTGCTTCTTCTCACCCACAGGCTTTACTGAGATGTAGAACAAAGAGCCATTCCAACAGCTTTATTGCTTTGAAACTTGCATTAAAAAACCCAGATCGTGAATTTATTACATATTTACGTAAATATTTGCGATTTGGAGCACAAATCGTGGATATTCACGTAACGTACGGTAAATATTCGCGACACGGCCGAAATCCTGAATATTTACTTACGTGAATATTTGAAATTTGAGGCACAAATCGGGAATGTAAATGTATCTGTTCGATGTCCCTTTAAAGCCACAAAAGTCATGTTTACATGTCAAAACAAGATTATCAAAATAAAAATATTGAGAAACACTGTTAATTCTTTAAAGAAAATGAATACTGTAACAACAATAACATCGCAAGGGTTACATGTGAAAAGATAAACCGGAAATCAAAACATTACTTTAGTGGAACTGGTATTAGTAATTTTTTCAATTATGCAACCCTCCGAACAGCCGAGGGGCGCGGGCGGAAGGACCAGCTTCATACTTTACAAAATGTGTAAATCAATTCCGCTGATTTTGTTTTTAACTACCTTTAAGAACCCTTCTTTCATATACTGTAGTGATTTCTGGGTGAGTGAACTCAGAGGTTGACAAATAGTGTGGGAAAGCTGGGTCACACTATAACGTGCACACACAAATCTTATTGTGTGCACAAAAACTTAATCCTCTCGAAATGTACTACGTTTTAAAAATTAGTAGTGTGAACCAATGTGTAAATCTTTAGTGTGTGGGTCCAGGGCACATCTATTTATCTGTTCAGATCATTAGAAAAAGAATTGTGCCCCAAACACAGTAATACAATCTGCCTTCCTAGCGCGCTCATCAGTGGGCCGGCATGTAGTTGTTTTCCCGTGGCTGCTCGGAAAGGCACCGTGTGTGACCACTACTTGACCTATCACCCGTTCTTGATGCATTTGGAGTAAGTAGCCAAGTGCATCCATTCAGTCTGCCAAGCCAGGTTGTAGGTGTCATGGGTTAAGGTTCTAATTCTTAAATTACACAATATTGTGATTAAATCCTTTTTGGTTGCCGTTGCTCCTCCATTTTGTTCTCTAGAACTGGTCTTTATAGAAGGGTGAATCATCAGAACGGGACCCAATATTATCACAGATCTCCTTGGCCAGAGGCTTGAAAGCACAGAACCGAAAACATTTACGGTGTTTATTGGTATTTTTTCCTCTTCAAGGTGTAGTAAACTCTTCTGGTGAAAGCTGGTTCCAGCAGAGGAAGTTTTCTCTGTCAGTACTGAGAGGGTTGGGCGTGTGGAGGTCAAGCTTCGATGGCGTCATCGCTACCGAGGCAGGGTGTCTTATCAAAAGCATCAAGGAATACGGGGAAAACCCATTCGATCCAGCCCATTTGTTTAGTAATGCTGTATCGAATGTCATCTGCTCCGTTACCCTGGGTCAAAGATTCGAATACTCTGATCCAAAGTTCAAGCAACTGCTGAAGTTGATGAACCGTAATTTAGAACTTATTGGCGGCGGAGAAGTGTATGTGTTCCTACCCATCATGGACTATTTTACATTCACGTCAAAGTTCAAGGAACAGGAAACTAACGTACACCTGATACTCGAGTTTCTCCGGGAATATGTGGAGAACCACCGTAGCAATTTAGATGCCGACAACCCGAAAGATTTCATCGATGTCTTCCTCAGAGATATCCACGTCAACGAGACCAAGAATAAAGAGAGTAACATTACAATGAACAATATGTTGCTGACTTCTTTTGACCTTTTTGCGGCTGGAACAGAGACTACAGCAACCACCCTCCGCTGGGCTTTGCTGTACATGATGGCCTACCCTGAGGTACAAGCCAAGATACAGCAGGAAATAGATGACAACGTGGGTAGAGACCGTCTACCACGCCTTGCAGACAAACCTCAGTTGCCATATACTGAGGCGACCATCCTGGAGGTACAGCGTCTGGCGTCGATTGTGGCTCTCGGCATTCCCCACATGTTCTCCAAGGATACCAGCCTACTTGGCTACGATATCCCCAAGGGGACATTGCTTCTTGCTAATCTTTGGGCCGTCAGCCGAGATCCATCCATTTGGTCCGATCCAGAAAGATTTAATCCGGAGAGATTTCTTGACGAAGCAGGCTCTTTAAAGCTGAGGGCGGAGCACATGCCTTTTGGTACAGGTAAAGACCTTTCAACTCAAACAATCCCCCGCTATCCCATCATCAAATAATTGCATTGATTGAACATCGGGAAAAATTCAATTAGCCTATTTCATATCAGTGGAACACGAGACTTTGCCAATGATGTGCTTTCGGAAACGATATTTCTATATTAACCGCTTGAACATTTTGATACCAAAGATAGTTTAAAAGTTGTCGTTTTTTGTATCGTTCTTGTTTTTCTTGCAGGTCGCCGGGTATGTCTCGGGGAGCAGCTCGCCAAGATGGAGCTGTTCATCTTCTTCTCGCATTTACTGCATCAGTTTTCCTTAAAGAAACCGGATGATTCTCAACCATTATCATTCGAGATTGTCAACGGCCTCACGTTGGCCCCGATTCCATATGAAATCTGTGCCATTCCTAGAGAATAAATAGACCCACAATCTTTCCAACAATCTCTTTGGTTGGGGAGGAATGCAATCTATTCCTACCTCCATGATTAAACAAGCGGTAACACGGAATTAAATCTCGCGTAACCCCGAGGTTTGCCAAGGTACAACGTGGTTACACGAGGTTCAACTCCGACTTAACGCTTGGTTTATTTCCTCCCTATGCTTGAGCGTGGTTCTATAACAAATTCACCATTCACGAAATATTTCTTCGATGGACTATAACTATTTACACGATTTTTTAATTTCATTTCCTATTATTTGTGTACTAAATTAGATTTTATAAGCGATTAAAAAAGAACAAAGAAAACGAGAGAAAAAAGATCAGTTGCAAATTAGTAACATCAAAATGTTGGTCCAGAATTTTAAAGATGTCCTGAGCATTTGTAATGTTGCATTTTAAATTCAGGCATCGGATTTGGCTTCTGTCGGTAATTTTGAAAACGTGCACTTTCTGTACGGGGCAACAAACAGTCGGAATGATCCTGTAGCTGAAGTTGAAGTTTTGCTTAAAGATGGGGTCCCGGGCCTTTTATGCTTCAGTCACCAAATGCGTTCCCAATAAGGGTAGAGAGCTTCTTCATTATCCATTACAACAGTTGGGCAATAGCACAATCCAATTGGACATTATAAAAGGACTCAGTATCGTAAAGTCTTGTCAAAGGCAAGGAAAATGGGTAAAACGTAGTTTTGTTTACGGCATTACCAAACAAACGCTGCGTGTGTGCAAACCATTGTGACCCATGTTTACAATAATTATGTTGTACTTGTGTAGGGCAGAGATACGGCTCTGGTGTAGGGCAGAGCTGTGTATTGAGAGAGTTGCGACATGGAGGGACCAGCTTTCCCCCGTCACGTGGTTGCCGGACGACATTTTGTTCCAAATGCAGCACAACCCAATATGGGCAGACTAGTCTGGCACCCTGTATTCGCCAATGCATTTTTTGGAGACAAAATGGCTTCTAATCGCAAGTTGTCGCAACTCTCTCAATATACGGCTCTGGTGTAGGGATACCAAGTGCGCCCTCAGTGTTCTTGGGCCTGATACAACTTTCCTATTTGCATATTTAGTTTACTATACAAAATCAAATTTAGAGTTTGTGTCCCCTGATCTTTGGACCTTTCGCGAGAAAAAGCACACAATTTTTTTCTGTTGGTAATTATCTCTCTTTATTTGTAGGGAGCATGGCTCTGGCCATCAATAAGAGCAAATGTTAATGTCTTGTGGGAGGTATAGTTTTTAGAACCTCTAAGGAGTACCAATTGAGGTTGATGCCAAAGTCATTATTGTTGAAAGTTTGTGTTACAATGTAATTTGTTGTAGTCAAGCACTGTGTATAGCAAGCCATGTGTTGACCTGTGGACTTTACGACCACACACACACACACATGTTTGTAAATCCCGCTTACCGAGGACTTCTCTTTGTTCTCCCATTGTTTGGACATAGTTTTTTTTAGCGACATCCCCATTGGGTTTGTACACAAAAACGAAGCGAGGACGTCCTCGCTCTGTCAAACACCCGGATCCCTTTTGTTAAAGTCCTCGGTTTGAATGGATAGACACGCTCACACACACACAATGTTTGTAAATCCCGCTTACCGAGGACTTCACTATGTTCTCCCATTGTTTAGACATAGTTTTTTTTAGCGACGTCCCCATTGGGTTTGTACACGAAAACGAAGCGAGGACGTCCTCGCTCTGTCAAACATCCGGATCCCTTTTGTTAAAGTCCTCGGTTTGAATGGATAGACACGCTCACACACACACGTTTGTGAATCCCGTAAATCGAGGACTTCTCTTTGTTCTTCCATCGCTCTGTCACACCCCCAGATCCTTTTTGTTAAAGTCCTACGCTCACACACACACATTGGAGGCCAAGGACAAAACAAAAAAAGGAAAAGGGACTCCATAGGAAAATTATAATGGCCGTGTTCCAGAAGGAAATTTGTGTACAAAGTCTAAGGGAAACTGTTAAGTGCAGGGACAAAGGAAAGAACAAAGTTATGCTCCACAAGGATTCATTTTTAAAGAACATTGTGCTGTGCTATTATTATGGTGATTGTGTGGAGTTTTATAATAAAACTAGAGGACGTACAAAACCATTTGACACGGCCCGACAAGGAGCATTTGTTTGCCATCGAGAAAATGGTGCACAGGTCAAGCACCCTGCTCTAATTTACAAACCCTCTGTGGACTTTCCTTTGTTCTGTACACTTAAGAAAATAATACAATTTTCAACACTGGTGAAAACACTGTGTGGACTTGTGTAAGTCCACATAGTGTTTCAAAACCATGCCTTGGGTGGACCTATTTTGTTCTCAGGTCCACACTTCGTACTCGCCCAACAGTTCACACAGCCAACATTTTGTAAGGGGACAATTTTATGTAACTTACCCATATAGGGATTCGAACCAATGGTGGGCCAGTGCGGTTACGTGTGTGTAGTTAGAGTGCTCCCTGTATAGTTCTACCATATAACTCTATGGGTATATCCTGCTACTATATTCTAATAAATAAATAAATTAGTTGCATGAGATTTTTCTGTTTATATTTGAGACGTCATCGTGTGGATTTTGTATTTTGTGTTAATTCTCGTCCTTTTTCAGTAGAGGACTGTTCCCTATCCCCCTCATACGACGGGACAGATCACTCCAATTTGTCCATCTACTTGTCATCGATAGGTGCAAGCTGGGTGCCAGCTGACGTTGCCCGAACATCTGACGTCACACGTCGAGGCTTCTGAATAACGCCAGACACAGGCCTTCACAAGCTGGCTGGTTTCTGCAAAATGTTCCTTTGACCTTGCGTGCCTAATATTGTGTGTGCAGTTTCGGTATTGTAGTTATGTGTCATTATCTGCTGTCACCTATATTCCAAAAAGTTTCCCGTGGCGAGATGCAACACCCTTTCAATATTTGCAGAGCATCGAATATAATATTTACTCAACAAAACAATAAAAACCAACAAAAAAACCAAGCAAATACTGTAAGTAATGATTTGCTGTCAAGTAGTTACCAGTGGGCCACATCATTCAAACAAGTTTGATCAGATACAGTTCCTATCGACAGTGAAGGAGACTGGGTCAATGTTCCAAAGTACAAAACAGAGGCTGGAGATTGTGTCAGCCACCACAACCCCAGCTCACGAGAGGGTCTCTTGGTGGATGCCCGGGGCCCAATTAAATAGAGCTGCTAAAGCAAAAAAATAATCGCTTAACTATTTTCTGCTAAGCAGAAGTGAGCAGGATACCAGTCATAAATTGTACTTGTGGCATGGTAGTTTGGCTGGTAACCTTATTCTGGAAAGCATAATTTTGTTGTGCTTAGCTACTTTTTGTGCTTAAGCAGCTCTATGAAAGTGGGCTCTGGGCTGCGTTCCACTTGCACAAACACATCGCAGCCGTTCTCGCAAACGTTTGTGATCATTTGTGACCGATTGGAACGATTGGTTGCGCGCTTCCTGATGTCAATATGGCTGCGCTCTATAATGAAGATGACGACACCGTATGTATTTTTTTTGTAAAACGTTGTTTTTTGCTGTTTATAGGCATATTTTAGTCCTCTTTTGTACATCACGACATCAACTAATTAAGTTGTTAAAAAAAATTGTTCGTGACAAGAAAATAAAATCGTGTCTTGTCGGTTATCTTGTTGTTGTCCGCCATTTTTTAAGCCGCTCACCAACAACCTCCGAAATACGCTCGCCTATGGTTGCTAACGTTCGCCAACGTTGGCGGCGCACAACTCTTTCCACTCGCAACAGACTGTGCAAGTCTCGCGCATTATTTGAACTTCCGGGACCATTGTGGTCCCAACCATTTATGGAGATTTACGTGGGCAAGATTTTGTTTTGTCATTTATTTTAGTTTAACGTGGTGAATGACCATGAAAAGTAAATATATCGTTGGGAATGTAATACTTAGTTATAAAAAATATGAAAGTAAAATCAATTCAACAATATAACGAAGAAAACCCGATAATTAAACTTGACCTCAGCTTCCGGTTACTGCAAAAAACTAAGAATTTTGTGCTCACCTCCAATCACAAAACTTATGTAAACGCTTGTTTTGGATTCGCGATGATAATCGCCAGATGCTGTAATTGCAACGCGAAGCCTTTTCATAGCAGTCTATGATTGTTGAGGCGTCAGCGTCCTCTAAAATCTGCGTCAAGCGTTAATTTTACGCCCGTGTGACCTTCGCGAATCCGCGTAAGGGGTTTTTGAAAAGTTAAGATCAAATAAGCATCCTTGTCCCAGAGTTTTAATTTTGTTTCAATAATAATTAACAGAAACTGTTTTGTATTTATTATAAACACTAAAACTGATTATATAAACATGTAATGAGTATTTTTGTTCTTCAGATTCTTCTTCAGTTTTTATCAATAAATAAAATTTAAAACAAAGATTTGATTTCAGAAAAAAAAAAAGTTCTTCGCTTGACGTGTTTTCTCGTTCCGATACGCGCGAGACTTGCACAGTCTATTGGATGCATGGACGCTTAAGAATGTCTACGTCACTCTTACAAAATGAAAGTATAGTTCATCCTGTAAGTTAAAGGACTGATTCAACTCTTTTTGTGGGTCGTACCAAAGTTTAAATTTCTTCTTTCTTTCCACATGTATCCACTCGGGATCATAGAACTTTGCGAGGGGGAAGGGGTCCAACATAAATCTGGTTTGCCTCTGTATTGAACAAATGTGGGAAGAAGCCTTTCTTATTCTCCGTCAAACCAAATTTTGACGGTAACTTTAGACAAGGCCATTGGTGGAAAATGAAGTGAATTGATGACTCTCCTATTGAATTGAGGGACATTGATACACATTACTTTTGCACCCGAGTAAGTCACTTTTGGTATGCATGCATTCTTAAATATATAGTTAGCCAGAAGAAAGTACGAGTCGTATGATTTTGCATTGTGTGCTATGGCAACGCTGAATTCGGTTTCGCTGGAAGAAAATAACCAGTTACAGAAATCAACTCGTGTGTTTTTCCCGCTAAACACCCTTTGATCAACGCAAGAATTACATGTATATAACCTGACGGTTTTCCCGCACATCTCTCTACGGATAAATTATTCATTTCCATGAAAGGTAACGAAATGGGAAAGTTTAAGACCGGCGAATTAAACACTAGACGTACCATCTCACGTGGCTGTACACCCTCTCCTAAAAGATGGAACAAGCTTTCGAAAATAGAAAGCTAACCTAGGCAAAACCTGTTAAAAACTTCATACTATTACGAAAGGGTACGTTATAATCGTAAGTATAAGCTTGAAACCTTTTAACAAATGTCTCTTCCACACTCACTATGTCAAAACGTTTCTTTCGCTCAGGTTCTCCCTCAGAGCCGTCCTCATCTGAAGTAGTCCTCTTTCTCGACGTCCTAGGTTGGGCTGGTGCTTCGTCTTTGTCCTCACTCGTGATGTTCTACTCGTCCGTCTCCAAACTAAATGGGTCTGCGTCATCCAGTCTCGGGGCCCTCCTTACACTGTCAATGTCACTGGTTCCAGGTTCCAATCTGTGGCTGATTCGATTGCTTGAAAATTGATTGACCGCATCGACATCATCGTTAAAGCTCTCCACACGGTCTCTTCTTTTTGAAGAGCGGGAATCACCTCTGCGTGAGATGTAAGGTCTGGAAAACCACAGTTCTGTCCACCCAGACCACACATTCCAATACGGTGCCCACAAAAATGACCATCATTCAGTGACCAAAATAATGATAACATGTCCTCAGCCTGTGTTGCTCTCAGTACATGGTGTACATGTAGCCTACATGTGCTTCATATACTGTACTACTGCAGGCACGGCGAAAAGTGCAAAGTGCGCACGCGCGAAGCTGATTCCGGTAGAAAATACGCCCATTATTTATGCTTAGTGGGCTCATCTGTCCTGGGGGAAAAAAAAATACGCGCGCCGCCAGTCGCAAAGCGACGCAGGGGGAGTTGGAACATTTTTGAAAATGAAGGCAGCGCAAATTGTACATAACAGTCAGTGCAGTTGTTCTCAAATGCTTCAGTCAGACTCCCCCTTTCTAAATTATTCACTCTTCTGTATTGACCACGGCCAGCCATTGTTTTCGTAAAAAATCGCTTTATTTGGCGATAACGCAAAACAATTGTAGAAATGAATTCTCCTCAGAATATCTGCCTTTATAGGCAACTACGAATCAATAAGCACATAACATCAGAACAGATTTGATTGAACAAATTATTTGAAAAAAATGTTTGCTCATTGATGAAATTGAACTATTGACCAGCTTCTTGCTGCTGGCTTTTACGAAACTGAATGATCTTTGTGACCTAATGAATTTGAAAAATCTTATTTGACCAGTGAATGCTAAACTGTTGAAACTGAATTACTCCTTTTGACTGTTGAATGCTGATGCAACGGAGCATTCATTTTTATACGACTTTGAATTGGCCGGGTGTTAAATTAAATGATTTTTCGTTGAAGTTAGCCGGGAAAACATAATGTTCATTCTTTTTAGGGACACGAAACTGACTTGCCCAAGTTGGCGTGAAAGCTTATGAGATTGATCTATGAATTATTGAACGGTTGGAAAACCAGTAAAGAGCAGCCAGTTTCTTTTAATGCGGGACTTGTGAATCTGGTATAACTGATAAATGTACCGGTATGTTTTAATTGAATAAAAGAAATGAAAATTCCCCGAGGGGAAAAAAAAAAAAAAGAGCAGCCCGTTTCCTTTAATGCAGGACTTGTGAATCTGATATAAGTGATACATGTACCGGTATGTTTTAATTGAATGAAAAAATGAAAATGCCCCGAGGAAAATAAAAGGGACAATGTTGTACTTTCAAAATTACCGTATGTTTCGTTGCAATTTATCTATCTCACTACAAGCAAAACAAAATAATTACATAAAATTACAACATTCACCGCCAACAATATTCCTAACCCTAACCCTTACCCTAACCCTAACCCATGATTGCTATAACAAATGAAAACAGTGGGATAAACCGTTGTCAAGACAAAGCGGTCAACGCAGGAGGTCCACGATTGGAGGACATTACGCATTTGCGTGTGTGTGTGATGTACCAGTCTGGTAGTTAGGCGTCATTCTATCCATTGAACCGTCGGGTTTGTCAGACCAGTGTCTTTATATTTGCAGACAAACAGGGGAACAGTCTACAGTGAGGTATGAAATAATTTTTCACTTTGTACGTAATTCTGAGCAGGCGCTCACTTCAAATTTCCAGCCACCTAAACGTTCTAAAACTTTTCCAATTGTGATGGATGTGGCGAGATACGACACCCTTTTAATATTTGCGAAGCACCGAATATATTATTAACTCATAGCAAAGCAATTATAACCAACAAAAATACCACGTGATGTCTGGGTTCATGATTCCCTGCAAATGGTTGTTTAGCAAGCAAATACTGTAAGTAAAATTATGTTCTGCCAAGTGTAGTTATCATCGGGCCATATCATTCGATCACAGTCGATCAGATACAATTCCCATCAACAATGAAGGAGACAGGGTCAATATTCAAAAGTACAAAACGGAGACATTGTTGAGATAATTCTGATAACAATATATGTTACGTATTATGCTGCTGTAAAACACAATCTACTATTGCCCACAGCTCGTACACAAGGCAACTCATTTTGAGTTCCGAACCCTCAATTTTCTGTTAGCTCCGACTTGACAAAGAATCAAACCATGGCGTTTCTTCAGGGGATATTTAGCTTGTTGACTGTCAAGTCAGTACTGGTTGGGTTGATAGCTCTCTTCATAGCTACATGGTTTCACCGACGGCCGAGGAACCTTCCTCCCGGTCCGACTGGATGGCCCCTTGTTGGCTACCTCCCAAACCTTGTCTTGGCCGGAGACGAGTACAAGAACTTAAGTCGACTGGCTAAGACCTACGGACAGGTGTTTAGTATGAATCTAGGCGGTACATTGGTGGTGGTCGTCAACAGCTTCGATTCCATCAAGGAGGCCATGTCTCATCCAAACACCTCAGACCGTCCACCCACATCGTTCTACAAGAAAATGACAGATGATCCAGAGGCCTTGGGTAATGTTTGTTTTTACTTTAAACATCAAACATTTATATTATACGTAAATATTTACGTACATATTCAGGATTTGTGCCCCAAATCGTAAATATTCAAGATTTCGACCGTGTCGCGAATATTTACGTTTATATTTGCGATTTGGGGAAACGTATAAACAACTATACGTCCCGTGATGGAGTAGGCTTACTGCTTTCACATTGGCCGGAGCTTCTGCCTGTCATTTATCTTTATTAGAGTGCAGAAGCCTATTGTTAATCTTGTTAGTGAAGGGTTGGGATCAACGTTACAACCTCTTGCCCACCGTAGGTCTGTAGTCAGCCTCTGTCTTTTCTAAAGATGGTAAATGTGCCACCAGTGTGTTCGACCTGGTTCCTCCTTTCAGGATATTTGAGCGTGAAACCAGGCTTTCTGCTTCTTCTCACCCACAGGCTTTGCTGAGATGTAGAACAAAGAGCGATTCCAGCTTTATTGCTTTGGAATTTGCAATAAAAAAAACCAGATCGTAAATAATTACGTATTAACGTAAATATTTACGATTTGGAGCACAAATCGTGGATATACACGTAACGTACATATTCGCGACACGGCCGAAATCGTGAATATTTACTTAAACATATATTTACGTGAATATTTGAAACTTGAGGCACAAATCGGGAATATTTAGATAAATGTATATGCTCGATGTCCCTTAAAAGCCACTATAGTCAAAACAAATGGGTTAAGGTTCTTATTCTTAAGTTCACAATTACTTTGATCTAATCCTCAGTTGGTTGCCGTTGCTCCTCCATTTTGTTCCCTAGAACTGGTCTTTAAGGGGCGAATCATCAGAACGGGACCCAATACTATAACAGATTTCCTTGGAGCAGAGGCTTGAAAGCACAGAACGGAAAACATTTACGTTATTAGTATTTTTTCCTCTTCAAGGTGTAGTAAACTCTTCTGGTGAAAGCTGGTTACAGCAGAGGAAGTTTTGTCTGTCAGTACTGAGAGGGTTGGGCGTGTGGAGGTCAAGCTTCGATGGCGTCATCGCTACCGAGGCAGGGTGCCTTATCAAAAGCATCAAGGCATACGGGGAAAACCCTTTCAACCCAGATCATCTGATAAGTAATGCTGTATCGAATGTTATCTGCTCCGTTACCCTGGGTCAAAGATTCGAATACTCTGATCCAAAGTTCCAGCAACTGCTGAAGTTGATCAACCGTAACTTCGAACTTAGTGACGGTGGAGAAGTGTATTTGTTCCTACCCATCATGGAATATTTGACATTCACGTCAAATTACAAGGAACTGGATAGTAACGTACACTTGATACTCGAGTTTCTCCGGGAATACGTGGAGAACCACCGTAGCAATTTTGATGCCGACAACCCGAAAGATTTTATCGATGTCTTCCTCAGAGATATCCACGTCAACGAGACCAAGAATATAAAGAGTAACATTACAATGAACAATATGCTGCTGACTTCTTTTGACCTTTTTGCGGCTGGAACAGAGACTACAGCAACCACCCTCCGCTGGGCTTTGCTGTACATGATGGCCTACCCTGAGGTACAAGCCAAGATACAGCAGGAAATAGATGACAACGTGGGTAGAGACCGTCTACCACTCCTCGCAGACAAACCTCAGTTGCCATATACTGAGGCGACCATCCTGGAGGTACAGCGTCTGGCGTCGATTGCGGCTCTCGGCGTTCCCCACATGTTCTCCGAGGATACCAGCCTACTTGGCTACGATATCCCCAAGGGGACATTGCTTCTTGCTAATCTTTGGTCCGTCAGCCGAGATCCATCCATCTGGTCCGATCCAGAAAGATTGAATCCGGAGAGATTTCTTGACGAAGCTGGCTCCTTAAAGCTGAGGGAGGAGCACCTGCCTTTTGGTACAGGTAAAGACCTTTCAACTCAAACAATCCACCACTATCCCATCATCAAATAATTGCCTTGATTGAATATCAAGAAAAATTAGCCAATTTCATCTCAGTGGAACACGAGACTTTGCCAATGATGTGTTTTCGAAACGAACTTTCTATATTAACTGCTTGAACATTTGATACCAAAGATAGTTTAAAAGTTGTCGTTTTTTGTATCGTTCTTGTTTTCCTTGCAGGTCGCCGGTTCTGTCTCGGGGAGCAGCTCGCCAAGATGGAGCTTTTCATCTTCTTCTCGCATTTACTGCATCAGTTTTCCTTCAAGAAACCGGATGATTCTCAACCATTATCATTCGAGATTGTCAACGGCCTCACGTTGGCTCCGATTCCATATGAAATCTGTGCCATTCCTAGAGAGTAAATAGACCCACAATCTTCCCACAATCTCTTTGGTTGGGGAGGAATGCAAGATTAAACAAGCGGTAACTCGGAAGGGTTGAATCTCGCGTAACCCCGAGGTTTGCCAAGGTACAACGTGGTTACACGAGGTTCAACTCCGAGTTAACGCTTGGTTTATTTCCTCCCCATGCTTGAGCATGGTACTATAATAAATTCACAATTCACGAAATATTTCTTCGATGGACTATAATTATTTACACGAGTTTTTAAATTTTATTTCCTATTATTTGTGTACTAAATTAGATTTTATAAGCGATTAAAAAAGAACAAAAAAAACGAGAGAAAAAAAGATCAGTTGCAAATTAGTAAAATCAAAATGTTGGTCCAGAATTTTAAAGAAGGGGTCCGGAGCATTTATAATGTTGCATTTTAAATTCAGACATCGGATTTGGCTTCTCTCAGTCATTTTGAAAAACGTGCACTTTCTGTACGGGGCAACAAACAGTCGGAATGATCCTGTAGCTGAAGTTGAAGTTTTGCTTAAAGATGGGGTCCCGGGCCTTTTATGCTTCAGTCACCAAATGCGTTCCCAATAAGGGTAGAGAGCTTCTTCATTATCCATTACAACAGTTGGGCAATAACACAATCCAATTGGACTTTTAAAAAAGACTCAGTATAACGTCTTGTCAAAGGCAAGGAAAAGGGGTAAAACGTAGTTTTGTTTACGGCATTACCAAACAAACGCTGCGTTTGTGCAAACCATTGTGACCCATGTTTACAATAATTGTGTTGTACTTGTGTATGGCAGAGATACGGCTCTGGTGTAGGGCAGAGCTGTGTATTGAGAGAGTTGCGACATGGAGGGACCAGCTTTTCTGCATTTGTTCCAAATGCAGCACAACCCAATATGGGCAGACTAGTCTGGCACCCTGTATTCGCCAATGCATTTTTTGGAGACAAAATGGCTTCTAATCGCAAGTTGTCGCAACTCTCTCAATATACGGCTCTGGTGTAGGGATACCAAGTGCGCCCTCAGTGTTCTTGGGCCTGATACAACTTTCCTATTTGCATATTTAGTTTACTATACAAAATCAAATTTAGAGTTTGTGTCCCCTGATCTTTGGACCTTTCGCGAGAAAAAGCACAAAAAAAATTTCTGTTGGTAATTATCTCTCTTTATTTGTAGGGAGCATGGCTCTGGCCATCAATAAGGGCAAATGTTAATGTCTTGTGGGAGGTATAGTTTATAGAACCTCTAAGGAGTACCAATTGAGGTTGATACCAAAGTCATTATTGTTGAAAGTTTGTGTTACAATGTAATTTTTTGTAGTCAAGCACTGTGTATAGCAAGCCATGTGTTGACCTGTGGACTTTACGACCACACACACACACATGTTTGTAAATCCCGCTTACCGAGGACTTCTCTTTGTTCTCCCATTGTTTGGACATAGTTTTTTTTAGCGACATCCCCATTGGGTTTGTACACAAAAACGAAGCGAGGACGTCCTCGCTCTGTCAAACACCCGGATCCCTTTTGTTAAAGTCCTCGGTTTGAATGGATAGACACGCTCACACACACACAATGTTTGTAAATCCCGCTTACCGAGGACTTCACTTTGTTCTCCCATTGTTTGGACATAGTTTTTTTTTTAGCGACGTCCCCATTGGGTTTGTACACAAAAACGAAGCGAGGACGTCCTCGCTCTGTCAAACACCCGGATCCCTTTTGTTAAAGTCCTCGGTTTGAATGGATAGACACGCTCACACACACACGTTTGTGAATCCCGTAAATCGAGGACTTCTCTTTGTTCTTCCATCGCTCTGTCAAACCCCCGGATCCTTTTTGTTAAAGTCCTACGCTCACACACACATTGGAGGCCAAGGACAAAACAAAAAAAGGAAAAAGGGACTCCATAGGAAAATTATAATGGCCGTGTTCCAGAAGGAAATTTGTGTACAAAGTCTAAGGGAAACTGTTAAGTGCAGGGACAAAGGAAAGAACAAAGTTATGCTCCACAAGGATGCACTTTTAAAGAACATTGTGCTGTGCTATTATTATGGTGATTGTGTGGAGTTTTATAATAAAACTAGAGGACGTACAAAACCATTTGACACGGCCCGACAAGCAGCATTTGTTTGCCATCGAGAAAATGGTGCACAGGTCAAGCACCCTGCTCTGTTTTACAAACCCTCTGTGAACTTTCCTTTGTTCTGTACACTTAAGAAAATAATACAATTTTCAACAGTGTGTGGACTTGTGTAAGTCCACATAGTGTTTCAAAACCATGCCTTGAGTGGACCTATTTTGTTCTCAGGTCCACACTTCGTACTCGCCCACCAGTTCACACAGCCAACATTTTGTAAGGGGACAATTTTATGTAACTTACCCATATAGGGATTCGAACCAATGGTGGGCCAGTGCGGTTACGTGTGTGTAGTTAGAGTGCTCCCTGTATAGTTCTACCATATAACTCTATGGGTATATCCTGCTACTATATTCTAATAAATAAATTAGTTGCATGAGATTTTTCTGTTTATATTTGAGACGTCATCGTGTGGATTTTGTATTTTGTGTTAATGCTCGTCCTTTTTCAGTAGAGGACTGGCCCCCTCATACGACGGGACAGATCACTCCAATTTGTCCATCTACTTGTCATCGATAGGTGACAGCTGGGTGCCAGCTGACGTTGCCCGAACATCTGACGTCACACGTCGAGGCTTCTGAATAACGCCAGATACAGGCCTTCACAAGCTGGCTGGTTTCTGCAAAATGTTCCTTTGACCTTGCATGCCTAATATTGTGTGTGCAGTTTCGGTATTGTAGTTATGTGTCATTATCTGCTGTCACCTATATTCCAAAAAGTTTCCCGTGGCGAGATGCAACACCCTTTCAATATTTGCAGAGCATCGAATATAATATTTACTCAACAAAACAATAAAAACCAACAAAAATACCAAGCAAATACTGTAAGTAATGATTTTCTGTCAAGTAGTTACCAGTGGGCCACATTTTTCAAACAAGTTTGATCAGATACAGTTCCTATCGACAGTGAAGGAGACTGGGTCAATGTTCCAAAGTACAAAACAGAGGCTGGAGATTGTGTCAGCCACCACAACCCCATGTCACGAGAGGGTCTCTTGGTGGATGCCCGGGGCCCAATTAAATAGAGCTGCTTAAGCAAAAAATAATCGCTTAACTATTTTCTGCTAAGCAGAAGTGAGCAGGATACCAGTCATAAATTGTACTTGTGGCATGGTAGTTTGGCTGGTAACCTTATTCTGGAAAGCATAATTTTGTTGTGCTGAGCTACTTTTTGTGCTTAAGCAGCTCTATGAAATTGGGCTCTTGGGCTGCGTTCCACTTGCGCAAACACATCGCAGCCGTTCTCGCAAACGTTTGTGATCATTTGCGACCGATTGGAACGATTGGTTGCGCGCTTCCTGATGTCAATATGACTGCGCTCTATAATGAAGATGACGACACCGTATGTATTTTTTTTGTAAAACGTTGTTTTTTGCTGTTTTGTAGGCATATTTTAGTCCTCTTTTGTACATCACGACATCAACTAATTAAGTTGTTAACAAAAAATTGTTCGTGACAAGAAACTAAAATCGTCTGCTAATCTTGTCGGTTATCTTGTTGTTGTCCGCCATTTTTTAAGCCGCTCACCAACAACCTCCGAAATACGCTCGCCTATGGTTGCTAACGTTCGCCAACGTTGGCGGCGCACAACTCGTTCCATTCGCAATTGTTGGCAAACGTGCGCAAACGTTGGAAACATTTGAGCAAGTGGAACGCACCCCAGGTGTAATGACGTAGTTTCCGGCTGCAGGCTTAACCATGACAAGGTGCATGGCGGGGACAAGTTGAATTCGACAATGGAGCAATATTCGACGCAAGTACAAATTAATAAACATATTTGTGTATGAAACAATTATGGCAAATGGAAAGGAAATGTATTTACTGAACAACAAACAGTTCGTGAATGTGTGCAAGGTATGAATGTTGTATTTTATAATTAAATTGTGTCGTCACCGACATCGACATTTTCCCATTGAGCTGTCTGCTTACACTTTTTCGGGTCCCGTCGCTACGAAAATTGACCTTTTTGCCAAAATGCCAGGTGAAAACACCGCAGCGTTCGATAAGCCTCGTTTCGTCTCAACCACGGGTGTAATTCCCGATACACCCTGTGTAATGTGTGTACACATCAAATTTATTGCTATCAATGTAAGGACTTTCCTTTGTCTCTCGAACTTAACACTCTTAGACTAAGCGCACGAAAAATGTCAGGACACAAAAATTAATTACAAAGGATTCCGATGTGAGGACAGCATTGTTCCTTTTGTGTTCCTTTGTTCTAATGTTCCCTCTCTTCTGATAATACTATGACGTGTGGTTTTACCACGAATCTCCAATTGAAAGGGATGCGAGGTCAAAGGTTCATCTGGCAGGATCCTGCCAGGGGCAAAAGGCTGGTTGGTATCTGGTGTTATTCACGCGCCTCGGAGAGTGACGTCAGATGTTCAGGCTATAGTCTCGCGCGGAGCAGCAGTCTCGCGAGAGTATAGTTGCGAGAGAGCCATTTCGACATGGCCGCGACCAAGTCTAATCTTGGTTTCAATACCATGGTGTTTGCGCGTACACACAACCACACGCACTCCCTGCACACGTTTGTAATTAATAAACATAGAGGGCGCTGTGACAAGTGTTATTTTCCCCACCGGGGTGCACCACACTAAATAAACTCCCATAGCAACCAATGCTACATGCTAAATATTCTAAAATACTCAAAAAGTATTTTAAAGTCTCTCAGCCTCTTGAAAACCGATCAAATATGTTTTCAGACAACTAAACTTTAGATTTCTTTTGGAATTTTTGCAAATTACCCTCGAAAAAAACACCCCGAAAAAATGTGCTTTTCCCCAAACCAACTTGCTGCCAGTTTTCATGAGGCACTCCTCCAATTTCCAAGCTAAATCAGACCAAAATTAAAGCCTCAATTTATCAAATCTTCTCAAACGTTGAAACACAGAACCCCCGGGTTGTGATAGATTCCTAGAATTACACAATCTATTGATTGCATGACCCCCAAAACGTTACAATTCAAAAGTAACTGTGGGTTTACAAATTATGATAATCAGCTTGGCGCATGAATTTTGGCCTATTTAGTGTGGTGCACCCTATAAGGGCAGTCAATCATTGTTTATGGTTACAAAATTATGCTTATATGATGAGAATAAGTCACTGTTTTGATAAAGAAAATTTAAAAATGTTATTGCGTTCGTCTACAACAAGGTCAAACATGTTGGCGCATTTACATGTACTTTAAGCAACAAAAACCTGCATGATACACTGTGTACACTGCTAAGGTCAAGTCAGAAGTTATATCCCAATCCTCCCTCAAAAAGCTATTTACATGTCTCTTTTTTATAATAGGATTCTAAAAGCCTTACAAATTATTTAAATAATCAACAAGAGGGGGGGTTAATTAATGTGGAGAACCTGTAAAAGGAAAAGGGGCTGTTTTTCCATGATGTTACCCGCATGTTGGATATAGACCTTTTGCGAGTGAGTTATCCATCGTAACCACATGAGTGCTTTCTCTGATCGTTTTTGTTCAGAGTCAGAGTAATCATTGGGTGAAAAAACCCGTAATGGAATTAGGGATAAGAAAGTTTCTACGAAAAACTAAATTTTTTGATTCGATGGTCATACAATTATTGAAGGGATCAACACCTTTAGCATCTCTCATAATAGTAACAGCCATAAATAGCTCGTGAATTGGATGCATGAACCGATCCTGTAGGTTAAAGGACTGATTCAACTCTTTTTGTGGTTCGTACCAAAGTTCAAATTTCTTCTTTCTTTCCACATTTATCCACTTGGGATCATAGAACTTTGCGAGGGGGAGGGGTCCAACCAAATGTTGACGGTAACTTTAGACAAGGCCATTAGTAGAAAATGAAGTGAATCGATGTCTCTCCTATTGAATTGAGGGACATTGATACACATAACTTTTGCACCCGAGTAAGTCACTTTTGGTATGCATGCATTCTTAAATATTAAGTATGAGTCGTAGTATGATTTTGCATTGTGTGCTATGGCAACGCTGGATTCGGTTTCGCTGGAAGAAAATAACCAGTTACAGAAATCAACTCGTGTGATTTCCCGCTAAACACCCTTTGATCAACGCAAGAATTACATGTATAATAATCTGACGGTTTTCCCGCACATCTCTCTACGGATAAATCATTCATTTCCATGAAAGGTAACGAAATGGGAAAGTTTAAGACCGGCGAATTAAACACTAGACGTACCATCTCACGTGGCTGTACACCCTCTCCTAAAAGTTCAAACAAGCTTTCGAAAATAGAAAGCTAACATAGGCAAAACCTGTTCAAAACTTAATACTATTACGAAAGGGTACGTTATAATCGTAAGTATAAGCTTGAAACCTTTTAACAAATGTCTCTTTTACACTCACAATGTCAAACGCTCAGGTTCTCCCTCAGAGCCGTCTTCATCTGAAGTAGCCCTCTTTCTCCACGTCCTAGGTTGGGCTGGTGCTTCGTCTAAGTTAGCTTGGGCTGGTGCTTCGTCTTCGTCCTCACTCGTGATATTCCACTCGTCCGTCTCCATCTAAATGGGTCTACGTCATCCAGTCTCGGGGCCCTCCTTACACTGTCAATTCCACTGGTTCCAGGTTCCAATCCGTGGCTGATTCGATTGCTTGAAAATTGATTGACCGCATCGACATCATCGTTAAAGCTCTCCACACGGTCTGGTCCCCCACCTTTTTGCAGAACGGGAAGCATTTTTTTTTTTACACCGCAGCGAGGGGTTTTGTACTAAAATACTGCCAATTCCTGTCTTGAGATGAGACTACAAATAGTTATGCCTATAAAGGGTTAGGTTTGGGGTTAGGGTTAGGGTTAGGGTGAGGGTTAGCGTGAGGGTTAGAGTGAGGGTGAGGGTTAGGGTTAGGGTGAGGGTTAGGGTGAGGGTTAGGGATAGAGTTAGGGTTAGGGTTAGGGTTAGGGTATAGGGTTAAACGTAGTCTCCTATATCAACACGGAATTGACAGTGTTACAGTACAAAACCCCTCGCTGCGGTGTAAAAAAAATATATGCCGGACGGGAATCACCTCTGCGTAAGATATAGGGTCTGGAAAACCACAGTTCTGCCAAATTCCTCTGTCCACCCAGACCACACAATCCTATACGGTGCCCACAAAAATGACCATCATTCAGTGACCAAAATAATGATAACGTGTCCTCAGCCTGTGTTGCTCTCAGTACATGGTGTACATGTAGCCTACATGTGCTTCATATACTGTACTACTGCAGGCACGGCGAAAAGTGCAAAGTGCGCACGCGCGAAGCTGATTCCGGTAGAAAATACGCCCATTATTGTATGCTTAGTGGGCTCATCTGTCCTGGGGGAAAAAATGATACGCGCGCCGCCAGTCGCAAAGCGACGCAGGAGGAGTTGGAACATTTTTGAAAATGAAGGCAGCGCAAATTGTACATAACAGTCAGTGCAGTTGTTCTCAAATGCTTCAGTCAGACTCCCCCTATCTAAATTATTCACTCTTCTGTATTGACCACGGCCAGCCATTGTTTTCGTTAAAAATCGCTTTATTTGGCGATAACGCAAAACGATTGTAGAAATGAATTCTCCTCAGAATATCTGCCTTTATAGGCAGCTACGAATCAATAAGCACATAACATCAGAACAAATTTGATTGTACAAATTATTTGAAAAAAATGTTTGCTCATTGATGAAATTGAACTATTGACCAGCTTCTTGCTGCTGGCTTTTACGAAACTGAATGATCTTTGTGACCTAATGAATTTGAAAAATCTTATTTGACCAGTGAATGCTAAACTGTTGAAACTGAATTACTCCTTTTGACTGTTGAATGCTGATGCAACGGAGCATTCATTTTTAAACGACGTTAAATTACCCGGGTAGTAAATTAAATGATTTTTCGTTGAAGTTAGCCGGGAAAACATAATGTTAAGTCTTTTTGGGGACACGAAACTGACTCGCCCAAGTTGGCATGAAAGCTTATGAGATTGATCTATGAATTATTGAACGGTTGGGAAACCATTAAAGAGCAGCCAGTTTCTTTTAATGCAGGACTTGTGAATCTGGTATAACTGATAAATGTACCGGTATGTTTTAATTGAATAAAAGAAATGAAAATTCCCCGAGGGAAAAAAAGAAGAAAAAAAAAAAGAGCAGCCCGTTTCTTTTAATGCAGGACTTGTGAATCTGATATAAGTGATACATGTACCGGTATGTTTTAATTGAATACAAAAAATGAAAATTCCCCGAGGGAAAAAAAGAAGGATAAAAAGGGACAATGTTGAACTTTCAAAATTACCGTATGTTTCGTTGCAATTTATTTATCTTTCTACAAGCAAAACAAAATAATTACACAAAATTACATCAGCCACCACCAGACCAAACAATTTACCCTATCGCTAACCCTAACAATATTCCTAACCCTAACCCTTACCCTAACCCTAACCCTTACCCTAACGAACCTTACCCCTTAAAAATAACCCTTACCCTAAAAACCCTAATCCCCAACCCTTTACCTAACACTGACCCTAAAAATAACCCTTTACCTAACCATAATCCCCAACCCTAACTCCAACCCCAACCCTAACCCCAACCCTCAGTGTTGTGTGAGTTTGTAGTGACATTAAAACTGAGGACTTATAACAAAAGGGACAACAGGTCCATGATTGCTATAACAAATGAAAACAGTGGGATAAACCGTTGTCAAGACAAAGCGGTCAACGCAGGAGGTCCACGATTGGAGGACATTACGCATTTGCGTGTGTGTGTGATGTACCAGTCTGGTAGTTAGGCGTCATTCTATCCATTGAACCGTCGGGTTTGTCAGACCAGTGTCTGTCTTTATCTTTGCAGACAAACAGGGGAACAGTCTATGAAGCAATTTTTTACTGTGTACGTAATTCTGAGCATGCGCTCACTTCAAATCGCCAGCCACCTAAACGTTCTAAAACTTTTCCAATTGTGATCGATGTGGCGAGATACGACACCCTTCTAATATTTGCGAAGCACCGAATATAATATTTACTCATAGCAAAGCAATTCTAACCAACAAAAATACCACGTGATGTCTGGGTTCCTGGTTCCCTGCAAATGGTTGTTTAGCAAGCAACTGTAAGTAAAATTATGCTCTGCCGAGTGTAGTTACCAGTGGGCCATATCACTCGATCACAGTCGATCAGATACAATTTCCATCAACAATGAAGGAGACCGGGTCAATATTCAAAAGTACAAAACGGAGACATTATTGAGATAATTCTGATAACAATATATGTTACGTATTATGCTGCTGTAAAACACAATCTGCTATATTGCCAACAGCTCGTGCACAAGGTAACTCATTTTGAGTTCCGAACCCTCAATTTTCTGTTAGCTTTGAATTGACAAAGAAGCAAACCATGGCGTTTCTTCAGGGGATATTTAGCTTGTTGACGGTCAAGTCAGTACTGGTTGGGTTGATAGCTCTCTTCATAGCTACATGGTTTTACCGACGGCCGAGGAACCTTCCTCCCGGTCCGACTGGATGGCCTCTTGTTGGCTACCTCCCAAACCTTGTCTTGGCCGGAGACGAGTACAAGAACTTAAGCCGACTGTCTAAGATCTACGGACCGGTGTTTAGTATGAATCTAGGCGGTACATTGGTGGTGGTCGTCAACAGCTTCGATTCCATCAAGGAGGCCATGTCTCATCCGAACACCTCAGACCGTCCACCCACATCTTTCTACAAGAAAATGACAGATGATCCAGAGGCCTTGGGTAATGTTTGTTTATACTTTAAACATCAAACATTTATACATTATACGTAAATATTTACGTAAATATTCAGGATGTGTGCCCCAAATCGTAAATATTCAAGATTTCGACCGTGTCGCGAATATTTACGTTTATATTTGCGATTTGGGGAAACGTATAAACAACTATACGTCCCCTAATGGAGTAGGCTTACTGTTGTCACATTGGCCGGAGCTATTGCCTGCCATTTATCTTTATTAGAGTGCAGAAGCCTATTGCTAATCTTGTTAGTGAAGGGTTGGGATCAACACTACAACCTCTTTCCCACCGTAGGTCTGTAGTCAGCCTCTGTCTTTTCTAAAAATGGTAAATGTGCCACCAGTGTGTCGACCTGGTTCCTCCTTTTAGGATATTTGAGCGTGAAACCAGGCTTTCTGCTTCTTCTCACCCACAGGCTTTGCTGAGATGTAGAACAAAGAGCGATTCCAGCTTTATTGCTTTGGCATTTGCAATAAAAAACCCAGATCTTAAATAATTACGTATTAACGTAAATATTTACGATTTGGGGCACAAATCATGGATATACACGTAACGTACATATTCGCGACACGGCCGAAATCGTGAATATTTACTTAAACATATATTTACGTGAATATTTGAAACTTGAGGCACAAATCGGGAATATTTAGATAAATGTATATGCTCGATGTCCCTTAAAAGCCACTATAGTCAAAACAAATGGGTTAAGGTTCTTATTCTTAAGTTCACAATTACTTTGATCTAATCCTTTTTGGTTGCCGTTGCTCCTCCATTTTGTTCCCTAGAACTGGTCTTTAAGGGGCGAATCATCAGAACGGGACCCAATATTATCACAGCTCTCCTTGGCCAGAGGCTTGAAAGCACAGAACGGAAAACATTTACGTTATTGGTATTTTTTCCTCTTCAAGGTGTAGTAAACTCTTCTGGTGAAAGCTGGTTACAGCAGAGGAAGTTTTCTCTGTCAGTACTGAGAGGGTTGGGCGTGTGGAGGTCAAGCTTCGATGGCGTCATCGCTACCGAGGCAGGGTGCCTTATCAAAAGCATCAAGGAATACGGGGAAAACCCTTTCAACCCAGATCATCTGATAAGTAATGCTGTATCGAATGTTATCTGCTCCGTTACCCTGGGTCAAAGATTCGAATACTCTGATCCAAAGTTCCAGCAACTGCTGAAGTTGATCAACCGTAACTTCGAACTTAGTGACGGTGGAGAAGTGTATTCGTTCCTACCCATCATGGAGTATTTTACATTCACGTCAAAGTTCAAGGAACAGGAAAGTAACGTACACCTGATACTCGAGTTTCTCCGGGAATATGTGGAGAACCACCGTAGCAATTTAGATGCCGACAACCCAAAAGATTTCATCGATGTCTTCCTCAGAGATATCCGCGTCAACGAGACCAAGAATAAAGAGAGTAACATTACAATGAACAATATGTTGCTGACTTCTTTTGACCTTTTTGGGGCTGGAACAGAGACTACAGCAACCACCCTCCGCTGGGCTTTGCTGTACATGATGGCCTACCCTGAGGTACAAGCCAAGATACAGCAGGAAATAGATGACAACGTAGGTAGAGACCGTCTACCACGCCTCGCAGACAAACCTCAGTTACCATACACAGAGGCAACCATCCTGGAGGTACAGCGTTTTGCGTCGATTGCGGCTCTAGGCGTTCCCCACATGTTCTCCAAGGATACCAGCCTACTTGGCTACGATATCCCCAAGGGGACATTGCTTCTTGCTAATCTTTGGGCCGTCAGCCGAGATCCATCCATTTGGTCCGATCCAGAAAGATTTAATCCGGAGAGATTTCTTGACGAAGCAGGTTCCTTAAAGCTGAGGGCGGAGCACATGCCTTTTGGTACAGGTAAAGACCTTTCAACTCAAACAACTCCACCGCTATCCCATCATCAAATAATTGCGTTGATTGAACATCGGAAAAAATTCAATTAGCCAATTTCATCTCAGTGGAACACGAGACTTTGCCAATGATGTGCTTTCGGAAACGATTTTTCTATATTGACCGCCTGAACATTTTGATACCAAAGATAGTTTAAAGGTTGTCGTTTTTGTATCGTTCTTGTTTTCATTGCAGGTCGCCGGGTGTGTCTCGGGGAGCAGCTCGCCAAGATGGAGCTGTTCATCTTCTTCTCGCATTTACTGCATCAGTTTTCCTTAAAGAAACCGGATGATTCTCAACCATTATCATTCGAGATTGTCAACGGCCTCACGTTGGCTCCGATTCCATATGAAATCTGTGCCATTCCTAGAGAATAAATAGACCCACAATCTTCCAACAATCTCCTTTTGGTTGACGAGGAATGCAAGATTAAACAAGCCGTAACTCGGAGTTGAATCTCGCGTAACCCCGAGGTTTGCCAAGGTACAACGTGGTTACACGAGGTTCAACTCCGACTTAACGCTTGGTTTATTTCCTCCCCATGCTTGGGCATGGTACTATAATAAATTCACAATTCACGAAATATTTCTTCGATGGACTATAATTATTTACACGAGTTTTTAAATTTTATTTCCTATTATTTGTGTACTAAATTAGATTTTATAAGCGATTAAAAAAGAACAAAGAAAACGAGAGAAAAAAAGATCAGTTGCAAATTAGTAAAATCAAAATGTTGGTCCAGAATTTTAAAGAAGGGGTCCAGAGCATTTATAATGTTGCATTTTAAATTCAGGCATCGGATTTGGCTTCTCTCAGTCATTTTGAAAAACGTGCACTTTCTGTACGGGGCAACAAACAGTCGGAATGATCCTGTAGCTGAAGTTGAAGTTTTGCTTAAAGATGGGATCCCGGGCCTTTTATGCCCCAGTCACCCAATGCGTTCCCAATAAGGGTAGAGAGCTTCTTCTTTATCCATTACAACAGTTGGGCAGTACCACAATCCAATTGGACATTATAAAAGGACTCAGTATCGTAAAGTCTTGTCAAAGGAAAATGGGTAAAACGTAGTTTTGTTTACGGCATTACCAAACAAACGCTGCGTTTGTGCAAACCATTGTGACCCATGTTTACAATAATTATGTTGTACTTGTGTAGGGCAGAGATACGACATGGAGGGACCAGCTTTCTCCGGTTACGTGGTTGCTGGACGCCATTTTGTTCCAAATGCAGTACAACCCAATGGGCAGACTAGTCTGGCACCCTGTATTCGCCAATGCATTTTTTGGAGACAAAATGGCTTCTAATCGCAAGTTGTCGCAACTCTCTCAGTACACAGCTTTGGTGTAGGGATACCAAGTGCGCCCTCAGTGTTCTTGGGCTTGATACAACTTTCCATATTTAGTTTACTGTACACAAATTTAATTTTAAGTTTGTGTCCCCTGATCTGTGGACCTTTCGCTTTTCCATTTAACTCTGAGCGAGAAAAAACACAAATTGTTTATGTTGGTAATTATCTCTCTGTATTTGTAGGGAGCATGGCTCTGGCCATCAATAAGAGCAAATGTTAATTTCATGTGGGAGGGATAGTTTATGGAACCTCTAAGGAGTACCATTTGAGGTTGATGCCAAGTCATTATTGTTGAAAGATTGTGTTACAATGTAATTTGTTGTAGTCAAGCACTGAGTATAGCAAGCCATGTGTTGACCTGTGGACTTTACTGCTATTATTATGATGATTGTGTGGAATTTTATAATAGAAGTAGAGGACGTTCAAAACCATGTGACATGGCCGACAAGAAGCATTTGTTTGCCATTGAGAAAATGGTGCTGACCAATTGTATCACAGGTCAAGCACCCTGCTCTGTGTTACAAACCCTCTGTGGACTTTCATTTGTTCTGTGCACTTAAGAAAAACAAAACCATCTTCACCACTGGTGAAAACACTGTGTGGACTTGTGTAAGTCCACATAGTGTTTCAAAACCCTGCCTTGAGTCGACCTATTTTGTTCTCAGGTCCACATTTCGTACTTGCCCACCAGTTCACACAGCCAAACCATTAATTTTGTAAGGGGACAATTTTATGTAACTTACCGATAGGGATTCGAACCCATGGTGGGCCAGTGCGGTTACGTGTGTGTAGTTAGAGCGCTCCCTGTACAGTTCTACCATATAACTCTATGGGTGTATCCTGCTACTGTATTCTAAGAAATAAATTAGTTGCTGGAGATTTATCTTTTTACGTCTTCGTGTGGATTTTGTATTTTTGGTGAATTCTCGTCCTTTTTCAGTAGAGGATCGTTCCCACCCCCCCCCCCCCCCATCCGACATGGCCATTGTCAAATTGTTTGTCATCGAGAAACGCCTTGAATCTAACTGCACTTGGGGACTTTCAACGCTATGTTAGCAGCTGACGTAGTCCGAACATCCAGAAAACGCGGCTGGTTGCTGCCAGATGTACCTTTGACCTTGCCTAATATTGGGGGCGTTCGATTAGCTTACACGAGTAAGTAAAACTTACACGAGAGTGTTCGATTAGCCATCACGTGACACTCGTGTCTGCCCCGGTGTCAGCCACCACAACCCCAGCTCACGAGCGGTCTCTTGGTCCCAGGGCCCAGGGCCCAATTTCATAGAGCTGCTTAAGCAGAAAATAATCGCTGAAACATTTTCTGCTAAGCAGAAATGAGCAGGATACCAGTCACTTTGTACTTTTGGCATGGTAGTTTGGCTGGTAACTTTATTCTGGTAAGCTTAATTTTGTTGTGCTTTTGCCCTTTTTGGTGCTTAAGCAGCTCTATGAAATTGGGCCCTGGGCTGTATTCCACTTGTATACCAAGGTGGCGGGGACAAGTTGAATTCGACGCGAGTATGCAGATTTGTCGTCTTTGAAACAATTATGGCAAATGGAGAGGAAATGTATTTCCCGAATAACAAACAGTTGGTGACTGTGTGCGAGGATGTTGAATGTTATATTTTATAATTAAATTGTGTCGTCACGGACACGACATTTCTCCCATTGAGCTGTCTGCTGACACTTTTTTAAGTCCCGTCGCTACGAAAATTGACCTTAATTTTTCCAAAATGCCAGGTGAAAACACCGCATCGTTCGATTAGCCTCTTTCGTGTCTACCACGAGTGTAAATCCCGATACACACTGGGAAGCTAATCGAACGCACCCGGTGTAATGTGTGTACACTTTCAATGTGAGGACTTTCCTTTGCCTCTCTAACTTAACACTCTTCGTAGAAATGTGAGGACACAAAAATACAAAGGATTCCAATGTGAGGACAGCATTGTTCCTTTTGTGTTCCTTTGTTCTACTGTTCCCTCTCTTCTGATAATACCATGACGTGTGGTTTTACCACGAATCTCTGTTTGCAATGGATGCGAGGTCAAAGGTACATCTGGCAGGATCCTGCCAAGGCTGGTATCTGGCGTTATTCACGCGCCTCGAAGTGTGACGTCAGATGTTCAGGCTATAGTCGTGATTGCAGTATAGTCTCGCGCGGAGCAGCAGTCTCGCGAGAGTATAGTTGCGAGAGAGCCGTTTCGACATCGACGCGACAAATATTAAACGACTTGTCCACAAGTCTATAGCTGCCACTGCATTGTGCGTTCCAGAAGTTTCCCATTTCGATGGATATGGCCAGGTACGATGTAGCCTTGACCAAGACGCGGGAGTTTTATTTTCATTTATTTATTTGGTTTTTGTTTAGTTTTTATTTATTTTACGTCATCTTTAATGAGGGTAAACTCCGATCAGCGCCCAGCACTTCTTTCCATGGAGGCCCTCAGTACAAATATTGTATTATTAAAAAACATATTACACCATCAAAATTGTTTAAAAAGAAAGACACCATATAGTCTCCAGCAAAAAAGCACATTTTTACAAAGAATTGGAGATTAAAATACACAAATAAAATAGAAATCTAAAGGGAGCAGGATATGTTGAACAAAAGACTAAAAATGCAAATTACTACTTGAAATGTGCTCCTTGATACACGCTTTTTAAAACTCGTAATAGTTGGCAAGCTTTTAATGGCAAGTGGAAGTTCATTCCATGTCCTGGCTCCAGAGAACTTGAAGGAACGTTTGCCAATTTCCATTATTATGGCCGAGTGACCAATACTGGTAGAGGATCTAAGAGTGGGTATTCTGGGATTGTATACCATTCGACATCTACTCCGGAGCTAAGCCATAAACACACTTGTACATTAGAATATTTCTAAAATAATCAGCCCGCTGACGAACTTGCATCCACTTTAGCTCAGTATAATAAATCATAAAACACGTACATCTCTAACCCTGCAACCCAATATCAATCTTGCTGCCCGGTTTTGCAAAATCTGAATTCTATTAACAATCAGCCCTATGAGTCCATACAACAACAGTCAATGTAAGGTAAAATGAGAGAATTATACAATATTTTACGGTTATGATGTTGGTCAACATACCCGGCAACTCAACCGCTTCAACACTCCAAGTCTTACAGAAATTTTGGCAGCAGTCTTATCAATATAATTGTATCCCATCTGAGATATTGGTTAAACCATACACCAAGATATTTGAATTCGGTCACATTTTCAAATACATCTTCCTTTATTTTAACAGTCAGATTATTATCTCTTCTTATTTTCTGAGATGTGCCAAAAGTCATTAACTTTGGTTTTGGAGGCAATAACAGTTAATTTGTTATTATATACATCCATTGAGAGACAATTTGCAATTCTTCTTTCAAAACACAAATTGATGTCAGATTTGTTTTTAGCGCTGAACATTATTGCAGTGTCATCTGCACACATAACTATCTTACTCTTGCTGATATAGTCTGGTACATCATTGATGAAAAGAATAAATAAAAGAGGACCTAGAATGTGTTTTCCCTTTTAGCCACCGCGCTACCCGCCCGAGCAATGTGCAGTCTCTGTGTGCACATGCATGTGTATGTGTATACGCAGTGCTAGTGCTTGGTTTGAGACCCTCTGAATCAACGGCCTCTGTTTGGGGAGTGCGGATGACCTACTTTTCACAATGGAGCAAAGGTTACACACTGTTTTTATTTTATTAAACTGGGTCCCCACAGGGGAGTTCTTTAGAAAAGGGAATAATAGAACATCAATAGCAAGTCCCCACAACTGTGTGTGCAAAATAATGTGTGTACAGTACATGTACAGGTCTACGTGTGGGAATTAAGCCGTTTTTATCGGAGTGAAAACTTCGACCGCCTTCAGCAAGGCTAGGTATGACCCGATAGGCCTGTACCCTTTCAATTTTTGCACAAGACCGGAATGTGATTACTCAGCAAAGCAATAATAACCAACACAAATACCACGTGATGTTTGCGTACTGTTCCCTGGTGTCCTGCACCTGAGAGTGGTTGTTTAGCAGGCACATACTGTAGGTAATAATATTCTGCAAGTTGGCCAGTGGGCCATATCACAATTCCCATCAACAGTGAAGGAGACTGGGTCAATGTTCAAGTACAAAACGGAGACATTGTTGAGACCATTCTGATAAAAATAGTTTACGTATTATGGTGATGTGAAACACAATCTGCTGCTGCCCACAGCTAGTCTTGTTTAGAGTGGTTAATAGTCACAAGTCACTGAGACTTTTCGTGCACAGGGATTTTGAGTTCCGAAACCTTAATTTTCCGTTAGTTGCGAATTGACAAAGAATCAAACCATGGCGTTTGTTCAGGGGATATTTAGCTTGTTGACTGTCAAGTCAGTACTGGTTGGGTTGATAGCTCTCTTCATAGCTACATGGTTTTACCGACGGCCGAGGAATCTTCCTCCCGGTCCGACTGGATGGCCTCTTGTTGGCTACTTCCCAAACCTTGTCTTGGCCGGAGACGAGTACAAGAACTTAACCCGACTGGCTAAGACCTACGGACCGGTGTTTAGTATGAATCTAGGCGGTACATTGGTGGTGGTCGTCGACAGCTTCGATTACATCAAGGAGGCTCTGCATCACCCAAACACCGCAGACCGTCCACCCACATCTTTCTTCAGGAAAATGACAGATGATCCAGAGGCCCTGAGTAAGATTTGATTCATACTTTCCAAACCGCTATTATGGTGGCTTTAAAGGGACAGCGAATATTATAAATTCACGTTGGTCTAAATATTTACGTAAAATTAATATTCAAGATTTCGGTCGTGTCCTAAAGATTTACGTAAATATTTGCAATTTGGGTGCACAAACCGTGAATATTTAAGTAATGTTGAATGTCCCTATAGGCCTAAAGGTTATAAAAATAACAAAATTGAGAAACACTAATTTCAAATCTGTAAGAAAAAAAGAAGAATACTAGACTTATATTGTTTGTAAATTACAAACAAAAGGTGTTCGGTGTGTTTTTATAATTTGGTTTTAACCCTTTCCCGATCTGTTTGAAGCACATAAAATAAAAACAATTAAACGGAAGTAAAGTTCACATGGGTCAAACTTTGTGTAAGATTTAAAAAATACTACAGGGTCTTTCACATGGTCCAAAGATCTTGTGTGTAGCAATTATGGTTCTTCCGGTAGGAATTATTTTCAATATTAAACATTGATTTAATGTTATGACGTCATCGGTGACGTCATCATCCCAAAACCTCTGCGGTTTCATTGACACACTACGGTCCAAGTACATGGTTAGTTCAAACAGTTACTTGAGCGAGAATGTTTAAACGGGGATGCTATTTAAACTTTTTTTAAATGTGTTTGTTTGTCATTACATTGTCATTTTGATGTGTTTACACTTCTGGAATTTTCGTAATTATCAATCAACAAATTAGGCCCAAGTTTCTTGTGTGCTGGGATAATATGCCAGCATTCTCCTGTCATTTTTGGCCGCCATCAAATGAACAAACAATTATTGTTTTAATCAATGAATGAATGCTATTGGAATAAAGCTTACCATTTTAGTCACCGTGTCTGAACATGGAGGTAGCTACCTCCATGGTCTGAAGGACATACTTAGCGGGCCTAGAACACCGTTGGCCGGCATGGTCACGACGATCAGCGTGACACGGTCTCGGTGTTTGAGGAATTTAAGCGAACAGTGTGTTCTTTTTCAGATTGAATTTTAGTCAGTTATTAAAAGCCATACAAATCACTAGAGCAGGTGGACATCTCAGTGAAGCCTCCTCTTATATTCATTGGTTTCCACTACGCCATCAGACGTGCAAAACCAAAGTTAATTCATGCTGAACTTTGAATGAGTTTGAGATTCGAGATTTGTACGTGTGTACTATACAACAACAACGTAATGACTATCAATGAACTTTGACACGTCTAAACCTGCACACAATACGTGGCAGCATGTCAGTATGCAGGTTTGGTGACCTTGTAATCAATGGAGCGCACAGCCAGCCACGTGCTATTGGATAGATAAGGATAGTGTGCATGTTTTTAGTGGTTTTTCCAGCACGTGCAGCTGGATTAGATTCAGTGCAGTTGTTTTCAAGTGGTTTTTAATACGTGAGCGTTAACGTCCGATTTCGACGAGAAGTTAGGGTCAAATTGGTAACATTTCTGTGGAAAAGTTTGCGGAGGAAGAACAACATATAACCTGATGTAAAAATTGTGACTAAAGTATAAGTAGTTCTTGAGATATATTTTTTTGAAATTTTCAACTTCCGGTTTGAATCGGAAGTTAAGGTCAAATGGGGTCACACTCTGTGTAGCGTTTTTTGAGTTTCCAAAGGCCTTTCCGATGATGTACAGATTGTGAAAATCCATTGTGTGGTTCATGGGTTATGATTGTTTCAAATATTAAACTTTAACGTAATTCGACACCTGATGACGTCATCATAACGTAACTAAAGCGGTCTCATCTCCTAATATATATCTAACTACATGTTAAGTTTAAAGTTTACATGTGCTTGGGAAGTGTGCTTTTGTTAGCGGAAAAGCGACGGAGAGAAGAAGAAGAAGAAGTATTAAGAAAAAACTAGTCTTATATTGTTTGTAAATTACAAACCAAAGGTGTTCGGTGTGTTTTTATAATTTGGTTTTAACCCTTTCCCGATCTGTTTGAAGCAATGTATACTCAGTACTTTTGCGAGTTTTGTAAAAAAAAAAAAATAATAATAATAATAATAATTAAACGGAAGTAAAGGTCACAGGGGTCAAACTTTGTGTAAGATTTAAAAAATACTACAGGGTCTTTCACATGATCCAAAGATCTTGTGTGTAGCAATTATGGTTCTTCAAAAAACGGAACAAAAACAAGAGGTGTTCCGGGCGGATTGCCCGAACACCTAAAAATAAGAAAAAAAACGGAACAAAAACAAGAGGTGTTCCGGGCGGATTGCGGAACACCTAAAAAAACTGGAACAAAAACAAGAGGTGTTCCGGGCGGATTGCCCGAACACCTAAACAGAAGGGAAAAAAGGAACAAAAACAAGAGGTGTTCCGGGCGGATTGCCCGAACACCTAAAAAAAAACACCGGAACAAACGCTAAAGGCGTTCCGGGCGGATTGCCCGAACACCTAATTAACATCGCAGGGGTTACATGTGAAAGATAAGCCGGCAATCAAAAATTTACTTTGAACGAAACTGGGAGTAGTCTTGTTTTCAACTGTACGTTTAGAAAAGCACCGTGTGTTGCATCGCCCGTTCTCGACCTACTTTTAATTGCAGTAAGTAGCCAACTGCATCCATTCAGTGTGCCAAGCCCGGTTGTTGGTGTCTATAGAATGGGTTAAGGTTCTAGTTCTTAAATTACACAAATTGTTTAATTTAATTGTAATCCTTTTTGGCTGCCGTTACTCCCGGACCATGTTGTTCTCTAGAACTGGTCTAAGAAGGAGCGAACCATCAGAACGGGACTCAACATTATCACAAATCTCGTTGGCCAGAAGTTTGAAAGCACAGGACGGAAAACATTTACTTTATTTGAATTTTTTTATTTCAAGGTGTAGGCAACTCTTCTGGTGAGAGCTGGTTCCAGCAGAGGAAGTTTTGTCTGTCAGTACTGAGAGGGTTGGGCGTGTGGAGGTCAAGCTTTGATGGCGCCATCGCTACCGAGGCTGGGTGCCTTATCAAAAGCATCAAGGAATACGGGGGAAACCCATTCGATCCAGCCCATTTATTTAGTAATGCTGTATCGAATATCATCTGCTCTGTTACCCTGGGTAAAAGATTCGAATACTCTGATCCAAAGTTCCAGCACTTGCTGAAGTTGAATAACCGTAACTTCGAACTTAGTGGCAGCGGAGAAATGTATACGTATCTACCAATCATGGAGTACTTGCCATTCACGTCAACTTTCAAGGAAATGGAAGGTAACATACGTTCGATGATCGAGTTCCTCCGGGAAAGCGTGGAGAACCACCAGAGCATTTTAGATGCCGACAATCCGAAAGATTTCATCGATGTCTTCCTCAGAGATATCCAAGTCAACGAGACCAAGAATATAAAGAGTTACATTACAATGAACAATATGTTGCTGACTTGTTTTGACTTTTTTACGGCCGGAACAGAGACTACAGCAACCACCCTCCGCTGGGCTTTGCTGTACATGATGGCCTACCCTGAGGTACAAGCCAAGATACAGCAGGAAATAGATGACAACGTGGGTAGAGACCGTCTACCGCGCCTCGCAGACAAAACTCAGTTGCCATACATTGAGGCGACCATCCTGGAGGTCCAGCGTCTGGCGTGTATTGTGGCTCTTAACCCTCCTCACGCGTTCTCCAAGGATACCAGCCTATTTGGCTACGATATCCCCAAGGGGACATTGCTTATTGCTAATCTTTGGGCCGTCAGCCGAGATCCATCCATCTGGTCCGATCCGGACAAATTTAATCCGGAGAGATTTCTTGACGAAGCTGGCTCCTTAAAGCTGAGAGTGGAGCACCTGCCTTTTGGTACAGGTAAATATCCTTTCAACTCGAACAATCCACCGCTCTCCCATCATCAAATAATTGCATTGATTGAATATCAGGAAAAATCAATAAGCCAGTTTGTATCTCAGTGGAACACGAGACTTTGCCAATGATGGGCAAAAGGAAACAATCTTTCTAACCGCTTAAACAATTATTTTAATGCCAAGTATATTTTAAAACTTTTCGTTGTTGGTATCGTTCTTGTTTTCCTTGCAGGTCGCCGGTTGTGTCTTGGGGAGCAGCTCGCCAAGATGGAGCTGTTCATCTTCTTCTCGCATTTACTGCATCAGTTTTCCTTCCAGAAACCGGATGATTCTCAACCATTATCCTTCAAAATTATCAACGGCCTCACGCTGGCTCCGATTCCATTCGAAATCTGTGCCATTCCTAGAGAATAAATGGACCCACAATCTCCCAACAATCTTTTTGGTTGGGGAGGAATGCAAGATTAAACAAGCGGTAACACGGAATTGAATCTCGCGTAACCCCGAGGTTTGCCAAGGTACAAATTGGTTACACGAGGTTCAACTCCGAGTTAACGCTTGTTTTACGTTCCTGCCGTAGCTTGAGCATGGTTCTGTAATAATTTTACAATTCGCGAAATATTTCTTCGATGAACTATAATTATTTGCACGATTTTTTCAATTTTATTTTACTATTATCCTTGCAGCACCTTGTAGACCCTTATACGGTGCTACATAAGGCAGTCTCATAATTCATAAAAACGTCAAAACCTCTGAAAAGGTGTCTCTCTTTGCTCAAGCGCCTTGAGCACCTTATTGGTGGATACAATGAGCTATAAAATCCTACATTATGGCATTGTTGTAATTACTTACTAAGCGATTAAAAAATGAATAAAGAAAACAATAACAAGATCAGTCGCAAATTAGTAATTATCAAAATGTGGGTCCGAAGTTAAAAGGTGTCCTGAGCGTTTCCAAAGTTTTTTTAAAATTAAGGCGTGGAATTTGGTTTCTGTCAGTGATCTTAAAAAACGTGCACTTTCAGGTACGGGCGACAAACAGTCGGAAGGATCCTTTAGCTGAGTTTAAGTTTTGCTTAAAAAGGGGGGGTCCCGGGCCTTTTATGACCCAATCACCCAATGCGTTCCCAATAAGGGTTGAGAGCTTCTTCATTCTCCATTACAACAGTTGGGCAATAGCACAGTCTAATTGGTCTTTTGAAACAGACTCGGTATAGTAAAGTCTTCTAAAAGGCAGACCATGTCACTCATCATGTTTACAATTACGCTTTATTTGTGTAGGGCAGAGCCGTATATTGAGAGAGTTGCGACAACTTGCAATTAGAAGCCATTTTGTCTCAAAAAAATGCAATGGCGAATACAGGGTGCCAGACTAGTCTGCCCATTGGGTTGTACTGCATTTTGGAACAAAATGGCGTCCAGCAACCACGTGACCGGAGAAAGCTGGTCCCTCCATGTCGCAACTCTCTCAATACACAGCTCTGGTGTAGGGATACCAAGTGCGCCCTCAGTGTTCTTGGGTCTGATGCAACTTTCATATAATATGTTTATACTATAAAAACATAAATTTAAAGCTTGCGTCCCCGACCTTTAGAGCTTCGCTTAATGTACTGTTTTCTTGTAAAGTGATGTGGTATAAAGTGTAGAGCGCTCTATGACCGTTATTATTATTAAACCTAGTGAAGAACTTTTAAATCTCAACTTAAAACGCATTTCATGTCTCTAGCCTTTTCTCGATCATTGTAGTTGCATTTTCATTGTCATTTTCAATGTATGTATCTGTAAGTTTTTGTATGGGTATTAAAGGGGCCTTCGAGCACTTTAGTGTGGTTATGTGCGCGTTATAAGTTTTTTTTAATATTAATATTTTATATGTCTAATTTGTCTGGAGAACGGCTCTGGTCATGCTCCTAGTGGTTAATGTCATCCGTGAGGGATAGTTTCTATAGAATCCCTAAGGAGCATCATTTGAACGATTGTTTGTAGGAGGGATAGAGTCGTCGTTATTGTATTGTACAATGTGAATTGTTGTAATCAAGCAATGTGTATAGCAAGCTATATAGGCCTATTGACCGGTGACCTTTAAACTTTTTATTGGATTTTAATGTTTTGTATACTATTATTATTATTGTCTATTCTATATCCTGCTACTGTATTCTAGAAATAAATTAGTTGCTAAAGATTTATCTTTTATATTTGAGACGTCATCGTGTGGATTTTGTATATTTTGTGCGTGAATGCTCGTCCTTTTTCAGTAGAGGACTGTTCCCCAGCCCCCTTATACGATGGGGACAGATCACTCCCATTTATCCATAGATTCCCTCGAAGGGGAAGCTATAGTCCCTTGTTCAGAAGATTTACGCCATCCATGTCGACAAGCCTGAGTTGGGTCTTCAAAGGATATGGACATACCTAGACGAGAAGCATGGCTCACCAGAAGCAATTGAACGGGACTTATGAAGAGAGTGGAGCAGTTCCAAATGATCCCACCAAGGGCCAGCACAAAACTAATTGAAGAATTTGGGTATCTTCTTCTGGAAGGTCAATACATCAAGGAATCCAAACAGTATCCAGGTCTACTAGTTTTGGATTCTTCAAGGGGTTGCAGCCTTTGGTCCAGAAACTCCCAGATTGGCCGGGTGTTTGAGAGCGAGGAGGTCCTCACTTCGCTTTCGTGTACAAAACAGATGGAGACGTCGCAAAAACAAAACTAAGTCCAAACAATGGGAGAACAAAGAGAAGTCCTCGATTTACGGGATTTACAAACATGTGTGCTCACTTTCGGTACCTTATGGAGACCAAGGACAAAACAAAAAAGGGAAAATAAAAGGACTCCATAAGGGTATTCTAAAGACCGGGTGCTCCACAAGAAATGTTGTGTACAAAGTCTATGGGGAAACTGTTACGTGCAGGGACAAAGGAAAGAACAAAAGAATGCTCTACAAGGATGCATTTTTTTAAGATGTGTGTTATTGTACTTAATAATTTAGTATAACTTATTATTATTTATTTTTGAAAAATTCACATAAAATTCAAAAATATATACATTTAGGATATTTACTCAAAAAACATTAAAAACCTGAAGAGATATAGAAGAAAAAACATAAATGAAAAACACAAATTAAGTTCATGGCTGCATTCCTATACCGAATATTTCCAGAAAGTAGGTGTGGATACTTTTAATCTTTATATGCACAGCATTTTTTTCATCATTACCTATGGACACGTCATCAACACAACGGGACGGAGTTATGCATTATGACAGAATGTTGTGCACAACTTTTTCACGTTGACTCATCCGCTCGGGTCTTTGTTGTACATGTACGATCCGGCCAGTGAGAGCATGTTCTAACACAATCAAATCGTAGCAGAAGACAACAAAACTACTGGACTCGTACATTCTTGACATCAGGGGTGTTATTTACCGCATTTGTGGGGGTTTTCTCGAAAAATGCGCATTGTATTTCACCTTTCTTCTATTTGTTAGCTGATACAATTTAAAAAAACAACAACCAAAAAACAAACAAACTTGTATGAACTCATTCGAAGAGTCTTTTGATATTAATAATTAAAACAATGTAAAACACAAGTAAACTTCCCCTACATATTTATCGATCCGTCTTGTCTGCAACGGGAGACCCACATGACCCACACGTCCTGATGTCTTTATTGACAACAAGTACAGCAGCACTCTGACAAAGATAAACATTGTCGACGGGCAGCCATCCTTTACTGCTAGTATAGTGTTTACTGTAACAGTGAAAGAGACTGGGTAAATGTTCAAAAGTAAAAAACGGAGACAATGTTGACATCATTCTGATAAAGGTATTTTCATATCATGGTGACTTCAAACACAATCTGCTATTGCCAACAGCTTATATATGTCAATCCATAGAGCGGTTAATCGTCACATGGCAACATAGTCTTTTTATACAAAGAACAACTCATTTTGAGTTCCGAAACCTTTTCTGTTAGCTCCGAATTGATTAAGAATCAAACCATGGCGTTTCTTCAGGGGATATTTAGCTTGTTGACGGTCAAGTCAGTACTGGTTGGGTTGATAGCTCTCTTCATAGCTACATGGTTTTACCGACGGCCGAGGAATCTTCCTCCCGGTCCGACTGGATGGCCCCTTGTTGGCTACCTCCCAAACCTTGTCTTGGCCGGAGACGAGTACAAGAACTTAAGCCGACTGTCTAAGATCTACGGACCGGTGTTTAGTATGAATCTAGGCGGTACATTGGTGGTGGTCGTCAACAGCTTCGATTCCATCAAGGAGGCCATGTCTCATCCAAACACCTCAGACCGTCCACCCACATCTTTCTTCAGGAAAATGACAAATGATCCAGAGGCCTTGGGTAATGTTTGTTTATACTTTAAACATCAAACATATATATTTACGTAAATGTTTACGTAAATATTCGGAATTTGTGCCCCAAATCGTAAATATTCAAGATTTCGACCGTGTCGCGAATAATTACGTTTATATTTGCAAATCGTGAAATCGTATAAACAACTATACGTCCCCTGATGGAGTACTGTTGTCACACTTGAGCCGGAATTTCTGCCTGTCATTTATCTTTATTAGATAGAGTGCATAATCGTATTGTTAATCTTGTTAGTGAAGGGTTGGGATCAACGTTACAACCTCTTTCCCACCGTAGGTCTGTAGTCAGCCTCTGTCTTTTCTAAAGATGGTAAATGTGCCACCGGTGTGTCCGACCTGGTTCCTCCTTTTAGGATAATATTTGAGCGTGAAACCTGGCTTTCTGCTTCTTCTCACCCACAGACTTTGCTGAGATGTAGAACAAAGAGCGATTCCAACAGCTTTATTGCTTTGGAATTTGCAATAACCAACACAGGTCGTGAATAATTACGTATTAACGTAAATATTTACGATTTGGAGCACAAATCGTGGATATACGCGTAACGTAAATGGTCGCGACGCGGCCGAAATCGTGAATATTTACTTAAATGTATATTTACGTAAATATTTGAAACTTGAGGCACAAATTGGGAATTTTTATATAAATGTATATGTTCGATGTCCCTTTAAAGCCACTATAGTCAAAACAAATGGGTTAAGGTTCTTATTCTTAAATTTCACAATTAGTTTGATTTAATCCTTTTGGTTGCCGTTGCTCCTCCATTTTGTTCTCTTAGAACTGGTCTTTATAGAAGGGTGAATCATCAGAACGGGACCCAATATAATCACAGATCTCGTTGCCAGAGGGCTTGAAAGCACAGGACTGAAAAACATTTACGTTATTGGTATTTTTCCTCTTCAAGGTGTAGTAAACTCTTGTGGCGAGAGCTGGTTCCAGCAGAGGAAGTTTTGTCTGTCAGTACTGAGAGGGTTGGGCGTGTGGAGGTCAAGCTTCGATGGCGTCATCGCTACCGAGGCAGGGTGTCTTATCAAAAGCATCAAGGAATACGGGGAAAACCCTTTCAACCCAGTCCATCTGATAAGTAATGCTGTATCGAATGTTATCTGCTCCGTTACCCTGGGTCAAAGATTCGAATACTCTGATCCGAAGTTCCAGCAACTGCTGAAGTTGATCAACCGTAACTTCGAAATTTGTGACGGTGGAGAAGTGTATTTGTTCCTACCCATCATGGACTATTTTACATTCACGTCAAATTACAAGGAACTGGATAGTAACGTACACTTGATACTCGAGTTTCTCCGGGAATACGTGGAGAACCACCGTAGCAATTTAGATGCCGACAATCCGAAAGATTTTATCGATGTCTTCCTCAGAGATATCCAAGTCAACGAGACCAAGAATATAAATAGTAACATTACAATGAACAATATGTTGCTGACTTGTTTTGAACTTTTTGGGGCTGGAACAGAGTCTACAGCAACCACCCTCCGCTGGGCTTTGCTGTACATGATGGCCTACCCTGAGGTACAATCCAAGATACAGCAGGAAATAGATGGCAACGTGGGTAGAGACCGTCTACCTCGCCTCGCAGACAAAACTCAGTTGCCATATACTGAGGCGACCATCCTGGAGGTACAGCGTCTGGCGTCGATTGCGGCTCTCAGCATTCCCCACATGTTCTCCGAGGATACCAGCCTACTTGGCTACGATATCCCCAAGGGACATTGCTTCTTGCTAATCTTTGGGCCGTCAGCCGAGATCCATCCATTTGGTCCGATCCAGAAAGATTTAATCCGGAGAGATTTCTTGACGAAGCTGGCTCCTTAAAGCTGAGGGAGGAGCACCTGCCTTTTGGTACAGGTAAAGACCTTTCAACTCAAACAATCCCCGCTATCCCATCATCAAATAATTGCATTGATTGAACATCGGGAAAAATTCAATTAGCCAATTTCATCTCAGTGGAACACGAGACTTTGCCAATGATTTGCTTTCGGAAACGATATTTCTATATTAACCGCTTGAACATTTTGATACCAAAGATAGTTTAAAAGTTGTCGTTTTTGATCGTTCTTGTTTTCCTTGCAGGTCGCCGGGTGTGTCTCGGGAGCAGCTCGCCAAGATGGAGCTGTTCATCTTCTTCTCGCATTTACTGCATCAGTTTTCCGTCCAGAAACCGGATGATTCTCAACCATTATCCTTCAAAATTATCAACGGCCTCACGCTAGCTCCGATTCCATTCGAAATCTGTGCCGTACCTAGAGAGTAAATAGACCCACAATCTTCCAACAATCTCTTTGGTTGGGGAGGAATGCAAGATTAAACAAGCGGTAACACGGAATTGAATCTCGCGTAACCCCGAGGTTTGCCAAGGTACAAATTGGTTACACGAGGTTCAACTCCGAGTTAACGCTTGTTTTACGTTCCTGCCGTAGCTTGAGCATGGTTCTGTAATAATTTTACAATTCGCGAAATATTTCTTCGATGAACTATAATTATTTGCACGATTTTTTCAATTTTATTTTACTATTATCCTTGCAGCACCTTGTAGACCCTTATACGGTGCTACATAAAGCAGTCTCATAATTCATAAAAACGTCAAAAAAATTCTCTGAAAAAAGTGTCTCTCTTTGCTCAAGCGCCTTGAGCACCTTATTGGTGGATACGATGAGCTATATAATCCTTCATTATGGTATTATTATAATTACTTATTAAGCGATTAAAAAAAGAATAAAGAAAACAATAACAAGATCAGTCGCAAATTAGTAATTATCAAAATGTGGGTCCGAAGTTAAAAGGTGTCCTGAGCGTTTCCAAAGTTTTTTAAAAATTAAGGCGTGGAATTTGGCTTCTGTCAGTGATTTTGAAAAACGTGCACTTTCAGGTATGGGCAACAAACAGTCGGAAGGATCTTTTAGCTGATTCTAAGTTTTGCTTAAAAAAAGGGGGGGGTCCCGGGCCTTTTATGCCCCAATCACCCAATGCGTTCCCAATAAGGGTAGAGAGCTTCTGCATTCTCCATTACAACAATTGGGCAATAGCACAATCCAATTGGACTTATGAAACAGACTCGGTATAGTAAAGTCTTCTAAAAGGCAGACCATGTCACTCATCATGTTTACAATTACGCTTTATTTGTGTTGGGATACCAAGTGCACCCTCAGTGTTCTTGGGTCTGATGCAACTTTCATACAATATGTTTATACTATAAAAACATAAATTTAAAGCTTGCGTCCCCCGACCTTTAGAGCTTCGCTTAATGTACTGTTTTCTTGTAAAGTGATGTGGTACGAAGTGTAGAGCGCTCTATGACCGTTATAATTATTTAACCTAGTGAAGAACTTTTAAATCTCAACTTAAAACGCATTTCATGTCTCTAGCCTTTTCTCGATCATTGTAATTGTATTTTCATTGTCATTTTCAATGTATGTATCTGTAAGTTTTTGTATGAGTATTTTAAACTGTATTCTTATAGGGGCCTTCGAGCACTTTAGTGTGGTTATGTGCGCGTTATAAGTTTTTGTTACTATTAATATTTTATCTGTCTAATTTGTCTGGAGAATGGCTCTGGTCATGCTCCTATAGTGGTTAATGTCATCCGTGAGGGATAGTTTCTATAGAATCCCTAAGGAGCATCATTTGAACGATTGTATGTATAGGAGGGATAGAGTCGTCGTTAATGTATTGTACAATGTGAATTGTTGTAATCAAGCAATGTGTATAGCAAGCTATATAGGCCTATTGACCGGTGATCTTTAAACTTTTTATTGGATTTTAATGTTCTGTATACTATTATTATTATTGTCTATTCTATATCCTGCTACTGTATTCTAGAAATAAATTAGTTGCTAAAGATTTATCTTTTATATTTGAGACGTCATCGTGTGGATTTTGTATATTTTGTGCGTGAATGCTCGTCCTTTTTCAGTAGAGGACTGTTCCCCAGCCCCTTATACGATGGGGACAGATCACTCCCATTTATCCATAGATTCCCTCGAAGGGGAAGCTATAGTCCCTTGTTCAGAAGATTTACGCCATCCATGTCGACAAGCCTGAGTTGGGTCTTCAAAGGATATGGACATACCTAGACGAGAAGCATGGCTCACCAGAAGCAATTGAACGGGACTTATGAAGAGAGTGGAGCAGTTCCAAATGATCCCACCAAGGGCCAGCACAAAACTAATTGAAGAATTTGGGTATCTTCTTCTGGAAGGTCAATACATCAAGGAATCCAAACAGTATCCAGGTCTACTAGTTTTGGATTCTTCAAGGGGTTGCAGCCTTTGGTCCAGAAACTCCCAGATTGGCCGGGTGTTTGAGAGCGAGGAGGTCCTCACTTCGCTTTCGTGTACAAAACAGATGGAGACGTCGCAAAAACAAAACTAAGTCCAAACAATGGGAGAACAAAGAGAAGTCCTCGATTTACGGGATTCACAAACATGTGTGCTCACTTTCGGTACCTTATGGAGACCAAGGACAAAACAAACTAGAGATTTAGTGTTTGTTAAATTCAATTTCAATCTTGAGTTATGTTATAGAAAAGCCCGAAAATGATGTTTTTCAAGAAAAAACCCAAAGGCAGAGTTTGACCTAGGGTAACGACCGGGAAGAGAAGGTCATACGATTTTGACGTTAACTTTTTAAATGTAGCCCTAGTCTTGAACTATCTGATGCCCAACTATGAACATCATAGCTTTCAAATTCAATGAGATACAGCTAATACCAAATGGTCCTTTTTCAACTTTAAAAACCTTGTAATTCGACACCTGGTGACGTCATCATGACGTAACAACTTTTAGAATCATCTACAAGTTATACTCTAACGACATGCAAAGTTTCAAGTTGATTCGATTTTCGCAACTATACGTTTGCTTGTGGACAAACGACTCTGAGAAGAAGAATAAAAACTAAAAAAAAAAAAAAAAAAAAACCGAACAAAAACAATAGGTGTTCGGCTGTTGCCCGAACACCTAAAAAGGGAAAATAAAAGGACTCCATAGGGGTATTCTAAAGACCGGGTGCTCCACAAGAAATGTTGTGTACAAAGTCTATGGGAAGCTGTTAAGTGCAGGGACAAAGGAGAGAACAATAGAATGCTCTACAAGGATGCATTTTTTTAAGATGTGTGTTATTGTACTTAATAATTTAGTATAACTTATTATTATTTATTTTTGAAAAATTCACATAAAATTCAAAAATATATACATTTAGGATATTTACTCAAAAAACATTAAAAACCTGAAGAGATATAGAAGAAAAAACATAAATGAAAAACATAAATTAAGTTCATGGCTGCATTCCTATACCGAATATTTCCAGAAAGTAGGTGTGGATACTTTTAATCTTTATATGCACAGCATTTTTTTCATCATTACCTATGGACACGTCATCAACACAACGGGACGGAGTTATGCATTATGACAGAATGTTGTGCACAACTTTTTCACGTTGACTCATCCGCTCGGGTCTTTGTTGTACATGTACGATCCGGCCAGTGAGAGCATGTTCTAACACAATCAAATCGTAGCAGAAGACAACAAAACTACTGGACTCGTACATTCTTGACATCAGGGGTGTTAGTTACCGCATTTGTGGGGGTTTTCTCGAAAAATGCGCATTGTATTTCACCTTTCTTCTATTTGTTAGCTGATACAATTTAAAAAAACAACAACCAAAAAACAAACAAACTTGTATGAACTCATTCGAAGAGTCTTTTGATATTAATAATTAAAACAATGTAAAACACAAGTAAACTTCCCATACATATTTATCGATCCGTCTTGTCTGCAACGGGAGACCCACATGACCCACACGTCCTGATGTCTTTATTGACAACAAGTACAGCAGCACTCTGACAAAGATAAACATTGTCGACGGGCAGCCATCCTTTACTGCTAGTGTAGTGTTTACTGTAACAGTGAAAGAGACTGGGTAAATGTTCAAAAGTAAAAAACGGAGACATTGTTGACATCATTCTGATAAAGGTATTTTCATATCATGGTGACTTCAAACACAATCTGCTATTGCCAACAGCTTATATATGTCAATCCATAGAGCGGTTAATCGTCACATGGCAACATAGTCTTTTTATACAAAGAACAACTCATTTTGAGTTCCGAAACCTTTTCTGTTAGCTCCGAATTGATTAAGAATCAAACCATGGCGTTTCTTCAGGGGATATTTAGCTTGTTGACGGTCAAGTCAGTACTGGTTGGGTTGATAGCTCTCTTCATAGCTACATGGTTTTACCGACGGCCGAGGAATCTTCCTCCCGGTCCGACTGGATGGCCCCTTGTTGGCTACCTCCCAAACCTTGTCTTGGCCGGAGACGAGTACAAGAACTTAAGCCGACTGTCTAAGATCTACGGACCGGTGTTTAGTATGAATCTAGGCGGTACATTGGTGGTGGTCGTCAACAGCTTCGATTCCATCAAGGAGGCCATGTCTCATCCAAACACCTCAGACCGTCCACCCACATCTTTCTTCAGGAAAATGACAAATGATCCAGAGGCCTTGGGTAATGTTTGTTTATACTTTAAACATCAAACATATATATTTACGTAAATGTTTACGTAAATATTCGGAATTTGTGCCCCAAATCGTAAATATTCAAGATTTCGACCGTGTCGCGAATAATTACGTTTATATTTGCAAATCGTGAAATCGTATAATGGAGTACTGTTGTCACACTTGAGCCGGAATTTCTGCCTGTCATTTATCTTTATTAGATAGAGTGCAGAATCGTATTGTTAATCTTGTTAGTGAAGGGTTGGGATCAACGTTACAACCTCTTTCCCACCGTAGGTCTGTAGTCAGCCTCTGTCTTTTCTAAAGATGGTAAATGTGCCACCGGTGTGTCCGACCTGGTTCCTCCTTTTAGGATAATATTTGAGCGTGAAACCTGGCTTTCTGCTTCTTCTCACCCACAGACTTTGCTGAGATGTAGAACAAAGAGCGATTCCAACAGCTTTATTGCTTTGGAATTTGCAATAACCAACACAGGTCGTGAATAATTACGTATTAACGTAAATATTTACGATTTGGAGCACAAATCGTGGATATACGCGTAACGTAAATGGTCGCGACGCGGCCGAAATCGTGAATATTTACTTAAATGTATATTTACGTAAATATTTGAAACTTGAGGCACAAATCGGGAATTTTTATATAAATGTATATGTTCGATGTCCCTTTAAAGCCACTATAGTCAAAACAAATGGGTTAAGGTTCTTATTCTTAAATTTCACAATTAGTTTGATTTAATCCTTTTTGGTTGCCGTTGCTCCTCCATTTTGTTCTCTTAGAACTGGTCTTTATAGAAGGGTGAATCATCAGAACGGGACCCAATATAATCACAGATCTCGTTGCCAGAGGGCTTGAAAGCACAGGACTGAAAAACATTTACGTTATTGGTATTTTTCCTCTTCAAGGTGTAGTAAACTCTTGTGGCGAGAGCTGGTTCCAGCAGAGGAAGTTTTGTCTGTCAGTACTGAGAGGGTTGGGCGTGTGGAGGTCAAGCTTCGATGGCGTCATCGCTACCGAGGCAGGGTGTCTTATCAAAAGCATCAAGGAATACGGGGAAAACCCTTTCAACCCAGTCCATCTGATAAGTAATGCTGTATCGAATGTTATCTGCTCCGTTACCCTGGGTCAAAGATTCGAATACTCTGATCCGAAGTTCCAGCAACTGCTGAAGTTGATCAACCGTAACTTCGAAATTTGTGACGGTGGAGAAGTGTATTTGTTCCTACCCATCATGGACTATTTTACATTCACGTCAAATTACAAGGAACTGGATAGTAACGTACACTTGATACTCGAGTTTCTCCGGGAATACGTGGAGAACCACCGTAGCAATTTAGATGCCGACAATCCGAAAGATTTTATCGATGTCTTCCTCAGAGATATCCAAGTCAACGAGACCAAGAATATAAATAGTAACATTACAATGAACAATATGTTGCTGACTTGTTTTGAACTTTTTGGGGCTGGAACAGAGTCTACAGCAACCACCCTCCGCTGGGCTTTGCTGTACATGATGGCCTACCCTGAGGTACAATCCAAGATACAGCAGGAAATAGATGGCAACGTGGGTAGAGACCGTCTACCTCGCCTCGCAGACAAAACTCAGTTGCCATATACTGAGGCGACCATCCTGGAGGTACAGCGTCTGGCGTCGATTGCGGCTCTCAGCATTCCCCACATGTTCTCCGAGGATACCAGCCTACTTGGCTACGATATCCCCAAGGGGACATTGCTTCTTGCTAATCTTTGGGCCGTCAGCCGAGATCCATCCATTTGGTCCGATCCAGAAAGATTTAATCCGGAGAGATTTCTTGACGAAGCTGGCTCCTTAAAGCTGAGGGAGGAGCACCTGCCTTTTGGTACAGGTAAAGACCTTTCAACTCAAACAATCCCCCGCTATCCCATCATCAAATAATTGCATTGATTGAACATCGGGAAAAATTCAATTAGCCAATTTCATCTCAGTGGAACACGAGACTTTGCCAATGATTTGCTTTCGGAAACGATATTTCTATATTAACCGCTTGAACATTTTGATACCAAAGATAGTTTAAAAGTTGTCGTTTTTGATCGTTCTTGTTTTCCTTGCAGGTCGCCGGGTGTGTCTCGGGGAGCAGCTCGCCAAGATGGAGCTGTTCATCTTCTTCTCGCATTTACTGCATCAGTTTTCCGTCCAGAAACCGGATGATTCTCAACCATTATCCTTCAAAATTATCAACGGCCTCACGCTAGCTCCGATTCCATTCGAAATCTGTGCCGTACCTAGAGAGTAAATAGACCCACAATCTTCCAACAATCTCTTTGGTTGGGGAGGAATGCAAGATTAAACAAGCGGTAACACGGAATTGAATCTCGCGTAACCCCGAGGTTTGCCAAGGTACAAATTGGTTACACGAGGTTCAACTCCGAGTTAACGCTTGTTTTACGTTCCTGCCGTAGCTTGAGCATGGTTCTGTAATAATTTAACAATTCGCGAAATATTTCTTCGATGAACTATAATTATTTGCACGATTTTTTCAATTTTATTTTACTATTATCCTTGCAGCACCTTGTAGACCCTTATACGGTGCTACATAAGGCAGTCTCATAATTCATAAAAACGTCCAAAAAATTCTCTGAAAAAAGTGTCTCTCTTTGCTCAAGCGCCTTGAGCACCTTATTGGTGGATACGATGAGCTATATAATCCTTCATTATGGTATTATTATAATTACTTATTAAGCGATTAAAAAAAGAATAAAGAAAACAATAACAAGATCAGTCGCAAATTAGTAATTATCAAAATGTGGGTCCGAAGTTAAAAGGTGTCCTGAGCGTTTCCAAAGTTTTTTTAAAATTAAGGCGTGGAATTTGGCTTCTGTCAGTGATTTTGAAAAACGTGCACTTTCAGGTATGGGCAACAAACAGTCGGAAGGATCTTTTAGCTGATTCTAAGTTTTGCTTAAAAAAAGGGGGGGTCCCGGGCCTTTTATGCCCCAATCACCCAATGCGTTCCCAATAAGGGTAGAGAGCTTCTGCATTCTCCATTACAACAGTTGGGCAATAGCACAATCCAATTGGACTTTTGAAACAGACTCGGTATAGTAAAGTCTTCTAAAAGGCAGACCATGTCACTCATCATGTTTACAATTACGCTTTATTTGTGTTGGGATACCAAGTGCACCCTCAGTGTTCTTGGGTCTGATGCAACTTTCATACAATATGTTTATACTATAAAAACATAAATTTAAAGCTTGCGTCCCCCGACCTTTAGAGCTTCGCTTAATGTACTGTTTTCTTGTAAAGTGATGTGGTACGAAGTGTAGAGCGCTCTATGACCGTTATAATTATTTAACCTAGTGAAGAACTTTTAAATCTCAACTTAAAACGCATTTCATGTCTCTAGCCTTTTCTCGATCATTGTAATTGTATTTTCATTGTCATTTTCAATGTATGTATCTGTAAGTTTTTGTATGAGTATTTTAAACTGTATTCTTATAGGGGCCTTCGAGCACTTTAGTGTGGTTATGTGCGCGTTATAAGTTTTGTTACTATTAATATTTTATCTGTCTAATTTGTCTGGAGAATGGCTCTGGTCATGCTCCTATAGTGGTTAATGTCATCCGTGAGGGATAGTTTCTATAGAATCCCTAAGGAGCATCATTTGAACGATTGTATGTATAGGAGGGATAGAGTCGTCGTTAATGTATTGTACAATGTGAATTGTTGTAATCAAGCAATGTGTATAGCAAGCTATATAGGCCTATTGACCGGTGATCTTTAAACTTTTATTGGATTTTAATGTTCTGTATACTATTATTATTATTGTCTATTCTATATCCTGCTACTGTATTCTAGAAATAAATTAGTTGCTAAAGATTTATCTTTTATATTTGAGACGTCATCGTGTGGATTTTGTATATTTTGTGCGTGAATGCTCGTCCTTTTTCAGTAGAGGACTGTTCCCCAGCCCCTTATACGATGGGGACAGATCACTCCCATTTATCCATAGATTCCCTCGAAGGGAAGCTATAGTCCCTTGTTCAGAAGATTTACGCCATCCATGTCGACAAGCCTGAGTTGGGTCTTCAAAGGATATGGACATACCTAGACGAGAAGCATGGCTCACCAGAAGCAATTGAACGGGACTTATGAAGAGAGTGGAGCAGTTCCAAATGATCCCACCAAGGGCCAGCACAAAACTAATTGAAGAATTTGGGTATCTTCTTCTGGAAGGTCAATACATCAAGGAATCCAAACAGTATCCAGGTCTACTAGTTTTGGATTCTTCAAGGGGTTGCAGCCTTTGGTCCAGAAACTCCCAGATTGGCCGGGTGTTTGAGAGCGAGGAGGTCCTCACTTCGCTTTCGTGTACAAAACAGATGGAGACGTCGCAAAAACAAAACTAAGTCCAAACAATGGGAGAACAAAGAGAAGTCCTCGATTTACGGGATTCACAAACATGTGTGCTCACTTTCGGTACCTTATGGAGACCAAGGACAAAACAAACTAGAGATTTAGTGTTTGTTAAATTCAATTTCAATCTTGAGTTATGTTATAGAAAAGCCCGAAAATGATGTTTTTCAAGAAAAAACCCAAAGGCAGAGTTTGACCTAGGGTAACGACCGGGAAGAGAAGGTCATACGATTTTGACGTTAACTTTTTAAATGTAGCCCTAGTCTTGAACTATCTGATGCCCAACTATGAACATCATAGCTTTCAAATTCAATGAGATACAGCTAATACCAAATGGTCCTTTTTCAACTTTAAAAACCTTGTAATTCGACACCTGGTGACGTCATCATGACGTAACAACTTTTAGAATCATCTACAAGTTATACTCTAACGACATGCAAAGTTTCAAGTTGATTCGATTTTCGCAACTATACGTTTGCTTGTGGACAAACGACTCTGAGAAGAAGAATAAAAACCAAAAAAAAAAAAAAACCGAACAAAAACAATAGGTGTTCGGCTGTTGCCCGAACACCTAAAAAGGGAAAATAAAAGGACTCCATAGGGGAATTCTAAAGACCGGGTGCTCCACAAGAAATGTTGTGTACAAAGTCTATGGGAAGCTGTTAAGTGCAGAGACAAAGGAGAGAACAATAGAATGCTCTACAAGGATGCATTTTTTTAAGATGTGTGTTATTGTACTTAATAATTTAGTATAACTTATTATTATTTATTTTTGAAAAATTCACATAAAATTCAAAAATATATACATTTAGGATATTTACTCAAAAAACATTAAAAACCTGAAGAGATATAGAAGAAAAAACATAAATGAAAAACATAAATTAAGTTCATGGCTGCATTCCTATACCGAATATTTCCAGAAAGTAGGTGTGGATACTTTTAATCTTTATATGCACAGCATTTTTTTCATCATTACCTATGGACACGTCATCAACACAACGGGACGGAGTTATGCATTATGACAGAATGTTGTGCACAACTTTTTCACGTTGACTCATCCGCTCGGGTCTTTGTTGTACATGTACGATCCGGCCAGTGAGAGCATGTTCTAACACAATCAAATCGTAGCAGAAGACAACAAAACTACTGGACTCGTACATTCTTGACATCAGGGGTGTTATTTACCGCATTTGTGGGGGTTTTCTCGAAAAATGCGCATTGTATTTCACCTTTCTTCTATTTGTTAGCTGATACAATTTAAAAAAACAACAACCAAAAAACAAACAAACTTGTATGAACTCATTCGAAGAGTCTTTTGATATTAATAATTAAAACAATGTAAAACACAAGTAAACTTCCCCTACATATTTATCGATCCGTCTTGTCTGCAACGGGAGACCCACATGACCCACACGTCCTGATGTCTTTATTGACAACAAGTACAGCAGCACTCTGACAAAGATAAACATTGTCGACGGGCAGCCATCCTTTACTGCTAGTGTAGTGTTTACTGTAACAGTGAAAGAGACTGGGTAAATGTTCAAAAGTAAAAAACGGAGACAATGTTGACATCATTCTGATAAAGGTATTTTCATATCATGGTGACTTCAAACACAATCTGCTATTGCCAACAGCTTATATATGTCAATCCATAGAGCGGTTAATCGTCACATGGCAACATAGTCTTTTTATACAAAGAACAACTCATTTTGAGTTCCGAAACCTTTTCTGTTAGCTCCGAATTGATTAAGAATCAAACCATGGCGTTTCTTCAGGGGATATTTAGCTTGTTGACGGTCAAGTCAGTACTGGTTGGGTTGATAGCTCTCTTCATAGCTACATGGTTTTACCGACGGCCGAGGAATCTTCCTCCCGGTCCGACTGGATGGCCCCTTGTTGGCTACCTCCCAAACCTTGTCTTGGCCGGAGACGAGTACAAGAACTTAAGCCGACTGTCTAAGATCTACGGACCGGTGTTTAGTATGAATCTAGGCGGTACATTGGTGGTGGTCGTCAACAGCTTCGATTCCATCAAGGAGGCCATGTCTCATCCAAACACCTCAGACCGTCCACCCACATCTTTCTTCAGGAAAATGACAAATGATCCAGAGGCCTTGGGTAATGTTTGTTTATACTTTAAACATCAAACATATATATTTACGTAAATGTTTACGTAAATATTCGGAATTTGTGCCCCAAATCGTAAATATTCAAGATTTCGACCGTGTCGCGAATAATTACGTTTATATTTGCAAATCGTGAAATCGTATAAACAACTATACGTCCCCTGATGGAGTACTGTTGTCACACTTGAGCCGGAATTTCTGCCTGTCATTTATCTTTATTAGATAGAGTGCAGAATCGTATTGTTAATCTTGTTAGTGAAGGGTTGGGATCAACGTTACAACCTCTTTCCCACCGTAGGTCTGTAGTCAGCCTCTGTCTTTTCTAAAGATGGTAAATGTGCCACCGGTGTGTCCGACCTGGTTCCTCCTTTTAGGATAATATTTGAGCGTGAAACCTGGCTTTCTGCTTCTTCTCACCCACAGACTTTGCTGAGATGTAGAACAAAGAGCGATTCCAACAGCTTTATTGCTTTGGAATTTGCAATAACCAACACAGGTCGTGAATAATTACGTATTAACGTAAATATTTACGATTTGGAGCACAAATCGTGGATATACGCGTAACGTAAATGGTCGCGACGCGGCCGAAATCGTGAATATTTACTTAAATGTATATTTACGTAAATATTTGAAACTTGAGGCACAAATTGGGAATTTTTATATAAATGTATATGTTCGATGTCCCTTTAAAGCCACTATAGTCAAAACAAATGGGTTAAGGTTCTTATTCTTAAATTTCACAATTAGTTTGATTTAATCCTTTTTGGTTGCCGTTGCTCCTCCATTTTGTTCTCTTAGAACTGGTCTTTATAGAAGGGTGAATCATCAGAACGGGACCCAATATAATCACAGATCTCGTTGCCAGAGGGCTTGAAAGCACAGGACTGAAAAACATTTACGTTATTGGTATTTTTCCTCTTCAAGGTGTAGTAAACTCTTGTGGCGAGAGCTGGTTCCAGCAGAGGAAGTTTTGTCTGTCAGTACTGAGAGGGTTGGGCGTGTGGAGGTCAAGCTTCGATGGCGTCATCGCTACCGAGGCAGGGTGTCTTATCAAAAGCATCAAGGAATACGGGGAAAACCCTTTCAACCCAGTCCATCTGATAAGTAATGCTGTATCGAATGTTATCTGCTCCGTTACCCTGGGTCAAAGATTCGAATACTCTGATCCGAAGTTCCAGCAACTGCTGAAGTTGATCAACCGTAACTTCGAAATTTGTGACGGTGGAGAAGTGTATTTGTTCCTACCCATCATGGACTATTTTACATTCACGTCAAATTACAAGGAACTGGATAGTAACGTACACTTGATACTCGAGTTTCTCCGGGAATACGTGGAGAACCACCGTAGCAATTTAGATGCCGACAATCCGAAAGATTTTATCGATGTCTTCCTCAGAGATATCCAAGTCAACGAGACCAAGAATATAAATAGTAACATTACAATGAACAATATGTTGCTGACTTGTTTTGAACTTTTGGGGCTGGAACAGAGTCTACAGCAACCACCCTCCGCTGGGCTTTGCTGTACATGATGGCCTACCCTGAGGTACAATCCAAGATACAGCAGGAAATAGATGGCAACGTGGGTAGAGACCGTCTACCTCGCCTCGCAGACAAAACTCAGTTGCCATATACTGAGGCGACCATCCTGGAGGTACAGCGTCTGGCGTCGATTGCGGCTCTCAGCATTCCCCACATGTTCTCCGAGGATACCAGCCTACTTGGCTACGATATCCCCAAGGGGACATTGCTTCTTGCTAATCTTTGGGCCGTCAGCCGAGATCCATCCATTTGGTCCGATCCAGAAAGATTTAATCCGGAGAGATTTCTTGACGAAGCTGGCTCCTTAAAGCTGAGGGAGGAGCACCTGCCTTTTGGTACAGGTAAAGACCTTTCAACTCAAACAATCCCCCGCTATCCCATCATCAAATAATTGCATTGATTGAACATCGGGAAAAATTCAATTAGCCAATTTCATCTCAGTGGAACACGAGACTTTGCCAATGATTTGCTTTCGGAAACGATATTTCTATATTAACCGCTTGAACATTTTGATACCAAAGATAGTTTAAAAGTTGTCGTTTTTGATCGTTCTTGTTTTCCTTGCAGGTCGCCGGGTGTGTCTCGGGGAGCAGCTCGCCAAGATGGAGCTGTTCATCTTCTTCTCGCATTTACTGCATCAGTTTTCCGTCCAGAAACCGGATGATTCTCAACCATTATCCTTCAAAATTATCAACGGCCTCACGCTAGCTCCGATTCCATTCGAAATCTGTGCCGTACCTAGAGAGTAAATAGACCCACAATCTTCCAACAATCTCTTTGGTTGGGGAGGAATGCAAGATTAAACAAGCGGTAACACGGAATTGAATCTCGCGTAACCCCGAGGTTTGCCAAGGTACAAATTGGTTACACGAGGTTCAACTCCGAGTTAACGCTTGTTTTACGTTCCTGCCGTAGCTTGAGCATGGTTCTGTAATAATTTTACAATTCGCGAAATATTTCTTCGATGAACTATAATTATTTGCACGATTTTTTCAATTTTATTTTACTATTATCCTTGCAGCACCTTGTAGACCCTTATACGGTGCTACATAAAGCAGTCTCATAATTCATAAAAACGTCAAAAAATTCTCTGAAAAAGTGTCTCTCTTTGCTCAAGCGCCTTGAGCACCTTATTGGTGGATACGATGAGCTATATAATCCTTCATTATGGTATTATTATAATTACTTATTAAGCGATTAAAAAGAATAAAGAAAACAATAACAAGATCAGTCGCAAATTAGTAATTATCAAAATGTGGGTCCGAAGTTAAAAGGTGTCCTGAGCGTTTCCAAAGTTTTTTAAAATTAAGGCGTGGAATTTGGCTTCTGTCAGTGATTTTGAAAACGTGCACTTTCAGGTATGGGCAACAAACAGTCGGAAGGATCTTTTAGCTGATTCTAAGTTTTGCTTAAAAAGGGGGTCCCGGGCCTTTTATGCCCCAATCACCCAATGCGTTCCCAATAAGGGTAGAGAGCTTCTGCATTCTCCATTACAACAGTTGGGCAATAGCACAATCCAATTGGACTTTTGAAACAGACTCGGTATAGTAAAGTCTTCTAAAAGGCAGACCATGTCACTCATCATGTTTACAATTACGCTTTATTTGTGTTGGGATACCAAGTGCACCCTCAGTGTTCTTGGGTCTGATGCAACTTTCATACAATATGTTTATACTATAAAAACATAAATTTAAAGCTTGCGTCCCCCGACCTTTAGAGCTTCGCTTAATGTACTGTTTTCTTGTAAAGTGATGTGGTACGAAGTGTAGAGCGCTCTATGACCGTTATAATTATTTAACCTAGTGAAGAACTTTTAAATCTCAACTTAAAACGCATTTCATGTCTCTAGCCTTTTCTCGATCATTGTAATTGTATTTTCATTGTCATTTTCAATGTATGTATCTGTAAGTTTTTGTATGAGTATTTTAAACTGTATTCTTATAGGGGCCTTCGAGCACTTTAGTGTGGTTATGTGCGCGTTATAAGTTTTTGTTACTATTAATATTTTATCTGTCTAATTTGTCTGGAGAATGGCTCTGGTCATGCTCCTATAGTGGTTAATGTCATCCGTGAGGGATAGTTTCTATAGAATCCCTAAGGAGCATCATTTGAACGATTGTATGTATAGGAGGGATAGAGTCGTCGTTAATGTATTGTACAATGTGAATTGTTGTAATCAAGCAATGTGTATAGCAAGCTATATAGGCCTATTGACCGGTGATCTTTAAACTTTTTATTGGATTTTAATGTTCTGTATACTATTATTATTATTGTCTATTCTATATCCTGCTACTGTATTCTAGAAATAAATTAGTTGCTAAAGATTTATCTTTTATATTTGAGACGTCATCGTGTGGATTTTGTATATTTTGTGCGTGAATGCTCGTCCTTTTTCAGTAGAGGACTGTTCCCCAGCCCCCTTATACGATGGGGACAGATCACTCCCATTTATCCATAGATTCCCTCGAAGGGGAAGCTATAGTCCCTTGTTCAGAAGATTTACGCCATCCATGTCGACAAGCCTGAGTTGGGTCTTCAAAGGATATGGACATACCTAGACGAGAAGCATGGCTCACCAGAAGCAATTGAACGGGACTTATGAAGAGAGTGGAGCAGTTCCAAATGATCCCACCAAGGGCCAGCACAAAACTAATTGAAGAATTTGGGTATCTTCTTCTGGAAGGTCAATACATCAAGGAATCCAAACAGTATCCAGGTCTACTAGTTTTGGATTCTTCAAGGGGTTGCAGCCTTTGGTCCAGAAACTCCCAGATTGGCCGGGTGTTTGAGAGCGAGGAGGTCCTCACTTCGCTTTCGTGTACAAAACAGATGGAGACGTCGCAAAAACAAAACTAAGTCCAAACAATGGGAGAACAAAGAGAAGTCCTCGATTTACGGGATTCACAAACATGTGTGCTCACTTTCGGTACCTTATGGAGACCAAGGACAAAACAAACTAGAGATTTAGTGTTTGTTAAATTCAATTTCAATCTTGAGTTATGTTATAGAAAAGCCCGAAAATGATGTTTTTCAAGAAAAAACCCAAAGGCAGAGTTTGACCTAGGGTAACGACCGGGAAGAGAAGGTCATACGATTTTGACGTTAACTTTTTAAATGTAGCCCTAGTCTTGAACTATCTGATGCCCAACTATGAACATCATAGCTTTCAAATTCAATGAGATACAGCTAATACCAAATGGTCCTTTTTCAACTTTAAAAACCTTGTAATTCGACACCTGGTGACGTCATCATGACGTAACAACTTTTAGAATCATCTACAAGTTATACTCTAACGACATGCAAAGTTTCAAGTTGATTCGATTTTCGCAACTATACGTTTGCTTGTGGACAAACGACTCTGAGAAGAAGAATAAAAACCAAAAAAAAAAAAAAAAAAACCCGAACAAAAACAATAGGTGTTCGGCTGTTGCCCGAACACCTAAAAAGGGAAAATAAAAGGACTCCATAGGGGAATTCTAAAGACCGGGTGCTCCACAAGAAATGTTGTGTACAAAGTCTATGGGAAGCTGTTAAGTGCAGAGACAAAGGAGAGAACAATAGAATGCTCTACAAGGATGCATTTTTTTAAGATGTGTGTTATTGTACTTAATAATTTAGTATAACTTATTATTATTTATTTTTGAAAAATTCACATAAAATTCAAAAATATATACATTTAGGATATTTACTCAAAAAACATTAAAAACCTGAAGAGATATAGAAGAAAAAACATAAATGAAAAACATAAATTAAGTTCATGGCTGCATTCCTATACCGAATATTTCCAGAAAGTAGGTGTGGATACTTTTAATCTTTATATGCACAGCATTTTTTTCATCATTACCTATGGACACGTCATCAACACAACGGGACGGAGTTATGCATTATGACAGAATGTTGTGCACAACTTTTTCACGTTGACTCATCCGCTCGGGTCTTTGTTGTACATGTACGATCCGGCCAGTGAGAGCATGTTCTAACACAATCAAATCGTAGCAGAAGACAACAAAACTACTGGACTCGTACATTCTTGACATCAGGGGTGTTAGTTACCGCATTTGTGGGGTTTTCTCGAAAAATGCGCATTGTATTTCACCTTTCTTCTATTTGTTAGCTGATACAATTTAAAAAACAACAACCAAAAACAAACAAACTTGTATGAACTCATTCGAAGAGTCTTTTGATATTAATAATTAAAACAATGTAAAACACAAGTAAACTTCCCATACATATTTATCGATCCGTCTTGTCTGCAACGGGAGACCCACATGACCCACACGTCCTGATGTCTTTATTGACAACAAGTACAGCAGCACTCTGACAAAGATAAACATTGTCGACGGGCAGCCATCCTTTACTGCTAGTGTAGTGTTTACTGTAACAGTGAAAGAGACTGGGTAAATGTTCAAAAGTAAAAAACGGAGACAATGTTGACATCATTCTGATAAAGGTATTTTCATATCATGGTGACTTCAAACACAATCTGCTATTGCCAACAGCTTATATATGTCAATCCATAGAGCGGTTAATCGTCACATGGCAACATAGTCTTTTTATACAAAGAACAACTCATTTTGAGTTCCGAAACCTTTTCTGTTAGCTCCGAATTGATTAAGAATCAAACCATGGCGTTTCTTCAGGGGATATTTAGCTTGTTGACGGTCAAGTCAGTACTGGTTGGGTTGATAGCTCTCTTCATAGCTACATGGTTTTACCGACGGCCGAGGAATCTTCCTCCCGGTCCGACTGGATGGCCCCTTGTTGGCTACCTCCCAAACCTTGTCTTGGCCGGAGACGAGTACAAGAACTTAAGCCGACTGTCTAAGATCTACGGACCGGTGTTTAGTATGAATCTAGGCGGTACATTGGTGGTGGTCGTCAACAGCTTCGATTCCATCAAGGAGGCCATGTCTCATCCAAACACCTCAGACCGTCCACCCACATCTTTCTTCAGGAAAATGACAAATGATCCAGAGGCCTTGGGTAATGTTTGTTTATACTTTAAACATCAAACATATATATTTACGTAAATGTTTACGTAAATATTCGGAATTGTGCCCCAAATCGTAAATATTCAAGATTTCGACCGTGTCGCGAATAATTACGTTTATATTTGCAAATCGTGAAATCGTATAATGGAGTACTGTTGTCACACTTGAGCCGGAATTTCTGCCTGTCATTTATCTTTATTAGATAGAGTGCAGAATCGTATTGTTAATCTTGTTAGTGAAGGGTTGGGATCAACGTTACAACCTCTTTCCCACCGTAGGTCTGTAGTCAGCCTCTGTCTTTTCTAAAGATGGTAAATGTGCCACCGGTGTGTCCGACCTGGTTCCTCCTTTTAGGATAATATTTGAGCGTGAAACCTGGCTTTCTGCTTCTTCTCACCCACAGACTTTGCTGAGATGTAGAACAAAGAGCGATTCCAACAGCTTTATTGCTTTGGAATTTGCAATAACCAACACAGGTCGTGAATAATTACGTATTAACGTAAATATTTACGATTTGGAGCACAAATCGTGGATATACGCGTAACGTAAATGGTCGCGACGCGGCCGAAATCGTGAATATTTACTTAAATGTATATTTACGTAAATATTTGAAACTTGAGGCACAAATCGGGAATTTTTATATAAATGTATATGTTCGATGTCCCTTTAAAGCCACTATAGTCAAAACAAATGGGTTAAGGTTCTTATTCTTAAATTTCACAATTAGTTTGATTTAATCCTTTTTGGTTGCCGTTGCTCCTCCATTTTGTTCTCTTAGAACTGGTCTTTATAGAAGGGTGAATCATCAGAACGGGACCCAATATAATCACAGATCTCGTTGCCAGAGGGCTTGAAAGCACAGGACTGAAAAACATTTACGTTATTGGTATTTTTCCTCTTCAAGGTGTAGTAAACTCTTGTGGCGAGAGCTGGTTCCAGCAGAGGAAGTTTTGTCTGTCAGTACTGAGAGGGTTGGGCGTGTGGAGGTCAAGCTTCGATGGCGTCATCGCTACCGAGGCAGGGTGTCTTATCAAAAGCATCAAGGAATACGGGGAAAACCCTTTCAACCCAGTCCATCTGATAAGTAATGCTGTATCGAATGTTATCTGCTCCGTTACCCTGGGTCAAAGATTCGAATACTCTGATCCGAAGTTCCAGCAACTGCTGAAGTTGATCAACCGTAACTTCGAAATTTGTGACGGTGGAGAAGTGTATTTGTTCCTACCCATCATGGACTATTTGACATTCACGTCAAATTACAAGGAACTGGATAGTAACGTACACTTGATACTCGAGTTTCTCCGGGAATACGTGGAGAACCACCGTAGCAATTTAGATGCCGACAATCCGAAAGATTTTATCGATGTCTTCCTCAGAGATATCCAAGTCAACGAGACCAAGAATATAAATAGTAACATTACAATGAACAATATGTTGCTGACTTGTTTTGAACTTTTTGGGGCTGGAACAGAGACTACAGCAACCACCCTCCGCTGGGCTTTGCTGTACATGATGGCCTACCCTGAGGTACAATCCAAGATACAGCAGGAAATAGATGGCAACGTGGGTAGAGACCGTCTACCTCGCCTCGCAGACAAAACTCAGTTGCCATATACTGAGGCGACCATCCTGGAGGTACAGCGTCTGGCGTCGATTGCGGCTCTCAGCATTCCCCACATGTTCTCCGAGGATACCAGCCTACTTGGCTACGATATCCCCAAGGGGACATTGCTTCTTGCTAATCTTTGGGCCGTCAGCCGAGATCCATCCATTTGGTCCGATCCAGAAAGATTTAATCCGGAGAGATTTCTTGACGAAGCTGGCTCCTTAAAGCTGAGGGAGGAGCACCTGCCTTTTGGTACAGGTAAAGACCTTTCAACTCAAACAATCCCCGCTATCCCATCATCAAATAATTGCATTGATTGAACATCGGGAAAAATTCAATTAGCCAATTTCATCTCAGTGGAACACGAGACTTTGCCAATGATTTGCTTTCGGAAACGATATTTCTATATTAACCGCTTGAACATTTTGATACCAAAGATAGTTTAAAAGTTGTCGTTTTTGATAGTTCTTGTTTTCCTTGCAGGTCGCCGGGTGTGTCTCGTGGTGCAGCTCGCGAAGTTGGAGCTGTTCATCTTCTTCTCGCATTTACTGCATCAGTTTTCCGTCCAGAAACCGGATGATTCTCAACCATTATCCTTCAAAATTATCAACGGCCTCACGCTAGCTCCGATTCCATTCGAAATCTGTGCCGTACCTAGAGAGTAAATAGACCCACAATCTTCCAACAATCTCTTTGGTTGGGGAGGAATGCAAGATTAAACAAGCGGTAACACGGAATTGAATCTCGCGTAACCCCGAGGTTTGCCAAGGTACAAATTGGTTACACGAGGTTCAACTCCGAGTTAACGCTTGTTTTACGTTCCTGCCGTAGCTTGAGCATGATTCTGTAATAATTTTACAATTCGCGAAATATTTCTTCGATGAACTATAATTATTTGCACGATTTTTTCAATTTTATTTTACTATTATCCTTGCAGCACCTTGTAGACCCTTATACGGTGCTACATAAAGCAGTCTCATAATTCATAAAAACGTCAAAAAAATTCTCTGAAAAAAGTGTCTCTCTTTGCTCAAGCGCCTTGAGCACCTTATTGGTGGATACGATGAGCTATATAATCCTTCATTATGGTATTATTATAATTACTTATTAAGCGATTAAAAAAAGAATAAAGAAAACAATAACAAGATCAGTCGCAAATTAGTAATTATCAAAATGTGGGTCCGAAGTTAAAAGGTGTCCTGAGCGTTTCCAAAGTTTTTTTAAAATTTAGGCGTGGAATTTGGCTTCTGTCAGTGATTTTGAAAAACGTGCACTTTCAGGTATGGGCAACAAACAGTCGGAAGGATCTTTTAGCTGATTCTAAGTTTTGCTTAAAAAAAAGGGGGGTCCCGGGCCTTTTATGCCCCAATCACCCAATGCGTTCCCAATAAGGGTAGAGAGCTTCTTCATTCTCCATTACAACAGTTGGGCAATAGCACAATCCAATTGGACTTTTGAAACAGACTCGGTATAGTAAAGTCTTCTAAAAGGCAGACCATGTCACTCATCATGTTTACAATTACGCTTTATTTGTGTTGGGATACCAAGTGCACCCTCAGTGTTCTTGGGTCTGATGCAACTTTCATACAATATGTTTATACTATAAAAACATAAATTTAAAGCTTGCGTCCCCCGACCTTTAGAGCTTCGCTTAATGTACTGTTTTCTTGTAAAGTGATGTGGTACGAAGTGTAGAGCGCTCTATGACCGTTATAATTATTTAACCTAGTGAAGAACTTTTAAATCTCAACTTAAAACGCATTTCATGTCTCTAGCCTTTTCTCGATCATTGTAATTGTATTTTCATTGTCATTTTCAATGTATGTATCTGTAAGTTTTTGTATGGGTATTTTGTACTGTATTCTTAAAGGGGCCTTCGAGCACTTTAGTGTGGTTATGTGCGCGTTATAAGTTTTTTTTACTATTAATATTTTATGTGTCTAATTTGTCTGGAGAACGGCTCTGGTCATGCTCCTAGTGGTTAATGTCATCCGTGAGGGATAGTTTCTATAGAATCCCTAAGGAGCATCATTTGAACGATTGTTTGTAGGAGGGATAGAGTCGTCGTTATTGTATTGTACAATGTGAATTGTTGTAATCAAGCAATGTGTATAGCAAGCTATATAGGCCTATTGACCGGTGACCTTTAAACTTTTTATTGGATTTTAATGTTTTGTATTCTATTATTATTATTGTCTATTCTATATCCTGCTACTGTATTCTAGAAATAAATTAGTTGCTAAAGATTTATCTTTTATATTTGAGACGTCATCGTGTGGATTTTGTATATTTTGTGCGTGAATGCTCGTCCTTTTTTAGTAGAGGACTGTTCCCCAGCCCCCTTATACGATGGGGACAGATCACTCCCATTTATCCATAGATTCCCTCGAAGGGGAAGCTATAGTCCCTTGTTCAGAAGATTTACGCCATCCATGTCGACAAGCCTGAGTTGGGTCTTCAAAGGATATGGACATACCTAGACGAGAAGCATGGCTCACCAGAAGCAATTGAACGGGACTTATGAAGAGAGTGGAGCAGTTCCAAATGATCCCACCAAGGGCCAGCACAAAACTAATTGAAGAATTTGAGTATCTTCTTCTGGAAGGTCAATACATCAAGGAATCCAAACAGTATCCAGGTCTACTAGTTTTGGATTCTTCAAGGGGTTGCAGCCTTTGGTCCAGAAACTCCCAGATTGGCCGGGTGTTTGAGAGCGAGGAGGTCCTCACTTCGCTTTCGTGTACAAAACAGATGGAGACGTCGCAAAAACAAAACTAAGTCCAAACAATGGGAGAACAAAGAGAAGTCCTCGATTTACGGGATTCACAAACATGTGTGCTCACTTTGGGTACCTTATGGAGACCAAGGACAAAACAAAAAAGGGAAAATAAAAGGACTCCATAGGGGTATTCTAAAGACCGGGTGCTCCACAAGAAATGTTGTGTACAAAGTCTATGGGGAAACTGTTACGTGCAGGGACAAAGGAAAGAACAAAAGAATGTTCTACAATGATGCATTTTTCAAGATGTGTGTTATTGTACTTAATAATTTAGTATAACTTATTATTATTATTTCGAAAAATTCACATAAAATTCAAAGATATATACAATAAGGATATTTACTTGAAAAACATTAAACACCTGAAGAGAGATAGAAGAAAAAACATAAATGAAAAACATAAATTAAGTTCATGGCTGCATTCCTATACCGAATATTTCCAGAAAGTAAGTTGGGATACTTTTAATCTTTATATGCACGGCAATGTTTTCATCATTACCTATGGACACGTCATCAACACAACGGGACGGAGTTCTGCATTGTGACAGAATTTTGTGCACAACTTTTCGCGTTGACTCCATCCGCTCGGGTCTTTGTTGTACATGTACGATCCTGCCAATGAGAGCATGTTCTAACACAATCAAATCGTAGCAGACGACAACAAAACTACTGGACTCGTACATTCTTGACATCGGGGGTGTTATTTACCCCATTTGTGGGGGGTTTTCGAAAAATGCGCATTGTATTTCACCTTTCTTCTATTTGTTAGCTGATACAATTAAGAAACCAAAAAAACAAAAAACAAACAAACTTGTATAGATTTATTCGAAGAGTCTTTTGATATAAATAAAACAATGTAAAAGACAAGTAAACTTCCCCTACAAATTTATCGATCCATCTTGTCTGCGATGGGAGACCCACATGACCCGGCCCGTCTGTGGTTCATGACCCACCTCCTAAACACGGGATCATATTCGCCTCATAAATATCCCTCTTGATGACCTTATTGATAAAAAGTACAGCAGCACTCTGACAAAGAGAAACATTGTCGACGGGTAGCCATCCCTTACTACTAGTGTATGCAATAATTTGCTGCCAGGTAGTTACCAGTGGGACATATCATTCGATCAAGGTCGATCGGATATACAATTCCCGTCAACAGTGAAGGAGACTGGGTAAATGTTCAAAAGTAAAAAACGGAGACATTGTTGACATCATTCTGATAAAGGTATTTTCATATCATGGTGACTTCAAACACAATCTGCTATTGCCAACAGCTTATATATGTCAATCCATAGAGCGGTTAATCGTCACCAAAGGACAACTCATTTTGAGTTCCGAAACCTTTTCTGCTCCGAATTGACAAAGAATCAAACTATGGCGTTTCTTCAGGGGATATTTAGCTTGTTGACTGTCAAGTCAGTACTGGTTGGGTTGATAGCTCTCTTCATAGCTACATGGTTTTACCGACGGCCGAGGAATCTTCCTCCCGGTCCGACTGGATGGCCTCTTGTTGGCTACCTCCCAAACCTTGTCTTGGCCGGAGACGAGTACAAGAACTTAAGTCGACTGGCTAAGACCTACGGACCGGTGTTTAGTATGAATCTAGGCGGTACATTGGTGGTGGTCGTCAACGGCTTCGATTCCATCAAGGAGGCTCTGCATCACCCAAACACCGCAGACCGTCCACCCACATCTTTCTACAGAAAAATGACAGATGATCCAGAGGCCCTGAGTAAGATTTGTTTTATGCTTTCCAAACCGCTATATATACCTCACATTTATGGTGGCTTTAAAGACACCGGACACCTTTGGTAATTGTCAAAGACCAGTCTTCTCACTTGGTGTATCTCAACATAATTTATGCACAAAATAACAAACCTGTGAAAATTTGAACTCAATTGGTCATCGAAAAAAACACACCCTTGTCACACGAAGTTGTGTGCTTTCAGATGCTTGATTTCGAGACCTCACGCGTGAGGTCTCGAAATGAATTCAAATATTTTACTGAGAAATTACTTTTTTCTCAAAAACGACGTTATTTCAGAGGGAGCCGTTTCTCATAATGTTTTATACTATCAACAGCTCTCCATTGATCGTTACCAAGTAAGTTTTTATGCTAAGAATTATTTTGGGTAATTACCAATAGTGTCCAGTGCCTTTAAAGGGAATCGAACAAACATTCACGTTGGTCGAAATATTTACGTAAAATTAATTTTCAAGATTTCTGCCGTGCCGAGGGCACAAATCGTGAATATTTGCCTAAAGATTTACGTATATGCTTTAATACTGTTAATACCCCATGTTGATACCATGCACCTTTGGTTAAAAAGTTGTGAAAGTAGAAACACCAAGAGATGCGAGAGAATGAAACCGAGACAAGGGGGTTTAAAGTCCAGTAGTTTATTTAATGCTAACAACGGCACATTTTCTTTCAATGCTAATTCATTTTATTTATCGGGAAGGTTGCCAATATAAATAATATGATATGTTGCCAATATAAAATAAGATATATTTTGGCCTTTAAATTAAAAAAATGGCCAATGGCTTGTTTCTCCAAACTGATATTTCCGACAAACTACTCATTTAGCTTGATCGCATCACATTTGCGATTTGGGGACACAAACTGTGAATATTTATAACGTAAATACATATGTTCGATGTCCCTTTAAACCAACCGTAGTCATGTATAAACGTCCAAATAAAGGTTTAAAAAACCAACAAGAGAAACACTGCTAATTCTGTAAAACAATATATATTTTTATATTAACATAGCAGGGGTTACATGTAAAAGATAAGCCGGCAATCAAAAGTTTACTTATAGTTGAAGTAAAAATAGCCAACGGCACCCATTCAGTCTGTAGCCAGGTTGTTGGTGTCTATGGGTTAAGGTTATCATGTCACACGAGGCAATTTACAGGCAATCAGTTCCAGGCAATCTCCATGAAGAAAAGGCATCCACATTTGAATGTTCACATATTTTTCTTGGTGATCGTAAGACACTGTTTGAAAAATTACTCCTGTGCTACCAAAGTGGTCCTGTAGCATGCACTGCAGTTGGTTGCCTCCAAGTTGCCTGTAAAAGTTGCCTCGTGTGACAGGGTCCTTTAATTATATAGTTATTGCAATATATGGTTGTCGGTGCTCCTCCATTTGTTCTCTAGAACTGGTAATCACAAATCGCCATGGCCAGAGGCTTGAAAGCACAGGATGGAAAACATTTATTTTATAGTATTTTTTCTTCCTCAAGGTGTAGGCCACTCTTCTGGTGGGAAGTGGATCCAGCAGAGGAAGTTTTGTCTGTCAGTACTGAGAGGGTTGGGCGTGTGGAGGTCAAGCTTCGAGGACACCATCGCTACTGAGGCAGGGTGTCTCATCAAAAGCATAAAGGAATACGGGGGAAACCCATTCGATCCAACACATTTCTTAGGTCATGCTGTATCGAATGTCATCTGCTCCGTTATCCTGGGTCAAAGATTCGAATACTCTGATCCAAAGTTCCAGCAAGTGCTGAAGATGATCAACCGTAACTTCGAAATTTGTGACGGCGGAGGAGTGTATTTGTTCCTACCCATCATGGACTATTTGACATTCACGTGAAAATTCAAGGAACTGGAAAGTAACGTACACCTGATACTCGAGTTTCTCCGGGAACACGTGGGGAACCACCGTAGCAATGTAGATGCCGACAATCCGAAAGATTTCGTCGATGTCTTCCTCAGAGATATCCACGTCAATGAGACTAAGAATATAAAGAGTAACATTACAATGAACAATATGTTGCTGACTTGTTATGACCTTTTTACGGCCGGAACAGAGACTACAGCAACCACCCTCCGCTGGGCTTTGCTGTACATGATGGCCTACCCTGAGGCACAAGCCAAGATACAGCAGGAAATAGATGACAACGTGGGTAGAGACCGTCTACCTCGCCTCGCAGACAAACCTCAGTTGCCATATACTGAGGCGACCATCCTGGAGGTGCAGCGTCTGACGTCGATCGGGCCGCTTGGTGTTCCCCATATGTTCTCCAAGGATACCAGCCTACTTGGCTACGATATCCCCAAGGGGACATTGCTTATTGCAAATTTTTGGGCGGTCAGCCGAGATCCATCCATCTGGTCCGATCCGGACAAATTTAACCCGGAGAGATTTCTTGACGAAGCTGGCTCCTTGAAGTCGAGGGAGGAGCACCTGCCTTTTAGTACAGGTAACCTTTCAGCTCGAACAATCCAACGCTATCCCATCATCAACACATTAATTACATTTATTGAAGATCGGGGAAGATTAATTACCATAAAATTTCATCTCAGCGGAAAACGAGACTTTGCCAATAATGTGCTTTCGGAAACGATCTTTCTATATCTATATCTTTCTATATTAACAATTTAACACCAAATATGTAGTTTAAAAGTTTTCTTTTTTGGTATCCTTCTTGTTTTCCTTGCAGGTCGCCGGGTGTGTCTCGGAGAGCAGCTCGCCAAGATGGAGCTGTTCATCTTCTTCTCGCATTTACTGCATCAGTTTTCCTTCATGAAACCGGATGATTCTCAACCATTATCATTCGAGATTGTCAACGGCCTCTCGTTGGCTCCGATTCCATTCGAAATCTGTGCCATTCCTAGAGAGTAAATGGGCAAGAATCTCCCTTAACATCTTTGGTTGGGAAGGAATGCACAAATTTAAATGCGGTTTATAAAAACAAAATTGGGATTGAATCTCGCTTAAAGGTATCGGACACGTTTGGTAATGACTCAAAACCAATATTAGCATAAAAACTTCCTTGGTAACAAGCAACGGAGAGCTGTTGATAGTATAAAACATTGTGAGAAACGACTCCCTCTGAAGTAACGTAGTTTTTGAGAAAGAGGTAATTTCTCACTAAATATAATAAAAACTTCTTGCAAGAAGTTTTTATTCCTAACTGAAAGCACACAAATTTGTACAAAAAGGGTGTATTTTCTTTCAACATTTTCTTGCAACTTCGATGACCAATTGAGCCCAAATTTTCACAGGCTTGTTTTTTTATGCATATGTTGGGATACACCAAATGAGAACACTGGTCTTTGACAATTACCAAATGTGTACGATGCCTTTAACATAAAAAGCATAACACATAGTCCAAAATATAAAAAAACAGCAATCACAAAATTAGTTGATTTTATTATTTCATTCGATTTATTTGTATTAAGTGTAATCAAACTACATAAATTTACATTTTGATTATTATCTAAGCGGATTGAAGTATGGCATGGTGCTTCTTGATTGTTTGTCTTCATTTCCTGAGTACTGATTAATTCCACACAATATCACATGGCGCAGAAAACTAAGTGTAAACAATTAATTGTGAATAAAACTTGCTACTTCAACTATTTGCAATGAGTATGAATAACTAAAGAAAGCCATCCTTCATTTAGGTAGTTCCTTCCGGGACAACAAGGCATGAATTTTAAACAAATAATTTGCGCATTACTAATGAGAGCAACTGCCCTCAAATAAGTTACAAACCGAGTGTGAAATTAGTAAAACAGTATGTTGCATTACACACCTTGTGCATTAAAAACGTAATTGGAGTAGGGCGCCCTCGCGTGAAGGTCAAAGGAGGTTGCTCATTCGCTACTTCTTGTTTCGTCATCGTTTGTGACGACAATGCATTGAGGTCTACTGCAATCTACTGGTATTAAGTTTTCAAGGACTAATGTATTTATGTCAAAACCGAAACTTACATACACAAAATTTATTAGTAATGGGAAAAAAGTTTGGCTACATCTACTACCAATATTCAGGTGAATCTTCCACAAGTTAAGAGGACAACTCTTTCATTTTTATAAACATCTGAAAAATGAAAATATAGAAAACTCTGGAAAAGGTACCCTTTTGAGTGCAAAAAGTATGAAGAAAGACGAGAAACTGAGAAACATAATATTAACTATTAATGAGACGATGAAAAATGTACACTATCAAACACATTAATGCTTAACTATGTTAACTTGCCTGAGACGAAAGCAACGTCAGTGTTCTAATGAAATGGTCGGTGTATATCCTTATTAAGTTGGTGTCCAGAAAGAATTACTTCACAAGTTTTTACGTCATGCCCATTCATTGCCTCTATAATACGACATTTGACATGTTAAAAAACAATAAAGCCCCCAAGATGAACAGGAATGGCAGACACTGACAGAAACTAAAGATTACCACTAAAAACTACATCATTCTACAGATTGTAAAAGAGCCATTTCAAATCCGATTCAACAGAAATTCGTACGATCATGTACATTAAGTAAATAATTGAAAAAAACACGACTGCCAAAAAAATACAATTTCAATATATAAGTCATGTCTGAATGAGCGGCTGCGGCTTGATTGTCACATGAACAAGTGATGGACCATAGCAACAGCCTTAGAAACAGCCGTAGCCGTAACTGCCATTTTGCACAGAGTCAATGGTCACTTTACGGACCTTCATCACCAAGTCTCCAAGATAGTCTGGCCCGTTGCACATAGGGCACAAGACAAACAGCAGTGTGTGATTAAGAGCTCTACGGAAATCATTTGAAAACATCTATACAACTTAACATTATTAAAGGCTCTAAAAGAGATATTCATCACTTTGCATAGACTCGTAGAATACTTGAACGAATAGCAGTCAACCATGGAAACGACATCATCAAAAAGCCCAAAATCTGCAATGAACTTGTTGTGTGAAAGAGCTCAAAGTACTCATTCAAACTGATACAAAAAGGACATTGATGTGAATTTGAAAAGTTTCTCAAAAGCAGGTTTAATAATAAAAGCCACTGAAAAACTCATATAAGAAGTAGGTGGCTTTGCAAAAGTGGACATAAAACTTTGGTTTCCTTGAAATAACATACACCATGTTTAAAAATATATTTTCTGTGACACAGCTATGTACGGAACTTGAAATATAGCTCCCGAATGATGAAAAAGCAGTGATAGCCAAAACAGTTTGTGGGGCAATACAAAACAGCAGAATATTCCTACATCGGGGGGGGGGGATGTGTATAAGATGAGCTATTCTTATACCAAAGGGTAGCTTGCTGATGTTGCAATGCCGCACTGGTTGTCCGCATTCCTGGACATCATGATGTAACCCTCCATTCCCCATGTCTCTCCCCAGCTGTAAGAATTAAAAGAAAAAACAAAGTATTATAAGACTTCACTTTAAGTCCATGTGCCTTTTGTTTACGTTTACACCGCCCTCTATTGATACCAGCAAAGCGTGTCAATAAAATCAGGGTCACTCTTCTAGCAATGCTCACCTGTTCTTAACGATCCAGTAGTCATTTCCACTGACAGAATCCACTCCATACCCGACGACCAATACACCGTGGTCAAGCTCCGAGCTACTGCATTGTGGTTCAGAGTATACACCTACAGGTCAAGAATTAACAAGAAATTTAAATAAATAAAATAAACATAGATGGTACAACATTAAGGAGAACAATACAAAATATTGTTTTAATTCCCTAAATGTTTTTTTTTAAGATAAAAAGAAAGTTTAGCATTGATTCTTAAACAGGGTTTGCCCCTTAACTGTTTTTTCAACTATCCAGCAACAAATATAGAACCAAGAGATAACAAAGATAGAACCAAGAGATAACAAAGATAGAACCAAGGGATAATAAAGAGAGAACCAAGAGATAACCAAGAGATAACCAAGAGAAAAAAAGAGATAACAAAGAGGTATTAAGGGGAGAACCAAGAGAGAACCAAGAGATACAGAGATATAACAAACAAATAACAAAGACATTACCAAGAGAGAACCAAGAGATAGCCAAGTTCAAAGAGATAACAAAGAGGTAACAAGGGGAGAACCAAGAAATACAGAGATATAACAAACAAATATCAAAGACATTACCAAGAGAGAACCGAGAGATAGCCAAGTTAAAAGAGATAACAAAGAAGTAACAAGGGGAGAACCAAGAGATACAGAGATATAACAAACAAATAACAAAGACATTACCAAGAGAGAACCGAGAGATAGCCAAGTTCAAAGACATAACAAAGAGGCAAGTAACAAGGGGAGAACCAAGAGATACAGAGATATAACAAACAAATAACAAAGACATTACCAAGAGAGAACCGAGAGATAGCCAAGTTCAAAGAGATAACAAAGAGGTAACGAGGGGAGAACCAAGAGAGAACCAAGAGATACAGAGATATAACAAAAAGAGATAGCTAAGTATAAAGAAGCTTACCTTCTTTGTACAGTTGAAATGATGAGTGACTAGCATCGATAGCGACTGAGATTGGTCCTACTGTGGCGGATGCTGACTTCAGCTGGTCTTCATTACCAGCTTCAACATCAACAAATCCTTTGCAACTAGCCGCAAGGCAGTCTGGGGTGTTTTGGAAATAGCACGCATTTTCATCCTGTGGATTATTTTAGATATGAAAAATTTGTAATGTTTAGTTCTGAAACGGAAAGAACACAATGAATTTATGGGGAGATAACAAATTTACATTCAAAGCTTGGTTTAAGAATCATAATTCCTTATGAATTTCTTTATTTCGCAAGCTTTAAATTCTAAGTGCTAATAGAGATTTATCCTCAAAAGATGATGAAATTATTTTTTTGTTGGAAAGAACTGAGGCCCTGCTTTGTGTTTTAGTTTGAGGAACACCATGCATACCGTCTCATAGTGTACTTTTCAGAATGGTTCTGTAAACGAACTGCTATAGAACATGATTCTTAAAAGAAACGTGCCGAGTTTCTCATCATTTCAACAATCGTGCTGTAGTCTTCGACGGGCCACTGAAGACATCAGGAGACTCTACAACCTTATCTTTTAAATGTTGGAAGCATTGGTGTCATGTTCGAGCGGATAAGAGCAACGGACTCGAGCTCTGGTGCTTCTCATCAGCAGAGTGTGCGTTTGAGTCCCGGTCGTTACACTTGTGTCCTTAAGCAAGACACTTAACCATTATTGCTGCGTAGGTCCCATGTGTTGTGTTATGCACGTAAAAGAACCCAGTGCACTAATATGGTAAAGAGAAGGGGTTCCTGGTTTAATTGGCTGCATATTGCACCACAGCACTTTGTAAACAATTACATGGTGCTTTGTAAAGGAACGTAGCTCCACAAACCTTGCAGGAAAAAATACTGAATGTTGGAGCGCCATGAGTGTCACTGAGTGACGGATTTGAGCGCCATATAAGAGGCCACTATTATTTTTATTTATTATTAATATAAATTATTGTCTCAGGTACATGTATACAAATATCGTACCTTAGCTTTGTAAGGATAGCAAGTCTCCTTATCCAGACCGTTCTTCTTGACATACTTGAAGGCATCATCCATGAGACCACCGTTGCATCCATCATCCCCCTGTACGTAAGAGCAGTCTACGAGGTTCTGCTCACTCAGATCCGGCAGTTTGCCCGTCTTGTTGAACATCTGTCCTTCCAAGGAGCCGGTAGCACTGAACGCCCAGCAAGATCCACATTGTAGCTGTGAGAGAAGAAAACATTAACATTTAGAAAGGCAGCAGGTTCAGCAAACGCAAATCCAGGGGAGTACTAATACTTGTAATGCTTGAAGTGAGATCTACCTTTCCCTCTGTGTATCAAAATAGTGCATAATTATACAAAAATTTGGCTGAAACAACAGGTTCACTTTTCACCACATTGCTCCCTTTGTCAGTCAGGAAACTATGGGTGGAAGCCGGTGGAAAAGGGGGGGTTACAAGGTCGGGGGGGGGGGGGGAGTAATTTAAAGGTGAGAAAGGTGAGTTTGGGAACAGTTGAATTTGATACAGATTACAGAACCACTAAAGTGCATACCTGGTTACAAGGTCTAGGGGGGGGGGAGTAATTTAAAGGTGAGACAGGTGAGTTTGGGAACAGTTGAATTTGATACAGATTACAGAACCACTAAAATGCATACCTGGTTCTTAACTGCAGTTACGAACCCTTTCTGTCTCCAGTCTACAGTGTCAGGGTATTTGATATTTGGTGCAACAAAGGACCTGAGAGACTTGGGGGCATCTTTACGTTGTCTGAAACCATTCATCTGTTGGACGAACTCTTCAATTGTCTGCAAAGAAGACAAAAAATAGTTTTACGTTATTACAGTTGACAAGGTCTGCATTAGGGCTTTTAATTTCTACATGGTTAATGCAATTGGTTCCCCCCCCCCATATGGCAACAAACGTAATGTCTGAAAATGACCACTTCTTCATTTTTATTCCTTGACAGGTTTTGGGAGGCTTGACACCAACCCTTCAAAATCCAACTGCATGTTTGGTTTGATTCTGTTGGACCGAGTACTGCACTCAGTAAACTAATCATGCTTCACATGGGATCAGGCACACCACCGTAATCCAACAGTTTGGGTGTTGAGTAATACCATAAAGGTGTTGGATTTTGTTAAAGTGAGGAAAGATCCTAGTAAATCCCTCAAGGGAGTTAGGGTTATGTCCTCAATAGTGGACACATGTATGGATTCCTTTAACCCAACATTCAAATAATTGAAATGAATGTACATGTATGTACGACTTGCAAGATGTTCAGAGTGTGTATTTAAGATATGAATACATGTAACTGAAACTCCAATAAAACCAGATGACATTCAGTGCTTGTTTATCTGCTTGCTTTTTTCGAGGAGTGTGTGTTGGGATGTTGAAATCAATATACATGCTACATGTACATGTAACTGTACATGATATAATGGCGCCACATGTTACTAACTTACATGTGACAGTGGTGCAAGGAACATGACTTAACTGTGATGATGTTAACAACATGAATATCAAACAAGCTGTGGAGTGTCAAAAACAAATTGCTTTTTCATGAATGAATGAATGAATGAATGAATGAAACTTTGATAAATTACTAAACATACATAATAGCCTGTCAAAAAAAATAATGACAACATTTTTTTGAGGCCCTATTTCTCCTATAATATTCTAAACCTCTACCAGTAGTAAATAAAAAGAAGCTTGCCATAACATGACAATTTACTTCCATCATTTATTTGTATTAGGCTTACTGATAACATTTTTGCAAACTTTGGCTTCCCGCACTTAGGGGAAAAAAAACCTGTGGACTTGTCGGTCCAAAGTTTTAATTCCACACAGTCTAAAAAACCCAACTCTGTGTGACCTTGTTTCATAAGCAAGCAAAATGAACCACACTTATGGTACCAATTCAAACAAATCTATATTCAAACAGTTGTGCAGAGACACAAATAGTTTCCCAATTTTCTGCAAAGTGGTAAACAAATTGACGTCATCAGTACTACAGTCTATTGACAATCACTGGATGAACTCACAAACAAAATGGTATTTGCCCTCAGCAGGAACTGTGATTGGTAGTGATACACTATTGAATAGAGATTTCTTCGGAAATGCAGCGCCCAGTTACGGCACTTTATAGGCAATACAGTTTTAAAAAACAACAACCATGACTTCAATAGAATGCAGGGTTCTTTTCACCCACGGGTTCCGCATAAATAGACTCAATACAATCTAGTTAATGATGCCCTAATATGTAGGCAGTGTAGTTCCAAACAAAAACACTTCTGAATTCCAGTTGATGAATCATGAACTACAACTGACCCACGCAAGTTCAGAGATTTACAGGGAAAGTTATTCAACACAGACCCCTGACCTGCACCTACACATGCAGGTAACAAAAGAGACCTCCATGGGTATTGTACATGCATTGAATCTACCATGACTTGCAGTTAAACACATCTCCACATGACTGGTCACAGTACAACAATGCTGTTCATGTAGTGTAGAAGCCCTTTGTAGAAGCCCTTTGTGCGCTTAATGCTAATTTACATTCACATGTAATGACATGCAAATAAACATATCTCAACCCAGGCCTCGCCCTAAACACTAGCCCTGCATACATTGTCTAGTAAAAACTGCTCTGGGCTAGTAAAAACCTCTTCTTAACTTGCTCTGTGGGCTACTAAAAACTGTGCAACATACTTGTTTTTAAATGCTCACATTTCTTCCTTTTCAGATGTGAATAATAAACTTTAAAAATATGTTAATTTATTTTTGAGTGTGTGAATTTGACCATTAAACTGGTTGTAATCGCTACCATTAATACGTCAAAAAGATGCATTTATAATGGCAAGTTTAAAATCTGGGCTACTTAAACTTCCTGGGGGAATGTTAAATGCAGTTTAGTAGCCCGGTAGGCTTCTTTAAAAAAAGCTTAAATGGACACGTTACCTTGGATCGGACGAGTTGGTCTAAAAAAAGCGTAACTTGCAACCGTTTGTTATAAAATGCATATTGTTAGAAAGATGTTTTGAAAGTAAAATACAATGATCCACACAAATACGTCTCGAAATTGTGTGGTTCTCCTTTAACATCGCGAACAAACACGGTCGGCCATTTTGTGGAGTCAAACTCCACAAAATAGCCGACAGTGTTAGTTCGCAAAGTAAAAGGAAAACCACGCAATTTTGAGGCATATTTGTGTGGATCATTCATTGTATTCTACTTTTATAACGTCTTTCTAACCATATGCATTTTATATCAAACGGTTACAAACGCTTTTTTTAGACCAACTCGTTCGATCCAAGGCAACGTGTCCCTTTAAGTGCAAGACCTGCAACCCCAACAAACTGTACATGTTTGGAAAGAGTACAATAATTATCTTGAATGTGATACATTTTGCCATGTTTCCTATCTCACATCACTTGTAAATGTTCTTTAGACCAGCATTATCTTAAATGTGCATGTATTACTAAAATCTCTTGAGAAGTGAAACTAGAGATTCCCTAAAGTTTCATGTGTAGCTTACTTGGGTAGGAATTTGCAAGATTTGAAATATATATTCCAAATTGAACAACCTGTGCAGTATATAAATTTTGTTCCCAAAACTCTTCTTATCTTTGAGCTACGGAATGCATCAATTTCATTAATTTATTTCATAGTTAATTAACTGACTGCATACAGCCGCGGGCATTTGGCATAATGTCCACGTCGTCACGACGTCAGCATGGAGTTACCAAACAACCTTAAAAATACACAATAACCTTCAATGACACATTCCATCACATGCGTTTATTTGAGTGAACAATGGTATTTATTGCCGACAATTGTTGGGAATACCCGGAGTGCATATCCACATCCTGCCGCTCGTTTCCCCTTTGTGGTTTCGCCTTTCTTTGTTCTATTCCAAAATCAAGCTCACATGACAATTATTAATTGATATCAGAAGGGTTATCACCCAACAATGAGATTCCTGTCAGTTCCCTTCTCATACTCTTTCTATTAACGACTACAATGGCTTTGAATTTGAAAAGGTTTTCTTTGAACTTCCAGTAAAATAAACTCATCCGCAGGACAAAGCGATGTCTCTAACAGTAAATAACTCTTGTGCTTAAATGTAAGGAAGTCATTACAACATGCAGTTATAGAATTTTTAAAAAGTTGATAATGAATATTTTTAAAATGTTGACCGGACATTAGGCCTAATTGAATAACATTAGTTTATTTTATTTTGGTCTAAATTATTTTTTAAAAGTTGTGGTTTCAAAATAAAAACACACTGGACTATGAATATGAAGTCCAGTTTACAAAGAGGGAGCAAGAATGTTTTTTTGTTTTTTTAAATTACAGGTAAAATAGGAATTGGAGAAATAGTCAGAGTATAGAACTACTCTCATGATGTACAGAGAAAATGTAAGAAATGCATAACAAATTTTTGAAAAAACATTTGAGACACCTACCATGTCACCATAGACGTTCATGCCAAGTCTGTACGTGTGGTTTCCTAAATCGTGCTCCAGATTGTGTTTGTTGATGATGTTCAAATTGGCTTCCCATACTGATCTTCTCTTCACTTCTTCACCCAGAAATGTGTATTTCTTATTGTGTACCTGAAGAGGAAAACAAAAACGCAATTCTTACACGAAAGCAAAATATTCAAAACTTAATCTTTATTTCAATAATAATAAAACTAGCGCTTTATCTACTGGTGTCTCAAAGTGCTTTACTTGTTTCTTTAAACAGGATTTTCAAGTCAGAATTACTACAGATTTATGTTTATAAGTTTTCCATAATCTCTTTCTCTACTTTTTATTAGTTAAAATGTAATATTGAGTTTGTATTTCTGAAAACAGGATGTTAAAAGTATCACTTTCAGTTACTTTTTTACAGATCAACCTAAAGAAACTAAATCACAAATGAAATTAATATTTGCAACTAAACAGTTTTGTAAAACTTTTTCGAAACAAAGTAATATCACAGAAATGGTTTATCTTTGGTATGATATGGAGTTGTTTGAGGAAGAATTGTTGAAAATTACAGAAAAAGAAAATTGAATTGACAATTGCTTTCCAAGGGTGACCACTAAAAAGTCACCACCTCATTTTCAATGGAATCCCCATGAAGATCATAAATAACAATGTAGACATTTAAAGAAAGAAAGCAATTTAATGGTGGAAACAATTAACTGTACAATTCAAGTAATGCACGAAATCTGTAGAAATAAATGGGAAAATCACAGTGGGTAGAAACTTAAATATCATGTACTGCTTTGCACAAAACATGTGTCGCGAAAATTACAAGGTTATTGAGAAACAGTGTGGAATTAAAAAAAAACATTTTAATGACAATGACAAGGCACAATGACGAATAATTTATAGTAATTCCATATTTAAAGTAAATACCTTCTTGTATAGCTCCCAATCCTCATCATAACTTCTGTCAAACTTGTCTACAAATGGTAAACTGCATGCGGCCACTACCAGGGCACAGACTATTAAAGCTTTCATCATCATGACTCGTTGGTTGATTTCTTAGAATCTGGATATTCAAGAAATACAAAATTACAAACATGACAATTTCTACCGTTTTGGGCACGAACTCATTAAAACTTAAAACTTGCCATCTCACAAAGTTTGCCCTAACAAAAATTATGAAGCAGTAAATTGTTACTGGCTAGGTTACATCCTTACATGTAGATTATCGAATTTGGTAATCATCATGTGGGGATGGTATTGAAATTTATCTGGTTTTTATGGAAAATTAACATGACCACTCACATCAAATTTAGATAGCTTCTATAATTAAAACATATTTCTGTTATCTCAGAAAGACTTCTGCCCAATTTGCTCATTCCGATATAAGGTCGTGGATCGTCAAGTCGAAACCAAACAGGGTTCTCCCTTAACAATTATCCGCTAGCCAAGTGCTAGTTAAAACACTACGGACCTGTCATAATTCTCTTTAAGTGGTCCGGCTGGCTAGTTCACTGTTGAAAAGCATCCCTATCTACATGAAATATGGACCGGTGAATAAACTGGCAGACTAGTGAAACAAAGTTAACTGGTCCTCCTGGCTAGTCTTTAACAAATGCAAGAGCAAACCCTGTATTACAACACAACATATCGGAAAGATGTCTTTTGTATGGTACGAGGACTTGGAGAGATATCTTAATGTTGTCATCTTTCTATGATGATAATTAAACATGAAAACATGAAATGTTACGAAGCTACAGTGAACACAGTCCACAAGGTTATGAATATAAACAAATTATTATTATATAACAAATAACAACACACACATCCAAGTAAACTAGCAAAAGAGCCCGTCAGACTCAGATTCAGCATGTTTTCAGCGTGTGTCATTGGAACCATGGAACAATCACTTAGCCCAGGTTGGACTCCTCCGTTGCATACAACGCGACAGAGTCCAGGGTATAAAGGTCCTCAGGCATTGCGACAAAATTTATAACCATTTTTTATCATATTTTTACCTTTTTGAGGAAGCTGAAACATGACTCACATGTTCCTTGTGTCCTGAACCTTACGCCTGCTCTATTCAGAATTGCCAATTTTATCCTTGGATGACATTATTGTGAAAATAAAATGGAAATAGAATTCGTTGCGACAACCTCAACTGACATGGAACCAAGTCCACAAAAGAGGGCGCTGTCTAACCCGTAACACTGAACGCTTTTTCTTCCGGGCGGAACACGACGGAGTCACAGCGCCAGTGCACAACTTGGACTTATTTTCGGAAATAATGTCATTCATGGATGTATTTGATAGGTTTTGAACTCAGCAAAAGTGTAATTAAAGGCACCAAGAATAAGTGAATGGAGTTTCAGCTTCTCAAATTAGGTAAAAATATTTTAAAATGTTACTCAAAATTTTGTTCGCATTGTAAAGGATCTTTATACCCAGGACGTCAGTGCAGTGGCACTGACTGACGGCAGGGCTAACAATCACTCAGAATTGAGTTTTTAACTTTAGTAGGGAACTTTTGTTGTGTACAGTTTTGGACACACATGACCATGATGAGAACACACGTCAAATGCTGACGACAAGAATGCTTAAATGCCGTATCAGACCACCACTTTTTTACTTTATCTAAAGTACGGGGCCGTGCGGGGATAAGCATAACCATAAGGTGAGGGAAAATGTAATTGTAATCCAATTCCACAACAGAGACAGAGTTTCATTCAAGCTAAACTAAAGAGTTTCTCATGAATCTGTGAATGAGATTTGTAAATTGTATGCCTAACGTTTCGAAAATACAAGCAGTTTTACAGACAACTTACCGTTCAAAACTTCAACCAGGAATCTTTGGAAAACAAATCTGGAAAAGACGTCTCGACAAGAACAGAAAGGGAAGTAGAACTATAGTATGCAAATTGTGCGAGTCGCTTTTATACAGCTTTTGCGTAGGTAGGTGTAATTCTGTTGACAGAAAGTCTCGTGACCAATTTTATACAACTGGACCGCAGTCTGATTCCCGACCACCACCTACCTGTCTACTCTGCAGATGTTCGTATCGACTCGGCACCATTCTAGTGAATTGTCACTGGTCATGTGATTTTCATAACAGCGAAAAATGATGATGCAATTGCTCACGTGACAAGTGTAAACGTCACCGATGGCAATAAGCTGACACGTAGTATAGTGAGGAGGCACTCAGCTGACAAAAGAGCCCTTATCTTACGAATAAGTTCTATAAAACAATGATAAAACTAAATGACCTCGGACTATGAGCCACATCCAGATAGTCCGACCAATTGCATTTCTACTTTCATCAAGTAAATAAACCACAAGGGAATTAAACCGCAGACTGGGTAAATTTTGTTTAAAAAAATTTGTGAAGAAAACAACTTGACGAGAGCGGGACTTGAACCTGCGACCTCCAGATTAACGTGCCGGCGTTCTGCCAACTTGATAGGCATCGAGAACATTCACATGTAACGTCACAAGTTCAAAGAGTGCCCTCACTGAGGTCAAAGTGACCTAATATTATGGCCGTGTTTGATCTCTTATACCGTGTCCGAAGGCGCTTCGCCGTGGCTATGGCCGTATCTCCAACGTTGTCAGTCAAGACGGTCTGATGATAGCCGAACCCGTAGCTTGATTCTATTCGGCCTATCATTGGCTGAGAGGTGTGAGCGGCGCGTACACAATATTGCACATTAATATTCCATTGTTTGATACAGAGTAGAACGATGCGGCCTACGTTTTGTATTATATTGAAACGCATGTTGTTATTCATGTTGTACAATTCAGTTTATGCATGCGACTGACAGATAGATACCTTAAAAGCTGAAGATCTTAGAGTGGCCATGGCATTTGTTTCGGGGGAAAAATTAATTATTCATGGATGTGGGCTCGTGTTTACTTTATGAACTCATACGCCTATAGAACTTTTAGCATATAATATTGCCATGGGCCTATAGTAACGTTACTCTACTACGTGTGGCCGCTAAATAAACCAGTCACACACACACACAAAATAAAATTAGCACCGCCGTCTTGGTCATCGGTGACGTAACCCTTTTCTTCCAAAACCATAGGGCCTAAGCTTTTTACTTTTTTAAAATTATATTTTGGGCAGGCATGATCCGATTTGTTTTGCCCTTGGGTTCCCTTATAATATGCCTGAAAAGTCTATTATTAGAGCCTACACCATGTAGACATGTAGGCCAACCCCTAGGGTACTCGATAAAATGTTCCTAGTTCAAGGACCAAATCATTCATGTCTGTTTGAACTAACATCAACAAAATTACGTTTTGGGTCAAGTTTTGTATGGAGGGTTTGTATGAAAATTTGTTAATTAAAGACCATTAATAGAAATAATATATATATTTGTTTTTGTTGAATAAAGCTAACAGAAAACCCTTTCCGGAAAGACCACTATAGAATTGGAGAAGAGCCCAATTAAATATAGCTGGTTATTAACGCACAAAACAGCAAAGCACAACAACAGTATATGCTTATTGTTTATCCAGATCAAATGTACCACATGACTGGTTTTTGCTTATTATTGCTCAGAAAGAATTCACAGCTCTATAGATAAAACAGATAGTTCTCACATCTGCAGATAAAGCACAGCTAAACATTAATGGGGATGGGACCGACCAATCACTCAAACAAGAGACCAAATTTAAGTTTTATTGACGTGGGTGGCAGGTGTCAATAAAGCACGGGGACAACAGTGATAGGCACTATTGACAAAGATCACGTGAATAAACTTGATTTCGAGTCTTGTCTGCATCAGCTGTGCTAGTCTTGGTTCCAAGACGGTCCAGTTGTGTAGTCACGAAAACCTAATCGCTATCTAAAACGCTATCACACCCCACGAACCACTCACCACTCGCCACTAGAGGGCGCTATCATTCATGTAACTGCAGAGCTGTGTAACTGCTATCACACCACGAACCAACCTCGTCCCCATGGTTTACTTTATTTCCAACCATGGCGACGAGGTTGACCACGAATTGCTGCTCAACAGGATAGCAGTGATACCTGTGATAGCGGTTTGTGGTGTGATAGCGGTTACAGAAATGATAGCGCCCTCTAGTGACGATTGGTTCGTGGGTGATAGCGGTTAGGTTTTCGTGACTACACAATTGATCTCTATAGTGACCCAACAACCGTGAAGGAAAAGTGAGAGTCATCCACAAGTCATGAGGAAACCCATGCATGGTCACTGTTTTTAAACATCAGATATTGAACTCGCGAGATAAAAACAACAGTTTTAGGCTGCTAGTTTTTCAAAACATAGCATAGTAATAACTGTATATTAACTAACTAAAGCATTTCAGTCAAAAATATTTCAGGGAAGTTTTCTACCATTACATATCTTTCTATAGTTTATGAGCAAATGTAAACATACCATGTATGTGCAAATGTAAACAGTTATTATTGTCAATCCTCCTAATGTTATGCACAATCTTTATAACAACTCATAAAACAAGAATGTTTAAAAAGTGGTATACAAATTTAAATGTTACACTTATATGTAATACCTGTTCATGACGTGTGTGTTGTCATTTTAGCCTTCGAGAAGGACTCTGCTGGTTCGAAACGTCAGGCTACTACTTTTTGCAAACATTAACAAATTATAATAATAATGAAACAAATTCCAACCGATTTTTTCCCACACAAACAATACACAATATTTAAAAAATGTAGGCTGTTGCTGTATAATGTGTCCGAGCCTCCCACCCCCGTGCACCCCCCCCCCCTCCGGAGCCCCATACAATTGTGTTAAGTGGAACTCTCGTCTGCAGTGCCCTCCAACTTCAACCTTCAGTTGGAACAAAATCTCTTTGACACCAGTTTCGGTTGACCTTTATAACGTCCATCGTTGTCGCAGCTGTAATTGTACGTGGTACAAGTTCAACGTTCAAGGCCGGCTGCAGTAGACTGCGCCAGTTTAGCACTTAAAGGGACACACCGGTTACCTGTTTACGTAATTTAGTCATGTAGAATTAAAGACAATTATTTCTTGATGGTTTTTATATTTGTTTAATACAAAAATATCACGTAATTAACGAGAAATGACCGACAAAAGCAAAATCGGTCAAAGGTCATCGTATACGCTTTACCAGCCGTTGCAAGTGTCAAATTTACGGGATACATGCTATATGCAATGTTGCAAGTAGACTGGTGCTCTGTTTGTGTATGTGTTTTACTACGACAAGGCTGTGTGATCCAGTCCACGTTATCCATCTGAAAGTGTGTATAAACAACGGACATGGAAACCGGTCAACTCGCCCCCAGCAAAGACGCCCCTAGCAAAGTTGCCACCTCACATACAAACTCGTCCCCTCTCAAAGTCGCCCCTCACAAAGGAATGTAACAAATTGGTATGATTGGACTTCAGGGGAACGAAAGTTATCTTGAGGGAACAAAATTAGCTATCTTGAGGGAACGAAAGAGGAATTCTGGGGAACAAAATCTCATTGCGAGAGATCGATCACGTACTTTTAGGGAGCGAAAGCATACTTCGGGTGAATTAAAGTATATTTCGGACAGAAAATTCAAAGTCGTATTTCGAGGAAACGAAAGCTTTTTTTTAGGGAACGAAATCTCCTTTCGAGCTAACTAAAGTATATTTCTTGCGAACAAAATCATATTTCGAGGAAATGAATGCGTATCTTCAGGAAACGTAAGCGTATTTCTGTGGAACTTAATCGTATTACGGGGGAAAGAAAGCGTGTTAAAGGGAACGTGAACCTTTTTTTCTAGAAATAATCTATTTTGTTACCTAGAAAAACACACTGCGTTCACAAAATGAAAAATAATATTTTGTGAGACAAAATTATACTTTCATCGAATTAAATAATATTTTAAGGAAACGAAATGATTTTGTTGGAATTTTGTGTGTCGAGGGATGCAATAGAAATTTCGAGTGAGGTATTTTTGTTTACCTTTTAATTTTAATTTCTTTTTCACTTGTCCCTTCAGGGGCTCCGTTTTTTTGTTTTTGTTTTTGTTTGTTTGTTTTGTTTTTTTTTTGTTTTTGTTTTTTTTGGGGGGGGTTTGGGGGGCTCGTTTTTTTGAATTGTTTGTCACAAATATTGTTTAAACTAATATTGCACCGTCAATATAAAAATGGTATTCCTATGTATTGACATAAATCTTATTCAATAACCAAAAATTCGATACAAATCGGGTCAAGGCACGTACGCAGAGCATTGAAAAGTTGCGATTTTGAAACAACGGATTCGATTAGCGAGGTGTACCGACTAGCAAACCCATATTAACAACAACGTTTAGTTGGTGGTCTGGCTCCCTACCCCTCCCACATGTTCATGAGCTTCCAGGTACAGCTAACTCTTGGCTAGCGGGTTTCTGTCGCGCTAGCACCGCCGAGATACTCTGCTCGCCAGCTACACGACTGCCCCTGTGTTGCGTGTAGCGAGCCCCACGCTGTGCACTGTAATACACGCTTCTTGCTCGGACTCTCTGAAATAAAATCTTACGTTCGATTTGTTGTATTATTTACAACTTGTATCCATAATTTGAATACCTATTTTTGTGTGTCAAATATTCATGAATTCTTGTTAAAAAACAGAGTTTAATTCGGTGCAGTAATTAATGTTTAAACGGCTGGAAGTAAAACTAACTCCGAAAGTCACGTGATTATTTGAACCAGTTTGTGGTTCGAACTATCACGCGACCTTCGTTTTTGTTTAAAAATGCTCAAAAACGGCTAAATTTGATGATTTTTGTTATGGACTGTTCTTCTTCATTCCTGGAAGACCGTTGAAGTCATATTATTTTTAGTCTATTGTAGCCCAAATAGCCCAATTCAGCTGGTGTGTCCCTTTAATGTAAACATTTTTGGATTTAGTTATTTCTGCCTATGTACCATATCGCTCGTTCGTTTGAACGATAAAGAACATCTCTGAATAGTAAGAAACAGACACGTGTCGTGAACTTGTATCCCGTGGACAGTGGCGAGTACTACAACGAATACAAGAAGTATGGCATTCCTACAATATGTATTTAGCTTATTGACTGTCAAGTCAGTACTGGTTGGGTTGATAGCTCTCTTCATAGCTGCATGGTTTTACCGCCAGCCGAAGAACCTTCCTCCCGGTCCGACTGGATGGCCTCTTGTTGGCTACCTCCCAAAACTCCTCTTGGTCGGCCACGAGTACAAGAACTTTAGCCGACTGGCTAAGACCTACGGACCGGTGTTTAGTATGAATCTAGGCGGTACATTGGTGGTGGTCGTCAACAGCTTCAATTCCATCAAGGAGGCCTTGTCTCATCCAAACATCTCCCATCGTCCACCGACAAGCTTCTACAAGAAAGCCACACACGATCCAGACGCTTTAGGTAATATGACGACATTTGGAAGTCACCATGAGATTAAGTTCTTTTTGGGCCAAGCTGCTTTATAGCGCAAGGTGACCTAGTTACCCTCGAGTATGGGACATTGGACTACTAGGGCCTATTGGTATTTCATACTCTGACATCAGAATACTTAATTCCAACAGCCGAGTATACAAGTGCTTGGATCGTTGAGTTATAAGTACAAACAGATTATGGACAATTTCTGGATACTAAAAGAAGGGTGTTTAATATCCTCAATCAAAAAAATGTATACTGAGAAGGCTTAATTTCGATATAGGCCTATAGTAGATCCGAACTTATACATATACAACGGTTGGTTATAGAGGAGTGTGCAGAGAATACGCCGGCCCTGTTCATTTGCAAATTGTATCACACATTAAATTGACATCTGAAATACAATTTTCAGTCACCAATTTTAAGAGACCTGAGTGCAGTTAACCCAGTTTTGGTACGGCACATCTCGTTTGCAATTTGATGACTATATTTTGTTTTACTTTTGCCTGAGCCCCTGGACGCGGGCTTTGCTCGTAATATTGTATTGTCCAAAGAATTTATAATAAAAAAAATTAAAAACCACATTCAATGCATGCTTGATCAGGCGGGTCCACAGGCCAATCAAAAATGTCTACGAATAGATGTTATTCATCTATACATTGAAACATATTAAAGTCTCAAATTTAAAATGTCCTTCCAGGTGTAGCATCGGCCTCTGGTGACAGCTGGTCTCAGCAGAGGAAGTTTTGTCTGACTGTCCTGAGAGGGTTTGGTGTGGGCAAGTCTAGTTTTGAAGTCCCCGTCGCTACTGAGGCAGGATGTCTTATCAAAGCCATCACGGAGCACGGGGAAAACCCTTTCAATCCAACCCATCTGATAAGTAATGCTGTATCGAATGTCATCTGCTCCGTTATCCTGGATAAAAGATTCGAATACTCCGATCCAAAGTTCCAGCAACTGCTGAAGTTGTTGAACCGTAACTTTGAACTCTTATCTGGTGGCGGAACGTATTCGTGTCTCCCAATTATGGACTCCCTGTCATTCACCTCAACATACAAAGAAACACAAGGTAATGTGCGTCTTATGCTAGCGTTCCTACAGGAATGTATTGAGGAGCACCGTAAACTTTTGGACGTCAACAATCCCACAGATTTCATCGATGTCTTCCTCAGAGATGTCCATGAAAATGAGACCAATAATGTCCAGAGTCACATCACTTCTGACAACATGTTACTGACTATCTTTGACCTCTTTGCAGCTGGAACGGAGACGACGGCATCCACCCTCCGCTGGGTTTTACTGTACATGATGGCCTACCCTGAGGTACAAGCCAGGGTCCAGAGGGAGCTCGACGATACAGTAGGCAGAGACCGTCTACCCAGCATCGCGGACAAACCTCAGTTGCCATACACCGAGGCCACCATCCTGGAGGTGCAGCGTCTGGCATCCATCGCGGCTCTCGCAATTGCTCGTATGTTCTCCAAGGATACCAGCCTATTTGGCTACGATATCCCCAAGGGGACATTGCTTATTGCTAATCTTTGGGCCGTCAGCCGACATCCATCCATCTGGTCCGATCCAGACAAATTTAATCCGGAGAGATTTCTTGATGAAGCTGGCTCCTTGAAGCCGAGGGAGGAGCACATGCCTTTTAGTACAGGTAAGCAATCAGCATACAATAGGGCCCAAATTGAAACTCCTTTTGAACAAGTTACAATACCAATATTGTATAGAATAAACTGGTGGTATTGAACTGAATTCATTTGTTCTTTTACGAATACATCATACAAATTTGGATGCTTTTGGTATGCATTTATTGTCGCAGATTATAATCACAAGGTGAAATCTGGAAGCCGAGCGAAATGGAAAAGCCAGATTTCAAATTAACTTGAAATTTGTTCACAGTAAACACAACATAAACACGGAAACTCGTTCATTCCACACTCTGAAAATTCTATTCAAAAACCTTCTAAACAACGTGGACGACTCCACCTGTAGACACAAACCCTGTCGACCGTGACACGACCTTGCCTCAAACGGGCGGGGAACGGTTCCATGACCCCTATATTAAATTTTGGAGCGTCGCGGCAGCTAGGGCCTATACATGGCAAAATAAACGATGACATTCATTACGACGCGTGTTCCACCAATCAAAATGACAAGGAGACGTGTGTACGGCTTACAATAATCATTTAATATAGGGGTCCTATATTTATTAAAATCAGTATACTTCCTTGTTTTCCTTGCAGGTCGCCGGGTGTGTCTGGGAGAGCGACTTGCCAAGATGGAGCTGTTCATCTTCTTCTCGCATTTACTGCATCAGTTTTCTTTCAAGAATCCAGATGATTCTCAACCATTATCCTTCGAGATTATCGACGGCCTCACGTTGGCTCCAATTCCATTCGAAATCTGTGCCATTCGTCGAGAGTAAAATCGGCAAAAACCTCGAGTCCCTCCCTTAGTTGTTTTGTTGGGCAAGGCATGATGTGAGAAAAAAATGGCGCGGCGAGATTGACCACCCCTTGGAACTAGGTTTGGCCTGTGGCTGTATACATACATGGATGAACTCTCACCCAGTTACAGAACGCGCGCGTTCAGAACTTGGTGAGATTGTTCACAATTCCATGTACAGCCGACAGACCTGCTTTGACCATCATGACGACCGCACCAAATCAACCTGTAAACGGTTACATTTGAGTGAAACAACGAACAAAGGTTTTTTAGGATTTTGTCAGATTTTTGGCCACGTTTTTATATAATCTTAATTTGATTGTGGACATTGAAATAAAGGTGATCAGGGGGTCTTTTCAAAAGCAAGTTTAGACTTTTGACGCAAATAACATTTGATTTCCGTTGATAAAAAAAGGTTAGTGTGGCATGAGTTTCTTTACAGTTGGACTGAAGAACTGCAATTTATTTACTTGTATCTCTGTTGCTTTATTTACGTATAGGTTTTGAAGCGCTGCTTAGATTTGTAGACCGTTTTTCCAACCTTCTGTAGGTTTTATCCTTTGGCTTGTGTAATTGTTTTCAAAACATTTCAAGTTTTAAGTAATAACTTGTGTTTTCTCTTGCAATAATACAGTTCAATTATTTTAGTTTTTGGCTTGCGCTACCAGTTACCTACAAATCGAGTCACAACTCAAAAAGAACATGAACGAGAGAGAGGTCTGCTGGTGTGGCAGGAGATTCTTTCCTCCCAGGGATTCTGCCCCTCCCCCTCCCACCTAACCCCCCCCCCCCATACGTTGAATTGTGCAGACATTTCGCCTGGTAGACCTTTATCACGGTGTGGTCATCTTGATTTTACTCCATTCCAACTCATTGTAACCAAACTGAGGCTGGACGAAATAATAGTCTGGTGCCATGTGCAATGAATGTTAGCATTCATTACTGTTATTGGAAACAGGGAACATGACCAAGATGGTGACAGTGTGATAAAGGTCTATAGCGCCCTCTTTTGTATCAACTTCTTTCAGCCCATGTTAATTTACCGTATGGCGACAACTACTTCGGAGCAGACCAATCAAACACAGAAATTGAAAGCATACGTAAGGACCCCAATGGAAATAAGTCTAAGTTGTTGGCTTTTTGGGGCTATCCTTTGATAATTGTTGTGCTGTATTTCTATCTTCTTTTTCCATTGTCTTTTCTCCTGTTGTTGTGTATGTATTTTTGGCATGTTCTTGCTGTATTTTTATCCGAATAAATTCAATCGATCAATCAATCAATCAATCAATACATCGCTGCAGTTTATCCACTAAAATCATTGAACCTGTAAGATCAGTGCCCCTGTCTTTATCCAAATCTACATTGGCTATGGCCGGAACGCCGAAAAATCATTTTCTCCAACGTTGTCTGATAGCCGTAGCCGGATAACTTGATTCGTTTCGGACGGGGCCTATCATTGGCTGAATTGTGCGCGGCGCGTACGTTGCACATTCCATTGTTTGACCTCAGAGTGATGCGGCCTAATGCCTATGCAGAGGTTTTATGTTGTATTATATTGAGCAGGGAGTTTCATCTAATGTATGGCCCATCATAATATGGAAATACTTATGTTGTTATTCATGTTGTACAATTCAGTTTATGCCAGTGACAAATACCCCAAAAGCTTAAGATCTTAGAGATCTTAGATTGGTTTCGGGGAAAAAAAATTATTCGTGGATGTGAGCTCGTGTTTACTTTATAAACTCATTTTAGACCTTTTAGCATAAAATATTGCTATAGGCCTATAGTAACGTTATCTACTACACTAAGCGAGTGTCTGCAAAATAACCACCAGTCACATAAACTACAATTACATTGGCACGTCGTCTTGGTCATAGGTATAACGTAACACGTTTCTTCCAAAAGACATAGTGCCTAAATTTGTTTATTTTACAATATTTTGGGCAGGCATGATATTCTTCCTACCTTAGTATGTTTTCTGATTTTGTTTTGCCATTGGAAACAAATAGAAAACTGTTGTTAATGAGGCCGGCAAAGACTATTATTTGAGCCTACACCATGTGGACATGTAGATCAGCCCAAAAACCCACGACCACAGACTTGGAACAAAGTCTAATCTGCACTGTGTGTGACCCATAGATCTCTATAGTGACCCAACAACCGTGAAGGAAAAGTGAGAGTCATCCAAGGCATGAGGAATTAGTAAAAACCCATGGTCACCGTTTTGAACTCGCGAGATAAAAAAAATAGTAGGCTTCTAGTTTTTCAAAATATAGCACAATAATAACTACACAATAACTAAAGCATTTCAGTCAAAAATAGTTTCAGGAAAGGTTTCCACCATCACATATCTTTACACCGTAAGTATGTGCAAATGTGAATAGTTATTATTTCCAATCCTACAATTTGCACAATCTTTACAACAATTCATAGAACAAGAATGTTTAAACAGTGGTATAAAAATGTAATAAAATAAAAAACAATTAAATAAATTCCAACCGAATTTTTCCACACAAACAATACCCTGTAATTCAAAACAATGATAAAATTATGTGCAGCCACTGCACCCCCCCCCCCCGTGCACCCCCCCGTGCACCCCCCGTGCACCTCCCCCGCCCCCAGAACCCCATACGATTACTTGTGTTATGTGGAACTTTTCGTCTCATAGTGCCCTCTTTTAGTGTAAATTTCAACCTTCAGCTGGAACAAAATCTCTTTGACACCAGCAGTTTCGGTTGACCTTTATACCGTCCATCGTTGTCGCAGGTATGCTCACTGTACCATAGAGCAAGGACACCGCTCTATGATTGTACATGTACGTGGTACATGTACGTGGTACATGTACGTGGTACATGTACGTGGTACATGTACGTGGTACATGTACATAGTACACGTACGTACTGAATGTAGCACACGTTCAACGTTCAATGCTGCAGTAGACTGCAGTAGACTTTATGTAAACATTTGGATCTACAATTATTACTGCCTTGAATAACTCGGTTTTTCGTTTCATGAACGATAAAGAAAATTTCTGAATAGTAAGAAACAGACACGTGTCGTGAACTTGTATCCCGTGGACATTGCTGAGTACTACAACGTATAGAAGAAGCATGGCATTCCTACAACAAGATGTACTTAGCTTATTGACTGTCAAGTCAGTACTGGTTGGGTTTATAGCTCTCTTCATAGCTACATGGTATTACCATAGAGAAAGGACCCACAGATTACCGACGGCTGAGGAATATTCCTCCCGGTCCGACTGGATGGCCCCTTGTTGGCTACCTCCCAAATCTCCTCTTGGTCGGCCATGAGTACAAGAACTTTAGCCGACTGGCTAAGACCTACGGACAGGTGTTTAGTATGAATCTAGGCGGTACATTGGTGGTGGTTGTCAACAGCTTCAATTCCATCAAGGAGGCCTTGTCTCATCCAAACATCTCCCATCGTCCACCGACAAGCTTCTACAAGAAAACCACACACGATCCAGATGCTTTAGGTAATATGACGACATTTGGAAGTTTATACCAGCCTTGTTGAGATAAGTACTTTTTGTGCCAAGTGCTGCTTAGTGCAGGGTAACCGAATAGTACTCGAGTATGAGTAACTTGGGACACTGGACTACTGGTAGGCCTACTGGTATTTCAGTACTCTGACATTATACTAAATTCCAACAACCGAGTATACAAAAGTGCTTGGATCGTTGGGTTACAGTGCAAAGGGATTGTCGACAATTTCTGGATACTTAAAAAAAATGGTGTGTATACTTCAAAGAAGGCTAAATTTCTGTAGTAATAGATCCGAACGTATACACGTACGCCGGATGGATATAGAGGATTGTGCAGAAAATACACCGGCCCTGTTTATTTTTGCACGGATTCTTTGTGCTCAGTAAAAGCATGGTAAAAGCAAATTGTATCACACATTAAATTGACAACATCTGAACTAAAAATTTCAGTCACGAGACCTGAGTGCAGTTAAGTTTTGGTAGGGCACATCTCGTTTGCAAATTTATGACAGTTTAATTTTGTATAAATTTGCCCGAGGGTCCACGGGCCAAGCAAAATGTCTATGAGTAGATCTTATTTATCTTTATTATAATATACAAACATAATCTCAAGTTTAAAATGTCCTTCCAGGTGTAGTATCGTCCTCTGGTGACAGCTGGTCTCAGCAGAGGAAGTTTTGTCTGACTGTCCTGAGAGGGTTTGGTGTGGACAAGTCTAGTTTTGAAGTCCCCGTCGCTACTGAGGCAGGATGTCTTATCAAAGCCATCACGGAGCACGGGGAAAACCCTTTCAATCCAACCCATCTGATAAGTAATGCTGTATCGAATGTTATCTGCTCCGTTACCCTGGGTCAAAGATTCGAATACTCTGATCCAAAGTTCCAGCAACTGCTGAAGTTGTTGAACCGTAATTTTGAGCTCTTATCTGGTGGCGGAACGTATTCGTATCTCCCAATTATGGACTACCTGTCATTCACCTCAACGTACAAAGAAATACAAGGTAATGTGCGTCTTATGCTAGCGTTCCTACAGGAATGTATTGAGGAGCACCGTAAACTTTTGGACGTCAACAATCCCACAGATTTCATCGATGTCTTCCTCAGAGATGTCCATGAAAATGAGACCAATAATGTCCAGAGTCACATCACTTCTGACAACATGTTACTGACTATCTTTGACCTCTTTGCAGCTGGAACGGAGACCACGGCATCCACCCTCCGCTGGGTTTTACTGTACATGATGGCCTACCCTGAGGTACAAGCCAGGGTCCAGAGGAGCTCGACGATACAGTAGGCAGAGACCGTCTACCCAGCATCGCGGACAAGCCTCAGTTGCCATACACCCAGGCGACCATCCTGGAGGTGCAGCGTCTGGCATCCATCGCGGCTCTCGCCATTGCTCATATGTTCTCCAAGGATACCAGCCTACTTGGCTACGATATCCCCAAGGGGACAATGCTTATTGCTAATCTTTGGGCCGTCAGCCGAGATCCATCCATCTGGTCCGATCCGGACAAATTTAATCCGGAGAGATTTCTTGATGAAGCTGGCTCCTTGAAGCCGAGGGAGGAGCACCTGCCTTTTAGTACAGGTAAGCAGGGCCCAAATTGAAACTCATTTTATTAGTGAAAAAGTTACAATATACCAGTGCTGTATAGAATAAAGTGGTGGTATTGACCTGAATTAATTTGTACTTTTACGATTAATGTCATACAAATATTTGATGCTTTTGGTGCATTTATTGTCGCAGAATATAATCACGAGGTGAAATGGAAAAGCCAGATTTCACATTAATTTGAAATTTGTTCATAATAAACACACTATAGACAAGGAAACTCTCTGAACATCCTATTCAAAAACCTTCTGAACAACGTGGACGACTCCACCTGTAGACACAAACCCTGTCGACCGTGACACGACCTTGCCTCAAACGGGCGGGGAACGGTTCCATAATTATAGGACCCCTATATTACAAATTTTGGAGCGTCGCGGCAGATACATGGCCAAATAAACGATGACATTCGTTCCGACGCGAGTCCACCAATCAGCATACAATAGGGCCCAAATTGAAACTCCTTTTGAACAAGTTGCAATACCAATGTTGTATAGAATAAACTGGTGGTATTGAACTGAATTAATTTGTTCTTTTACGAATACATCATACAAATTTTGGATGCTTTTGGTATGCATTTATTGTCGTAGATTATAATCACGAGGTGAAATCTGGAAGCCGAGCGAAATGGAAAAGCCAGATTTCAAATTAACTTGAAATTTGTTCACAGTAAACACAACATAAACACGGAAACTCGTATGATTCCACACTCTGAAAAATCTATTCAAAAACCTTCTAAACAACGTGGACGACTCCACCTGTAGACACAAACCCTGTCGACCGTGACACGACCTTGCCTTAAACGGGCGGGGAACGGTTCCATGACCCCTATATTAAATTTTGGAGCGTCGCGGCAGCTGGGGCCTATACATGGCAAAATAAACGATGACATTCATTACGACGCGTGTTCCACCAATCAAAATGACAAGGAGACGTGTGTACGGCTTACAATAATCATTTAATATAGGGGTCCTATATTTATTAAAATCAGTATACTTCCTTGTTTTCCTTGCAGGTCGCCGGGTGTGTCTGGGAGAGCGACTTGCCAAGATGGAGCTGTTCATCTTCTTCTCGCATTTACTGCATCAGTTTTCTTTCAAGAATCCAGATGATTCTCAACCATTATCCTTCGAGATTATCGACGGCCTCACGTTGGCTCCAATTCCATTCGAAATCTGTGCCATTCATCGAGAGTAAAATCGGCAAAAACCTCGAGTCCCTCCCTTAGTTGTTTTGTTGGGCAAGGCATGATGTGAGAAAAAAATGGCGTGGCGAGATCGACCACCCCTTGGAACTAGGTTTGGCCTGTGGCTGTATACATACATGGATGAACTCTCACCCAGTTACAGAACGCGCGCGTTCAGAACTTGGTGAGATTGTTCACAATTCCATGTACAGCCGACAGACCTGCTTTGATCATCATGACGACCGCACCAAATCAACCTGTAAACGGTTACATTTGAGTGAAACAACGAACAAAGGTTTTTTAGGATTTTGTCAGATTTTTGGCCACGTTTTTATATAATCTTAATTTGATTGTGGACATTGAAATAAAGGTGATCAGGGGGTCTTTTCAAAAGCAAGTTTAGACTTTTGACGCAAATAACATTTGATTTCCGTTGATAAAAAAAGGTTAGTGTGGCATGAGTTTCTTTACAGTTGGACTGAAGAACTGCAATTTATTTACTTGTATCTCTGTTGCTTTATTTACGTATAGGATTTGAAGCGCTGCTTAGATTTGTAGACCGTTTTTCCAACCTTCTGTAGGTTTTATCCTTTGGCTTGTGTAATTGTTTTCAAAACATTTCAAGTTTTAAGTAATAACTTGTGTTTTCTCTTGCAATAATACAGTTCAATTATTTTAGTTTTTGGCTTGCGCTACCAGTTACCTACAAATCGAGTCACAACTCAAAAAGAACATGAACGAGAGAGAGGTCTGCTGGTGTGGCAGGAGATTCTTTCCTCCCAGGGATTCTGCCCCTCCCCCTCCCACCTAACCCCCCCCCCCCCATACGTTGAATTGTGCAGACATTTCGCCTGATAGACCTTTAGCACGGTGTGGTCATCTTGATTTTACTCCATTCCAACTCATTGTAACCAAACTGAGGCTGGACGAAATAATAGTCTGGTGCCATGTGCAATGAATGTTAGCATTCATTACTGTTATTGGAAACAGGGAACATGACCAAGATGGTGACAGTGTGATAAAGGTCTATAGCGCCCTCTTTTGTATCAACTTCTTTCAGCCCATGTTAATTTACCGTATGGCGACAACAACTTCGGAGCAGACCAATCAAACACAGATATTGAAAGCATACGTAAGGACCCCAATGGAAATAAGTCTAAGTTGTTGGCTTTTTGGGGCTATCCTTTGATAATTTTTGTGCTGTGTTTCTATCTTCTTTTTTCATTGTCTTTTCTCCTGTTGTTGTGTATGTATTTTTGGCACGTTCTTGCTGTATTTTTATCCGAATAAATTCAATCGATCAATCAATCAATCAATCAATACATTGCTGCAGTTTATCCACTAAAATCATTGGACCTGTAAGAGAAGTGCCCCTGTCTTTATCCCAATCTACATTGGCTATGGCCGGAACGCCGAAAAATCATTTTCTCCAACGTTGTCTGATAGCCGTAGCCGTATAACTTGATTCGATTCGGACGTGGCCTATCATTGGCCGAATTGTGCGCGGCGCGTACATTGCACATTCCATTGTTTGACCTCAGAGTGATGCGGCCTAATGCCTATGCAGAGGTTTTATATTGTATTATATTGAGCAGGGAGTTTCATCTAATGTATGGCCCATCATAATATGGAAATACTTATGTTGTTATTCATGTTGTACAATTCAGTTTATGCCAGTGACAAATACCCCAAAAGCTTAAGATCTTAGAGATCTTAGATTGGTTTCGGGGAAGAAAAAAAATATTCGTGGATGTGAGCTCGTGTTTACTTTATAAACTCATTTTAGACCTTTTAGCATAAAATATTGCTATAGGCCTATAGTAACGTTATCTACTACACTAAGCGAGTGGCTGCAAACTAAACCACCAGTCACATAAACTACAATTACATTGGCACGTCGTCTTGGTCATAGGTATAACGTAACACGTTTCTTCCAAAAGACATAGTGCCTAAATTTGTTTATTTTACAATATTTTGGGCAGGCATGATATTCTTCCTACCTTAGTATGTTTTCTGATTTTGTTTTGCCATTGGAAACAATCAGAAAACTGTTATTAATGAGGCCTGCAAAGACTATTATTTGAGCCTACACCATGTGGACATGTAGATCGGCCCTGGTGGTCGATGCATGTTCCTACTGTTTTCCAAAGAACCAAATATCATGCCTGTTTGGGGGTTATTAAATACGATCACTGTCATAATGGTTGAACTAACAACAACATGATGTTTTGGGTCAAGTTTTGTATAGAAGGTTTGTATGAAAATTTGTTTATAGGCCGTTAGTATATTTGTATCTCTATATTTTTTTGCTGAATAAAGCACCAACAGAAAACCCTTTCTGGCAAGACCTCTAACATTGGCTAACACCCGCTCGGTCGTCGGAAACAAAAACAAGAGCTCAATTTAATAGAGCTTTTTTATTAACGCACAAAACAGCTTAGCACAACAAAAGTATGCTTATCCAGATCAAATGTACCACTTATGACTGGTTTTGCTTATTATTGCTCAGAAAGAATGTCCAGCTCTACCAAATTGATAGTTATCTCATCAGCAGATAAAACACAGTCCTTAAATATTTTTTGGGGATGGGACCGACCAATCACTCCAACAATAGACCAAAGTTTTATTGACGTGGGTGGCAGGTGTCAATAAAGCACGGTGACAACAATGGTAGGCCCTATTGACAAAGATCACGTGAATAGACTTGATTTCGAGTCTTGTCTGCATCAGCTGTGCAAAAAAAGGCAAGTTGCCTCAATTGGCTATCACACGCCCCAACTCTCGCGAGCTCAAGTTTAATCCACAAGAGGGCGCTATTTCAGATAATGTAGACAAAAACCCACGACCACAGACTTGGAACAAAGTCTAATCTGCACTGTGTGTGACCCATAGATCTCTATAGTGACCCAACAACCGTGAAGGAAACGTGAGAGTCATCCAAGGCATAAGGAATTAGTAAAACCCATGGTCACTGTTTTGAACTCATGAGATAAAAATAGTAGGCTTCTAGTTTTTCAAAATATAGCACAATAATAACTACACAATAACTAAAGCATTTCAGTCAAAAATAGTTTCAGGAAAGGTTTCCACCATCACATATCTTTACACCGTAAGTATGTGCAAATGTGAATAGTTATTATTTTCAATCCTACAATTTGCACAATCTTTATAACAATTCATAGAACAAGAATGTTTAAACAGTGGTATAAAAATGTAATTAAATAAAAAACAATTAAATAAATTCCAACCGAATTTTTCCACACAAACAATACCCTGTAATTCAAAACAATGAAGGTTGTGGCTGGATAAAATTATGTGCAGCCACTGCACCCCCCCCCCCCCGTGCACCCACCCCCGTGCACCCCCCCCGTGCACCCCCCGTGCACCCCCCCGTGCACCCCCCCCCGTGCACCCCCCCCCCCCGCCCCCAGAACCCCATACGATTACTTGTGTTATGTGGAACTTTTCGTCTCATAGTGCCCTCTTTTAGTGTAAATTTCAACCTTCAGCTGGAACAAAATCTCTTTGACACCAGCAGTTTCGGTTGACCTTTATACCGTCCATCGTTGTCGCAGGTAGGCTACTGTACCATAGAGCAAGGACACCGCTCTATGATTGTACATGTACGTGGTACATGTACGTGGTACATGTACATAGTACACGTACGTACTGAATGTAGCACACGTTCAACGTTCAATGCTGCAGTAGACTGCAGTAGACTTTATGTAAACATTTGGATGTACAATTATTACTGCCTTGAATAACTCGGTTTTTCGTTTCATGAACGATAAAGAAAATTTCTGAATAGTAAGAAACAGACACGTGTCGTGAACTTGTATCCCGTGGACATTGCTGAGTACTACAACGTATAGAAGAAGCATGGCATTCCTACAACAAGATGTACTTAGCTTATTGACTGTCAAGTCAGTACTGGTTGGGTTTATAGCTCTCTTCATAGCTACATGGTATTACCGACGGCTGAGGAATATTCCTCCCGGTCCGACTGGATGGCCCCTTGTTGGCTACCTCCCAAATCTCCTCTTGGTCGGCCATGAGTACAAGAACTTTAGCCGACTGGCTAAGACCTACGGACAGGTGTTTAGTATGAATCTAGGCGGTACATTGGTGGTGGTTGTCAACAGCTTCAATTCCATCAAGGAGGCCTTGTCTCATCCAAACATCTCCCATCGTCCACCGACAAGCTTCTACAAGAAAACCACACACGATCCAGATGCTTTAGGTAATATGACGACATTTGGAAGTTTATACCAGCCTTGTTGAGATAAGTACTTTTGTGCCAAGTGCTGCTTAGTGCAGGGTAACCGAATAGTACTCGAGTATGAGTAACTTGGGACACTGGACTACTGGTAGGCCTACTGGTATTTCAGTACTCTGACATTATACTAAATTCCAACAACCGAGTATACAAAAGTGCTTGGATCGTTGGGTTACAGTGCAAAGGGATTGTCGACAATTTCTGGATACTTAAAAAAAATGGTGTGTATACTTCAAAGAAGGCTAAATTTCTGTAGTAATAGATCCGAACGTATACACGTACGCCGGATGGATATAGAGGATTGTGCAGAGAATACACCGGCCCTGTTTATTTTTGCACGGATTCTTTGTGCTCAGTAAAAGCATGGTAAAAGCAAATTGTATCACACATTAAATTGACAACATCTGAACTAAAAATTTCAGTCACGAGACCTGAGTGCAGTTAAGTTTTGGTAGGGCACATCTCGTTTGCAAATTTATGACAGTTTAATTTTGTATAAATTTGCCCGAGGGTCCACGGGCCAAGCAAAATGTCTATGAGTAGATCTTATTTATCTTTATTATAATATACAAACATAATCTCAAGTTTAAAATGTCCTTCCAGGTGTAGTATCGTCCTCTGGTGACAGCTGGTCTCAGCAGAGGAAGTTTTGTCTGACTGTCCTGAGAGGGTTTGGTGTGGACAAGTCCAGTTTTGAAGTCCCCGTCGCTACTGAGGCAGGATGTCTTATCAAAGCCATCACGGAGCACGGGGAAAACCCTTTCAATCCAACCCATCTGATAAGTAATGCTGTATCGAATGTTATCTGCTCCGTTACCCTGGGTCAAAGATTCGAATACTCTGATCCAAAGTTCCAGCAACTGCTGAAGTTGTTGAACCGTAATTTTGAGCTCTTATCTGGTGGCGGAACGTATTCGTATCTCCCAATTATGGACTACCTGTCATTCACCTCAACGTACAAAGAAATACAAGGTAATGTGCGTCTTATGCTAGCGTTCCTACAGGAATGTATTGAGGAGCACCGTAAACTTTTGGACGTCAACAATCCCACAGATTTCATCGATGTCTTCCTCAGAGATGTCCATGAAAATGAGACCAATAATGTCCAGAGTCACATCACTTCTGACAACATGTTACTGACTATCTTTGACCTCTTTGCAGCTGGAACGGAGACCACGGCATCCACCCTCCGCTGGGTTTTACTGTACATGATGGCCTACCCTGAGGTACAAGCCAGGGTCCAGAGGGAGCTCGACGATACAGTAGGCAGAGACCGTCTACCCAGCATCGCGGACAAGCCTCAGTTGCCATACACCCAGGCGACCATCCTGGAGGTGCAGCGTCTGGCATCCATCGCGGCTCTCGCCATTGCTCATATGTTCTCCAAGGATACCAGCCTACTTGGCTACGATATCCCCAAGGGGACAATGCTTATTGCTAATCTTTGGGCCGTCAGCCGAGATCCATCCATCTGGTCCGATCCGGACAAATTTAATCCGGAGAGATTTCTTGATGAAGCTGGCTCCTTGAAGCCGAGGGAGGAGCACCTGCCTTTTAGTACAGGTAAGCAGGGCCCAAATTGAAACTCATTTTATTAGTGAAAAAGTTACAATATACCAGTGCTGTATAGAATAAAGTGGTGGTATTGACCTGAATTAATTTGTACTTTTACGATTAATGTCATACAAATATTTGATGCTTTTGGTGCATTTATTGTCGCAGAATAAAATCACGAGGTGAAATGGAAAAGCCAGATTTCACAATAAACACACTATAGACAAGGATACTCTCTGAACATTCTATTCAAAAACCTTCTAAACAACGTGGACGACTGACTCCACCTGTAGACGTGTAGACACAAACCTTGTCGACCGTGACACGACCTTGCCGCAAACGGGCGGGGAACGGTTCCATGGAGATAGGACCCCTATTTTATTACATTTTGGAGCGTCGCGGCAGATACATGGCCAAATAAACGATGACATTCGTTCCGACGCGAGTCCACCAATCAGCATACAATAGGGCCCAAATTGAAACTCCTTTTGAACAAGTTGCAATACCAATGTTGTATAGAATAAACTGGTGGTATTGAACTGAATTAATTTGTTCTTTTACGAATACATCATACAAATTTTGGATGCTTTTGGTATGCATTTATTGTCGTAGATTATAATCACGAGGTGAAATCTGGAAGCCGAGCGAAATGGAAAAGCCAGATTTCAAATTAACTTGAAATTTGTTCACAGTAAACACAACATAAACACGGAAACTCGTATGATTCCACACTCTGAAAAATCTATTCAAAAACCTTCTAAACAACGTGGACGACTCCACCTGTAGACACAAACCCTGTCGACCGTGACACGACCTTGCCTTAAACGGGCGGGGAACGGTTCCATGACCCTATATTAAATTTTGGAGCGTCGCGGCAGCTGGGGCCTATACATGGCAAAATAAACGATGACATTCATTACGACGCGTGTTCCACCAATCAAAATGACAAGGAGACGTGTGTACGGCTTACAATAATCATTTAATATAGGGGTCCTATATTTATTAAAATCAGTATACTTCCTTGTTTTCCTTGCAGGTCGCCGGGTGTGTCTGGGAGAGCGACTTGCCAAGATGGAGCTGTTCATCTTCTTCTCGCATTTACTGCATCAGTTTTCTTTCAAGAATCCAGATGATTCTCAACCATTATCCTTCGAGATTATCGACGGCCTCACGTTGGCTCCAATTCCATTCGAAATCTGTGCCATTCATCGAGAGTAAAATCGGCAAAAACCTCGAGTCCCTCCCTTAGTTGTTTTGTTGGGCAAGGCATGATGTGAGAAAAAAATGGCGTGGCGAGATCGACCACCCCTTGGAACTAGGTTTGGCCTGTGGCTGTATACATGGATGAACTCTCACCCAGTTACAGAACGCGCGCGTTCAGAACTTGGTGAGATTGTTCACAATTCCATGTACAGCCGACAGACCTGCTTTGATCATCATGACGACCGCACCAAATCAACCTGTAAACGGTTACATTTGAGTGAAACAACGAACAAAGGTTTTTTAGGATTTTGTCAGATTTTTGGCCACGTTTTTATATAATCTTAATTTGATTGTGGACATTGAAATAAAGGTGATCAGGGGGTCTTTTCAAAAGCAAGTTTAGACTTTTGACGCAAATAACATTTGATTTCCGTTGATAAAAAAAGGTTAGTGTGGCATGAGTTTCTTTACAGTTGGACTGAAGAACTGCAATTTATTTACTTGTATCTCTGTTGCTTTATTTACGTATAGGTTTTGAAGCGCTGCTTAGATTTGTAGACCGTTTTTCCAACCTTCTGTAGGTTTTATCCTTTGGCTTGTGTAATTGTTTTCAAAACATTTCAAGTTTTAAGTAATAACTTGTGTTTTCTCTTGCAATAATACAGTTCAATTAGTTTAGTTTTTGGCTTGCGCTACCAGTTACCTACAAATCGAGTCACAACTCAAAAAGAACATGAACGAGAGAGAGGTCTGCTGGTGTGGCAGGAGATTCTTTCCTCCCAGGGATTCTGCCCCTCCCCCTCCCACCTAACCCCCCCCCCCCCCATACGTTGAATTGTGCAGACATTTCGCCTGATAGACCTTTATCACGGTGTGGTCATCTTGATTTTACTCCATTCCAACTCATTGTAACCAAACTGAGGCTGGACGAAATAATAGTCTGGTGCCATGTGCAATGAATGTTAGCATTCATTACTGTTATTGGAAACAGGGAACATGACCAAGATGGTGACAGTGTGATAAAGGTCTATAGCGCCCTCTTTTGTATCAACTTCTTTCAGCCCATGTTAATTTACCGTATGGCGACAACAACTTCGGAGCAGACCAATCAAACACAGAAATTGAAAGCATACGTAAGGACCCCAATGGAAATAAGTCTAAGTTGTTGGCTTTTTGGGGCTATCCTTTGATAATTTTTGTGCTGTGTTTCTATCTTCTTTTTTCATTGTCTTTTCTCCTGTTGTTGTGTATGTATTTTTGGCACGTTCTTGCTGTATTTTTATCCGAATAAATTCAATCGATCAATCAATCAATCAATCAATACATTGCTGCAGTTTATCCACTAAAATCATTGGACCTGTAAGAGAAGTGCCCCTGTCTTTATCCCAATCTACATTGGCTATGGCCGGAACGCCGAAAAATCATTTTCTCCAACGTTGTCTGATAGCCGTAGCCGTATAACTTGATTCGATTCGGACGTGGCCTATCAATGGCCGAATTGTGCGCGGCGCGTACATTGCACATTCCATTGTTTGACCTCAGAGTGATGCGGCCTAATGCCTATGCAGAGGTTTTATATTGTATTATATTGAGCAGGGAGTTTCATCTAATGTATGGCCCATCATAATATGGAAATACTTATGTTGTTATTCATGTTGTACAATTCAGTTTATGCCAGTGACAAATACCCCAAAAGCTTAAGATCTTAGAGATCTTAGATTGGTTTCGGGGAAGAAAAAAAATATTCGTGGATGTGAGCTCGTGTTTACTTTATAAACTCATTTTAGACCTTTTAGCATAAAATATTGCTATAGGCCTATAGTAACGTTATCTACTACACTAAGCGAGTGTCTGCAAAATAACCACCAGTCACATAAACTACAATTACATTGGCACGTCGTCTTGGTCATAGGTATAACGTAACACGTTTCTTCCAAAAGACATAGTGCCTAAATTTGTTTATTTTACAATATTTTGGGCAGGCATGATATTCTTCCTACCTTAGTATGTTTTCTGATTTTGTTTTGCCATTGGAAACAATCAGAAAACTGTTATTAATGAGGCCTGCAAAGACTGTTATTTGAGCCTACACCATGTGGACATGTAGATCGGCCCTGGTGGTCGATGCATGTTCCTACTGTTTTCCAAAGAACCAAATATCGTGCCTGTTTGGGGGTTATTAAATACGATCACTGTCATAATGGTTGAACTAACAACAACATGATGTTTTGGGTCAAGTTTTGTATAGAAGGTTTGTATGAAAATTTGTTTATAGGCCGTTAGTATATTTGTATCTCTATATTTTTTTGCTGAATAAAGCACCAACAGAAAACCCTTTCTGGCAAGACCTCTAACATTGGCTAACACCCGCTCGGTCGTCGGAAACAAAAACAAGAGCTCAATTTAATAGAGCTTTTTTATTAACGCACAAAACAGCTTAGCACAACAAAAGTATGCTTATCCAGATCAAATGTACCACTTATGACTGGTTTTTGCTTATTATTGCTCAGAAAGAATGTCCAGCTCTACCAAATTGATAGTTATCTCATCAGCAGATAAAACACAGTCCTTAAATATTTTTTGGGGATGGGACCGACCAATCACTCCAACAATAGACCAAAGTTTTATTGACGTGGGTGGCAGGTGTCAATAAAGCACGGTGACAACAATGGTAGGCCCTATTGACAAAGATCACGTGAATAGACTTGATTTCGAGTCTTGTCTGCATCAGCTGTGCAAAAAAAGGCAAGTTGCCTCAATTGGCTATCACACGCCCCAACTCTCGCGAGCTCAAGTTTAATCCACAAGAGGGCGCTATTTCAGATAATGTAGACAAAAACCCACGACCACAGACTTGGAACAAAGTCTAATCTGCACTGTGTGTGACCCATAGATCTCTATAGTGACCCAACAACCGTGAAGGAAACGTGAGAGTCATCCAAGGCATGAGGAATTAGTAAAAACCCATGGTCACTGTTTTGAACTCGCGAGATAAAAAAATAGTAGGCTTCTAGTTTTTCAAAATATAGCACAATAATAACTACACAATAACTAAAGCATTTCAGTCAAAAATAGTTTCAGGAAAGGTTTCCACCATCACATATCTTTACACCGTAAGTATGTGCAAATGTGAATAGTTATTATTTTCAATCCTACAATTTGCACAATCTTTATAACAATTCATAGAACAAGAATGTTTAAACAGTGGTATAAAAATGTAATTAAATAAAAAACAATTAAATAAATTCCAACCGAATTTTTCCACACAAACAATACCCTGTAATTCAAAACAATGAAGGTTGTGGCTGGATAAAATTATGTGCAGCCACTGCACCCCCCCCCCGTGCACCCCCGTGCACCCCGTGCACCCCGTGCACCCCCGTGCACCCCCGCCCCCAGAACCCCATACGATTACTTGTGTTATGTGGAACTTTTCGTCTCATAGTGCCCTCTTTTAGTGTAAATTTCAACCTTCAGCTGGAACAAAATCTCTTTGACACCAGCAGTTTCGGTTGACCTTTATACCGTCCATCGTTGTCGCAGGTAGGCTACTGTACCATAGAGCAAGGACACCGCTCTATGATTGTACATGTACGTGGTGTATGTACGTGGTACATGTACATAGTACACGTACGTACTGAATGTAGCACACGTTCAACGTTCAATGCTGCAGTAGACTGCAGTAGACTTTATGTAAACATTTGGATGTACAATTATTACTGCCTTGAATAACTCGGTTTTTCGTTTCATGAACGATAAAGAAAATTTCTGAATAGTAAGAAACAGACACGTGTCGTGAACTTGTATCCTGTGGACATTGCTGAGTACTACAACGTATAGAAGAAGCATGGCATTCCTACAACAAGATGTACTTAGCTTATTGACTGTCAAGTCAGTACTGGTTGGGTTTATAGCTCTCTTCATAGCTACATGGTATTACCGACGGCTGAGGAATATTCCTCCCGGTCCGACTGGATGGCCCCTTGTTGGCTACCTCCCAAATCTCCTCTTGGTCGGCCATGAGTACAAGAACTTTAGCCGACTGGCTAAGACCTACGGACAGGTGTTTAGTATGAATCTAGGCGGTACATTGGTGGTGGTTGTCAACAGCTTCAATTCCATCAAGGAGGCCTTGTCTCATCCAAACATCTCCCATCGTCCACCGACAAGCTTCTACAAGAAAACCACACACGATCCAGATGCTTTAGGTAATATGACGACATTTGGAAGTTTATACCAGCCTTGTTGAGATAAGTACTTTTTGTGCCAAGTGCTGCTTAGTGCAGGGTAACCGAATAGTACTCGAGTATGAGTAACTTGGGACACTGGACTACTGGTAGGCCTACTGGTATTTCAGTACTCTGACATTATACTAAATTCCAACAACCGAGTATACAAAAGTGCTTGGATCGTTGGGTTACAGTGCAAAGGGATTGTCGACAATTTCTGGATACTTAAAAAAAATGGTGTGTATACTTCAAAGAAGGCTAAATTTCTGTAGTAATAGATCCGAACGTATACACGTACGCCGGATGGATATAGAGGATTGTGCAGAGAATACACCGGCCCTGTTTATTTTTGCACGGATTCTTTGTGCTCAGTAAAAGCATGGTAAAAGCAAATTGTATCACACATTAAATTGACAACATCTGAACTAAAAATTTCAGTCACGAGACCTGAGTGCAGTTAAGTTTTGGTAGGGCACATCTCGTTTGCAATTTGATGACAGTTTAATTTTGTATTAATTTGCCCGAGGGTCCACAGGCCAAGCAAAATGTCTATGAGTAGATCTTATTTATCTTTATTATAATATACAAACATAATCTCAAGTTTAAAATGTCCTTCCAGGTGTAGTATCGGCCTCTGGTGACAGCTGGTCTCAGCAGAGGAAGTTTTGTCTGACTGTCCTGAGAGGGTTTGGTGTGGACAAGTCTAGTTTTGAAGTCCCCGTCGCTACTGAGGCAGGATGTCTTATCAAAGCCATCACGGAGCACGGGGAAAACCCTTTCAATCCAACCCATCTGATAAGTAATGCTGTATCGAATGTCATCTGCTCCGTTACCCTGGGTCAAAGATTCGAATACTCTGATCCAAAGTTCCAGCAACTGCTGAAGTTTTTGAACCGTAACTTTGAATTATCTGGTGGCGGAGCGTATTCGTATCTCCCAATTATGGACTACCTGTCATTCACCTCAACGTACAAAGAAGTACGAAATAATGCACTTCTTATACTAGAGTTCCTACAGGAATGTGTTGAGGAGCACCGTAAAGTTCTGGACGTCAACAATCCCAAAGATTTCATCGATGTCTTCCTCAGAGATGTCCATGAAAATGAGACCAATAATGTCCAGAGTCACATCACTTCTAACAACATGTTACTCACTATCTTTGAGCTCTTTGCAGCTGGAACAGAGACGACGGCATCCACCCTCCGCTGGGCTGTACTGTACATGATGGCCTACCCTGAGGTACAAGCCAGGGTCCAGAGGGAGCTCGACGATACAGTAGGCAGAGACCGTCTACCCAGCATCGCGGACAAACCTCAGTTGCCATACACCGAGGCGACCATCCTGGAGGTGCAGCGTCTGGCATCCATCGCGGCTCTAGCAATTGCTCATATGTTCTCCAAGGATACCAGCCTATTTGGCTACGATATCCCCAAGGGGACATTGCTTATTGCTAACCTTTGGGCGGTCAGCCGAGATCCATCCATCTGGTCCGATCCGGACAAATTTAATCCGGAGAGATTTCTTGACGAAGCTGGCTCCTTGAAGCCGAGGGAGGAGCACCTGCCTTTTAGTACAGGTAAGCAGTCAGCATACAATAGGGACCAAATTGAAACTCATTTTATTAGTGAAAAAGTTAAATATACCAGTGCTGTATAGAATAAACTGGTGGTATTGAACTGAATTCATTTGTACTTTTACGATTAATGTCATACAAATATTTGATGCTTTTGGTGCATTTATTGTCGCAGAATATAATCACGAGGTGAAATGGAAAAGCCAGATTTCACATTAATTTGAAATTTGTTCATAATAAACACACTATAGACAAGGAAACTCTCTGAACATCCTATTCAAAAACCTTCTGAACAACGTGGACGACTCCACCTGTAGACACAAACCCTGTCGACCGTGACACGACCTTGCCTCAAACGGGCGGGGAACGGTTCCATAATTATAGGACCCCTATATTACAAATTTTGGAGCGTCGCGGCAGATACATGGCAAAATAAACGATGACATTCGTTCCGACGCGAGTCCAACAATCAAATGACAAGGAGATGTGTGTGCGGCATACAATAATCATTTTAATTAATATAGGAGTCCTATAATTATTAAAATCAGTACTTCCTTGTTTTCCTTGCAGGTCGCCGGGTGTGTCTGGGAGAGCGACTTGCCAAGATGGAGCTGTTCATCTTCTTCTCACATTTACTGCACCAGTTTTCCTTCAAGAAACCGGATGATTCTCAACCATTATCATTCGAGATTGTCAACGGCCTCACGTTGGCTCCGATTCCATTCGAAATCTGTGCCATTCCGAGAAAGTAAAATGGACAAATTCTTCCCTAAGTTGTTTTGTTGGGGAGGAATGCAAATTTAATAGCGGTACCTCGGGATTGAATCTCACGAAATCCCGGAGTTTTCTATTTACAACATAGTACGAGGTTCAACTCTGAGTTGCCGCCGTCCTTCAAAGTTAACAACATTCTCACGTCGACTCCGATGCCTCTTGAAACGTGCGCAATTCCAAGAAAGTAAATGCATGCTGCCAAGTTGAATCGTTCTTTTTTTAATTAACAATTAAACAGTCGTTCGAACGACACTAAGTTGTTTAAAGGCAGTGGACACTATTGGTAATTATTAAAAATAATTATTGGCATAAAACCTTACTTGGTAACGAGTAATGGGGAGCTGTTGATAGTATAAAACATTGTGAGAAACGGCTCCCTCTGAAGTAACGTAGTTTTCGAGAAGGAAGTAATTTTCCACGAATTTGATTTCGAGACCTCGGAATTAGATTTTGAGGTCTCGAAATCAAGCATCTGAAAGCACACAACTTCGTGTGACATGGGTGTTTTTTCTTGCATTATTATCTCGCAACTTTGACGACCAATTGAGCTCAAATTTTCACAGGTTTGTTATTTTATGCATATGTTGAGATACACCAAGTGAGAAGACTGGTCTTTGACAATTACCAATAGTGTCCAGTGTCTTTGAGCGACATAAGTCGTTCGAACGATATACAATAAGCCTACGACACTATTAATTAGTCGTTCGAACGGCACTATTTAGTCGTACGACGGAGATCACCTATGGTGTATGCATGGTGGTCAGTATTATATTATTGTCACGTTCGAACGACAGAGTGTGTCCGCCATTTAGGGAGTCAACATGTACACAAAAGGAATTGACTCCCAAAATGGTGTGCAAATGGTAGATGCGCATTGTGTGGAGGTGCGTTCCGCATTGAGAAATGGGCCAAAATGGTTTTATTTTTGTTTTCTTTCAAGGTAAAGCGCATTATTGTTTTGTTTTTTTAAATACATGTAGTTGATTCATTCTGACCAAGGGCTGTATCGTCATGATCAAACCAGGCCTGCTATAGAGATAGACATATCACAAGATCAATGAAGAATGAGCGGGGACCAGTTGCTTTTTGACTTGATGCCTCTTTTGCGGGCTACCATACCGGTACTTGAGCGGGCGCTTAGAGTGGATCGTCCACATGCCTAATTAAAATTCTGGCACATTTTAATGAACTAATTCCAGGGGTTATGAGCGAGCAAGGCGTGCTGTGAAAAAAATGGCGCGGTGAGATCAATCACCCGTTTGGGCCCGTGGCTGTACATGAATGAACTCTGTAAACGGTTACATTAATTTGAGTAAAAAAACGAACAAGGGTTATTGGGGTTTTTCAGATTATTGGCCACGTTTTTATATTAATCTTAATTCGAATGTGGACAACGAAATAAAGGTGGTTAAGGGGTCTTTTCAAATGCAAGTTTAGACTTGACGGAAATAAAATAATTTCCGTTGATCAAATAGGGTTGGTGTGGCATGCGTTTCTTTGAAGTCAGAAGGGAAGAAATGTAATTACTTGAATCTGTTGTTGTTGTCTTATTTACGTAGGTTTTGAAGCGCTGTTTAGATTTTCAGACTGTGCTTCGTTCCAACCTTATCCTTTTGGTTTAATTGTGTTATTGTTAATTTCAATTCAAGTTTTAAGTTATAACTTGTGTTTTCTCTTGCATTAATACAGTTAAATATTTGTTTTGTTTTTGGTTTGCGCTACCAGTTATCTACAAATCGAGTCACAACTCATATAAAGTTTACTTAAGTCTTTCAGCGAGATTCACCCACAGTATAAAGAGGTCCCTTTTCCAGCTTGCAAATTAATGCGCAAATGTGAACAGTTATATTTTTAAACTCTTATCAATGTTATGCACAACTTTTATGACAAATCATAGAAGAATTTTTTTTTAAAGTGGTTTAAAGATTTAAATAAATAAAAAATATTGAAACAAATTCCAACCGAAATTTTCCAGAGATACAATACAGTGTAATTCAAAAATGTAATGACATAAGAAAAAAAGGTATTTGTTTTTATAATGGAGCTAAATCCAAGTTTGGAAAAAAAATCACAATGGAATAAACATAATGTTGAGAAAAGTTTTGCTGAACATCCAATCAGACCCTTTTGCTGACTAAGTCCAAAAGGTTGGTGAACATGTTTTATTCTGAACGAGAAATAAGTAGCCTACCGCGGTAATAGGGGAACCCCTCCTACATGCAGTAGTTAGGCATTGATCAGTTGTGACGTCATCAACGAGCGAGAGAGGTCTTGCCGGTTCGCGTTGCTGATGGTGTGGCAGGAGATTATTTCCTCCCAGGGACTCTACCCCCCCCCCCCCACCTCACCCTCCACCCCCATATGGTGAACTGTGCAGAAATTTCGCCTGCAGTGCCTTCTTTTGTATGAGCCCTCTTATGTGTTTACTGTTTTAACCTTTTAGCTACTTTTTAAGAAATTTTTATATTGTACATTTTCTAACGCCATTCAACCCTATCGGTTGTCATACTGTTCATTCCTTTTTAATGTTTTTATGAAATAAACCAATAAATATAAAACATAAAATATGGGTCCACCCCACTAAATAGGAAGAAAACAGAGCGTCGAGCTCATTAATATTTTGTAGGCCCTCAAAATATTCTATATTAGACAGATTAGAGAGTCCCAAAAGAGGGTTTCAGTGTAAAAATGTTGCCCAATAATTGTCACCTGGAGATTGTTGACCTCCAACTGGAGGTATTTTGGATGACATAATATGCCCAAAAGAAATGGCCCTATTTGCTGAGAGGTGTAGGGACATTTTTCAAGATTGATGTTCGGACAATTGGAATGGTGTATGGGTGTTTTTATTTGGAGGGAGACTAACTCTCCGGGCCTTGGGACTCCCCAAATTGAGCAGAGGATAAAAGGTCAAGAGTCACTGGATAATTTTCCCTTACTGTAAAAAGCTGTGAGACTTCTAAGTATTTCTTTTAGATTTTTGAATATTTAGCATTTTGCACTGTATGCTATGGGAGTGTATTTAATGGGGTGCACCCTTATGCTTATCCAGATCAACTGTGCCACCTATGACTGTTTTTTGCTTACTCGGAAAGAATTTCCTGCTCTCTTCTAATAGTTATCTCATCTGCAGATAAAACACAGTCCTTAAATATTTTTGGGGGAGGGGACTGACAAATAATTTTTATATCACTCCAACAATAGACCAACGTTTTATTGACGTGGGTGGCAGGTGTCAATAAAGCACGGTGACAACAATGGTAGGTCCTATTGACAAAGATCACGTGAATAGACTTGATTTCGAGTCTTGTCTGTATCAGCTGTGCAAAAAAAGGCAAGTTGTCTCAATTGGCTATCACACGCCCCAACTCTCGCGAGCTCAAGTTTAATCCACAAGAGGGCGCTATTTCAGATAATGTAGACAAAAACCCACGACCACAGACTTGGAACAAAGTCTAATCTGCACTGTGTGTGACCCATTGATCTCTATAGTGACCCAACAACCGTGAAGGAAAAGTGAGAGTCATCCACAAGTCATGAGGAAACCCATGGTCACTGTTTTTAAACATCAGATATTGAACTCGCGAGATAAAAACAATAGTTTTAGGCTGCTAGTTTTTCAAAACATAGCACAATAATAACTGCATAATAACTAACTAAAGCATTTCAGCCAAAAATATTTCAGGGAAGTTTTTCAAAAACATATCTTTATACCATGTTAGTTTATGTGCACAAATGTGAACAGTTATTATTGTCAATCCTCCTATTGTTATGCACAATCTTTATTACAATTCATATAAGAAGAATGTTTAAAAAGTGGTTTAAAAATTTAAATGACTGTTTATGTAACACTTACATGTATATACCTGCTCATGTGTGTTGTTGTGTTATCATTTAGCCTTCGAGAAAGACTCTGCTAGGGTCGAAACGTCAGGCCATTAACTATTTTGTGCAAAAATTTAAATAAATTAAAAAAATTAAACAAATTCTAACGGAATTTTCCCACACAAACAATACACTATTATTAAAAAATGAAGGCTGTGGCTGTATATCATGTGCCCCCCCCCCGATCCTCGTGCACGCCCCCCCCCCCGGAACCCCATACGGTTACTTGTGTTATGTGGAACTTCTCCAACCTTGAGCTGGAACAAAATATCTTTGACACCAGTTTCGGTTGACCTTTATATTGTCGCAGCTGTAATTGTACGTGGTACACATTCAACGTTCAATGCTGCAGTAGACTGCGCCATGCATAGTTAAGCAGTTAAATGTAAATATTTGGATGTACAGTTATTTCTGCCTATATATAGGCCTATCGATCGGTTGTTCGTTTGAACGATAAAGACTTTTTCTGAATAGTAGGTATTACAGACACGTGTTGTGAACTTGGCGTTGTATCCTGCGGACATTCCCGAGTGCTACAACGTATATAAGAAGTATGGCAATCATACAAGATGTATTTAGCTTATTGACTGTCAAGTCAGTACTAGTTGGGTTGATAGCTGTCTTCATAGCTACATGGTTTTACCGCCGGCCGAGGAACCTTCCTCCCGGTCCGACTGGATGGCCCCTTGTTGGCTACCTCCCAAACCTTGTCTTGGCCGGAGACGAGTACAAGAACTTAAGTCGACTGGCTAAGACCTACGGACCGGTGTTTAGTATGAATCTAGGCGGTACATTGGTGGTGGTCGTCAACAGCTTCGATTCCATCAAGGAGGCCTTGTCTCATCCAAACAGCTCCCATCGTCCACCGACAAGCTTCTTCAGGAAAATAACACACGATCCAGACGCTTTAGGTATTGAGGTTTGGAAGTTATCAGCATTTAACTGAGATCATGATCTTTGTTGGCCAAGTGCCAAGTTCTGCTTATACAGAGGTGACCAAGTAGTTACTCGGTTAATAGTCCATGAGCCAGGTGCTGAAATTCAACATTATTGGTACCACCTCGCGGGACTAATTCTAATATCACTTTTCTTGTTGCAAATAATCCATAACTTACCATAAATTATGATAGCCTGTCCAAAAAATTAGATTTCTATCAGTTTTCGAAAGATTTTCACCGTAAAATCTGAAACCTCTTACACTGCAAAAACGTTGGTCAAATCATGTGACACATTTTGTTGGGCAAAGTAATTTCCACAATTATTGGTCAATAACTGCCCAACGAAAGCAACAATTGACGTTGTTGGGCAAACATTTTGTTTGCCCCCTTTTTTACAAGAAGTGAAACAAAAGTTGGGCAAATGTTGGGCAAATATTTCGTAATCTGAATCCATCATAATTGTTGGTAATATTGTTGCCCATATATTGGGCAGTTTTTTTGTAGTTTGAATTAATCGTAATTGTTGGTGAAAATGATGCACATTAGTTGGGCAATTTATCCGATCATGCGCACTTTGATCAAAGATTTGCCCCAAAACTGGGCAAGTTTCGCGCAACATCTGGGCATTGTTCCCGCCAAACGCCGTACGACGTGCATGCATAAAAACATAACGACGATCTTTTCCAACATGGCGAGTGGAGGAGTGGCTGTGGCCGTGTCCTCTCTCTTAAACGAGCGGGGTTGCCCAGTGGTTATAGAACTGTTTGAAGGTTAGTTTTTAACTAAATATGAAGTGTTGTCTCCTGTTTAGTTGTACATAGTCGTGAAAGTGGCAGAGCAAGCAACACAGTGCTACTGCCATTGAATTAATTTCAGTTTTATCATGCCATTCGTGTACGTGTACATGTATTGTAATGATACAAACATCGTGCAGGCAGTGCGTTGTAGTACAGACATGCAACGCCACGGCTTATGTGTGTCGTGTGTACATGTATGTAAAACAACAATACACGAATGGCACCATCACTGCATTGCTTGCACTGCAACTGTCACGACTTTGTACAACTAAACAGAAAACAAACGTTATTTAGTTAAAAACTAACCTTCAAAAGCATCTACAAACCACTGGGCAACCCCACATTTTTGAGAGAGACGCCAAGGGCACAGCAATTGCCACCACTGGCCATTGTGGAAAACATCGTTTTCGATGCATGGACGTACGACGTATCACAGGAACTGTGAATCAATGGTTAATTATATTCACCATTTGTTGGATAACACAATACTTATTGACCAACTTTTGTTCATAAAAAAAACCAACACTTGGTCAAGTATAATTGCCCAACTGCTACATCAAACCTTTCTACCCAACAATTGGTAAAAAAAATTAACCAAGAAAGTTTATTAACATTTTGCCCAACAGTAAAAGCAATATAATTAGACCTTTAAGTTGGTCAAAATATTTACCCAACATTGTTGGGTAAAATTTTGACCAACAGTTTAGTGAGTTCATATTAGACCTAACGTTGGTCAAAATGTTGGTCAAAATTTAACCAATATTTTTTGCAGTGTAGCCTCTTCCGTTATTGTTAAGTCAACGGCTGTTGAAATAGTATCATTTTTTAAGCCCATGTGTTTGCATGGAGAGAGAATAATTTGAGTATGCATACTCAAACAGCCGTTGTATTTATCATTTTGCTGCCAGATCGGCAGCCATCTTGTTTTCGCTTTGGCGACAAAATGTCGACAGTTTACAGTTGATTTTAGACCTTTATGAGTAAACAATCAATGTGTGTATGTATATTTATATAGAGTAGAGGTAAGCTGTTTTGTTGTTTGTTGATGAAAAGGAAGGAAAAAGTGCAAACTGAGTAAAATAAAACAGTAAGAACGTGCCGTGAATGTGCCCCGTTCGCCCATTATGCTGACCGAGGACGTGACGATCTAGATCAATTCTGTTCACATTTTGAAGTATAATTGTAGTACTAAAATACCTGGATTTCAGAAATGAAATACACAGAAAATTTGTAAATTTAATTTATTATGAATGACAGAAAAAAATTACAGAAAAAGGCCGACCCAAGAGCAGTTTTGGTCGGTCCGCCGTGGAGGACATGCATCGCATTGGACCTGATTATTTTGTATTGTTATTTTTGGGGGGCCTATTTCTTGATTTTAATTTTACGACGCTGTTTTTTAAAATTATATAACATGTTTGCTTTTCCAATTGATAGTTATTGTTGCATAACCCTTGACACTCTGATCATTGAGGAAGGACATTTTAAATGGCCGAGAAAAAAGTGCTGCGCTGCTAATCCGCTCGTTACTTTCTTTTTATCGTTTTCCCAGGCTTTAGGATTCGATTTACTGGTGTTTTTAGCCTTCACTATTTTACTTAATTACTTAGAAATCATCTACCGGCTACGGGTGGCTCCCCTGACCAGAAATTAGTGAGGGGTTGCATGCGGGGAACTTGTGTTTCTTTCCTTCTTCCAGGCATCTCTTATACTAGGCTTCTTCCACTCTACTGTTTTTCTTTTGAATTTGAGTGGTTAAAGAAAACAAAGTTCTAGCGCAATATTGTTGTTCTTTTCTTTTCTATGTGCGTTGTGATGCAGCGTTAAAATGCCACAGGCAGTAACAAATGGTAATGGGGCACCCTCTGCCATCCCTATCCCACCCCTATCCCCGATACAAGTAGGCCTGCACAGATTTGGTGGAAATGTTTCTCCCTAAATCCACTTTTTTTTGACAGAAGTATTTAAAGCACTTCTAGGGAGACCTAACAAAAACACAAAACGCATCTGAACTCTCTCCAGAGTGTATTGTTGATTCAGTTTGATAACACCGTAACCAGACAGGTGCTGCATACTCAAGTAATGACCTTATGATAGAATAAAACTGCACCACAACCTTCTCTAAACTTTACAAACAACATTTATAAACCAAAGGCAATGTTATATAACGTACAACAAAGGCATTGTTCAACAAAATGATACTTAAACCAATTAATTCCTCTTGATGACTGCTAAGGAAAGTACATCAGCAATTATTGACAAAAAAAGAAACGTTGTTGACAGGCAGCATGCTTGCCATGTGACAAATACAACGGCTGTTTGAGTATGCATACTCAAATATTCACTCTCCGTGCAAACACATGGGCTTAACATATTTGTACTATCTAAACAGCCGTTGACTTATCAATAACGGAAGAGGCTAAGAGGTTTCAGATTTTACGGTGAAAATCTTTCGAAAACTGGTAGAAATCTAATTTTTTGGAAAGGCTATCATAGTTTATAATAAGTTATGGATTATTTGCAACGAGAAAAGTGATATTAGAATTAGTCCCTTGAGTTGGTACCGGCAAGTGGGGCTGGCTCATGGACTATATTGAGTAATTTAGGTATGTGTATAGGTGTTTCATAAGTACTCTGATATCAAGTATACTAGTTCCAACAGCCGAGTACAAGACTCTTGGATCTACGACTTCTTGTGCACTTAGAGATGTTGACTATGGATGCTAAAAATAATGGGTGTTGCATATCAAAAAAGAAAGAAAGATGATACCTCAAAGAAGTTTAACTTTAGTAAGTACCGAACTTGTACGGTTGCATAGAGGGTTGCACTGCAGAGTGTACACGGCGTTGTGCCTTTTTGCACGGATTATTTGTTTTCAGCAAAATATGTTGAAATTGTCTCAAAGATTACATTGACAACATCTGAAGTGGTTTTGCAGTCATGAATTTGAAGAGATGTACATAGGCTGACATGTATTAATCAAAGCGCTTGCTGAACTTTGAAGCAGGCGGGTGCACCAACAGTTATAAAAAGGCCAAGAAAGGCCTATTCATCTTTCTTTTGAAACATATTAAAGTCTCAAATTTAAAAATGTCCTTCCAGGTGTAGCATCGGCCTCTGGTGACAGCTGGTCTCAGCAGAGGAAGTTTTGTCTGACTGTCCTGAGAGGGTTTGGTGTGGACAAGTCTAGTTTTGAAGTCTCCGTCGCTACTGAGGCAGGATGTCTTATCAAAGCCATTACGGAGCACGGGGAAAACCCTTTCAATCCAACCCATCTGATAAGTAATGCTGTATCGAATGTTATCTGCTCCGTTACCCTGGGTCAAAGATTCAAATACTCTGATCCGAAGTTCCAGCAACTGCTGAAGTTGTTGAATCGTAACTTCGAAATCTTTGGTGGTGGATCGTATTCGTTTCTCCCAATTATGGACTACCTGTCATTCACCTCAACGTACAAGGAAGTACGAAGTAACACGCGTCTTGTGCTAGCGTTCCTCCAAGAGTGTATCGAGGAGCACCGCAGAGTTTTGGACGTCAACAATCCCAAAGATTTCATCGATGTCTTCCTCAGAGATGTCTACGAAAATGAGACCAAGAATGTCCAGAGTCACATCACTTCTGACAATATGTTACTGAGTATCTTTGAGCTCATATTAGGTGGAACAGAGACGACGGCATCCACCCTCTGCTGGGCTGTACTGTACATGATGGCCTACCCTGAGGTACAAGCCAGGGTCCAGAGGGAGCTTGACGATACAGTAGGCAGAGACCGTCTACCCAGCATCGCGGACAAACCTCAGTTGCCATACACCGAGGCGACCATCCTGGAGGTGCAGCGTTTTGCATCCGTCGCGGCTGTCACCATTCCCCATATGTTCTCCAAGGATACCAGCCTATTTGGCTACGATATCCCCAAGGGGACATTGCTTATTGCTAATCTTTGGGCGGTCAGCCGAGATCCATCCATCTGGTCCGATCCAGACAAATTTAATCCGGAGAGATTTCTTGACGAAGCTGGCTCCTTAAAGCCGAGGGAGGAGCACCTGCCTTTTAGTACAGGTAAGCAGTCATTTGGGCCCAAATTGAAACTCCTTTTAGTGAACAAGTTACTATAAAGTATCAATTTTGTATTTAATAAAATGATGATCTTGGTGAGCTGAATTCTTTTGTTCTTTTACGAATAGTGTGTCATACAAATATTGAATGCAGTGCATTGACGCACAACATAATCACGAGATGAAATCTGGACTATTCCATTTCAACGACCCGAAGAGTGAAATGGAAAAGCCAGATTTCACTGAGTGATTGCATTTGATTATTTGAAACTATTTTGTTCACAATAAACACAAAATATACACGAAAACTCGCCCACAACGCACTCTGAAAATTCCATTAAAAAAACCTTCTTAAAGGCATCGTACACGTTTGGTAATTACTCAAAATATATATTAGCATAAAAACTGACTTGGTAACGAGCAACAGAGAGCTGTTGATAGTATAAAACATTGTGAGAAACGACTCCCTCTGAAGTAACGTAGTTTTTGAGAAAGAGGTAATTTCTCACTAAAATAATAAAAACTTCTGTTAAGAAGTTTTTATTCCTATCTGAAAGCACACAAATTTGTACAACAAGGGTGTTTTTTCTTTCATCATTTTCTTGCAACTTCGCTGACCAATTGAGCCCAAATTTCCACAGGCTTGTTATTTTATGCATATGTTAGGATACACCAAATGAAAACACTGGTCTTTGACAATTACCAAACGTGTACGGTGCTTTTAACAACGTGGACGACTCCACATGTAGAAGTGCAGACATCAACCTTATTGGCCGTTACACGACCTTGCCTCTAACGGGCGGGGAACGATTAGAAACAACGCTGCGAAGCGTCCTACAGTTATCCATATAGGATTCTTATATTAAATTTTGGAGCGTCGCGGCAGTAAACATGGTAAAAAAGGGTTGACACGTGACCTGTGTTCCACCAATCAAATGACAACGGTCTGCGTGTGTGCATACAATCATTATTATGAGTTGTGATTTTTGAGCACTGACGTCAGGTGACACCGTCTGTTTTCGGCATCGACCATCTTGGACTGTTGAAGTACCGGTATATGATGCGTAGACAATGTAATGTATACTCGTTTTTGATGTCACACGCAAAGTCGAGTCATCGGCCTAGCCTACTTTATCACTGATAAACAAGAAGTAGAATCAGTACTTCCTTGTTTTCCTTGCAGGTCGCCGGGTGTGTCTGGGAGAGCGACTTGCCAAGACGGAGCTGTTCATCTTCTTCTCACATTTACTGCATCAGTTCACCTTCAAGAAACCTAAAGATGCCCAACAGCTGTCCTTAGAGGTTAACAACGGTCTTACGTTGACTCCGATGCCATTTGAAACCTGCGCAATTCCAAGAAAGTAAATGTCTCTGCCAAGTTGAATCGATTGTGTGTCACTATCAAAAAAAATCACACACTTACGCTATCAGGCACGTTTTAAGTGCCCGTTTTAAATTTTGCGTGTAATACATGTTTTATGAGAACACAATCACTTTTAAATCGCCCAAACTATTAGATATAGACCCTTGTGACTAAATAGAACAAATTCAAGCAAAATTTCCTTTGAGATCAGCCCACATGAGTCTCTAAACCATTTGTTTGAATGAAACCCTCGTTTTTGCTGAGTCAGCAAAACCATCATAATTTCGTATATACATTTCTTACATTTCCCAAGGGAATACCGGGAGAACTGGTCATTGGTGGAATTTTTTTGGTGTTAAAACAACCCCGATGGTAAAAAGACAATTGGCATGCTATTTGGCTAGGTGTAGTTAAGGAACATGAACATTAATTAAAAACAGACTCTTAAAAAGTACCTGATGGCACTCCGACATGTAATTTGTTTTATTTGAAAAAGTCGCTTGAACGATATAACAAGTCGTTCGAACGACACTATGCCGTTCGAACGAGATAGTAAGTTCTAGGCATAATATCATTGTCACTTTCGAACGACAGAATAACGTCCGCCATTTTGGGAGTCAAAATGTACACAAAGGTAGGCCTATATTGACTCCCAAATGTTGCAAATCGTATAGACTCGCATCGGTCGTACAAGAAAAGATTTCATGTTTTAATTTTTGTTTTCTTTCAAGGTAAAGCACTTTGCTTGTTTTTTTTTAATAGTTGATTCATTCTGACTTTAAAGGGGCTTTGTCGTCATGATCAAAGCAAGCCTTGTTGCTGTACATGAATGAACTCAATCCATTGATCTCTATTAAATGACTCAAACCAAGTTAAAGAGGGCGCGCTTGCTCTCCATGATAGTGAGGGAAGGGTGCGCTATAGACTGTGCAAGTCTCGCGCATATTTGAACTTCCGGGACCATTGTGGTCCCAACCATATGGAGATTTACGTGGGCACGATTTTGTTTTGTCAATTATTTTAGTTTAACGTGGTATATGCCCGTGAAAAATACATATGTTGTTGGGAATGTAAAACTTAGTTATAAAAAAATATGAAAGTAAAATCAATTCAGCAATATAACGAAGAAAACCCGATAATTAAACTTGACCTCAACTTCCGGTTGCTGAAAAAAATGAAGAATTTTGTGCTCACCTCCGATCACAAAACTTATGTAAACGCTTGTTTTAGATGAGCGATGATAATCGCCAGCTACTGTAATCGCAACGTAAAGCCTTTTCATAGCAGTTTATGGTTGTTGAGGCGTCAGCGTCCTCTATAAACTGTGTCAAACGTTAATTTTACGCCCGTGTGACCTTCGCGAATCCACGTAAGTGGTTTCTGAAAAGTTAAGATCGAATAAGCATCCTTGTCCCAGACTTTTAATTTTGCTTCACTAATAATTAACACATTATTTGTGTATTTATTATAAAAACTAAAACTGATTTTATTAACATGTGATGAGTATTTTTGTTTTTCAGATTTTGTCATTAGATATAATTTAAAACAAAGATTTGATTTCAGAGAAAAAAATGTTCTTCTATTGACGTGTTTTCTCGTTCCGATACGCGCGAGACTTGCACAGTCTATTGAAGGGACGCTGAGGTCACGCACACGTGCCTGTCTTTATCCTTGCCGTTAAAGACAGAGGACCAGCCTAATGATTTGCCTCCTTTGGCCTCAGTGTGGGCGCTTTTTTTTGCCTCAGTGAGGGCGCTTTTTAGCCTCAGTGAGGGCGCTTTTTGAGCGTGTGACGTCATATGCAAGGGGTCTAGGAGTTCATAGTTTCATGTGCAGCCACAGGCCTGCTTTGATCATGACGACACAGCGGTTTTCAATAGTTACATCATCCAATCAATAATAATACTACTACTACCGGTACTAATAATAATATTAATAACGTCTTATAAAGCACACGTATCCAACAAAGATGCTCAAGGCGCTGTAACAAAAGAGGAGAAAACAAAACAAAAGGAAGGAGAAGGAATCAATAGAAAATTCAGTTAAGAAGAACTAAATGCTTTTGACATGAGGTGTGTTTTGAGAGACTTTTTAAATGAGTGAATAGTATTGGAGGTTGTGAAGGGGTATAGCTGATTCCAGAGATGTGGTGCTGCAACGGAGAATGATCTGTCCCCAAGGTGCGATGAGATTTTACTTCTTGGAGAAGATATTTATTTCCAGATCGAAGGTTTGCGGGATGGTTAAAGATGTTCAGCGACCTGTTACAACGGTGATATTTGTAGAGAAACAACGAAAATGGGTTATTAAAGTTTTTGTCAGATTTTTTGTCACGTTTTTATTAATCTTTATTCGATTGTGGACATCGAAATAAAGGTGGTTAGGGGGTCTCTTCAAACGCAAGTTTAGACTTGACGGAAATAACATAGTTAATGCTAATGAGAAGAAAAAAAATTAGTGTGGCATGCGTTTCTCAGTAAAGTCTTTTGAAGAACCGTATTTTAATTACTTGTATCTCTTATTGTTTTAAATTTAAGAGCCGTTTTGATTTAATCTATGAAACTTGTTGTCGACTGTGCTTTGCTCCGACTTTCTTTTGGTAATCCTTTGGTTTGACTGTGATTGATTTAAAACAATTCAAGTAGGCCCTAATAGGTTAATTTGTGTTAAATTGTTCTTGCCCTAATATAATTTATTTCAATATAAAAAAAAATGGTTTGCATCGGAAACCTACAAATCGAGTCACAACTCTGATAAAACTTACTTTCTTAAGCGAAATTCACCCAGTGTTAATTTACTTGATTTATTCAAGCGGTCCATCCAAGTGAAATCTTGTATAATCATTGTTACGATCCAAAAATCTCCAAACTATCCGTGAATATAAATCACTCAAAAAGCCTGAATTTTCTCAGATGCAACAAAGAAATCAAACAAGGTGACACTGGTGTCACAGAATCAAAGTGATTTAATGATGAAACTATCAGCCACTTCAAATATCGATTGGGTTTAACAAACGTACAATAATTGAGTAAACAAGTGTACATTCAGATAGATCTTATACAAAATAAGTAATCTTACGGGCTAATACGTCAACCGGGATGAAATACAGGCGAGGATCACGGCAACAGAAGATACATCGAGGATCACATACACTGGCTCTAAAACGATCAACTCCAGGGCGGTAAAACAGTTCTTTGCCGATGTGACTATGAGCTATCACGGGGTGAACTCACCCCGACAATGTCCAGAAGAAGACGAAGCAACAACGGGCACACAATCTGACACCCGCCACAAAATATGGGGAAGAAGACCCCAAAATACCGAACTGTAGATTAAGTTCGAAAATGTCCTTTCCGGAATTAAATTAAGCTCTTTAACTGCACTCGGTCAAAAGCGAACTCTACCAAAAGCTCCTCCAACGAGTTGAATCACAGAAGTCGTAGCTTCCACCAGTCTTGAGTATTTGTGTCCCGTCCAAAATTTATCCGCAGCCCGTATATAAAGGATTTGTGATGTTTTCTGGAAAGTACTAAAACTAACTTCAAACTTCCAGAACATTCATAACGGATTAGCACCGCCCACTATAGGGTCAACGGACTACACACAGAGAATGATTGACAGCGTTGTACACACGTAATTACATGTACATGTACTAGGGTCTCATAACATCATCGGGAACTGTTTTTAAACATCCATTTAAACCCTTCGTAAAGCCATGGTACTTTTTTGAATAGTCTGTGTTTGTGAACAAATATTGTTTACCCCCTCCCCCAAAGACAAAAATATATAACAATAATAATAATGAAATTAATTAATTAATTAATTTAAAACAAAAATCAAAAAAGTTTACAAGTTTCCTCTTGAGACCTAGCAAAATAGCATGGGAAAAGGAAAATTAATCTGGGTTGATCCTTTGACTTAAAGGCCCTGTACACTATTGGTAAGATCGAAAAACACAAATGTTCACAGATTCACACACAACTTACATGATCTAAAGTAAGTAATGGTAGAAAGGCTGCCTAAAATGCTATCGTTTCTGAGAAATGAGTAAAACAATAGTTTTTATCACGCGCGATATTTTGAAAAAACAGAAAACACATAAGGTCCCTTTTCACTATTTTCTCGTGATCTCGATGACCAATTCAGCTCAAACTTTCACAGGTTTGTTTGTTCATGCATAATGTTGAATCAAACAAAATGTGGACACTGATTTTGAGCTGTTACCAAAAGTGTACAATCCCTTTAAACAATTCCATAAATGACCTCCCCTTTAAGAATTCCCACAAGGTGTGTAAACAAATCTCTTAGCCTTTGGCTAATCTCGTGACTGTAATCAATAATGTCTCCATCAGATGGCTTGATGGGTTGGAATTTGTTTTATTGAGTCTCAAGGTTCTATGTTTCAGACCATTGGAAAATGATTTTTTTATCCTCCACAAGGACATGCTAACTATAAAAGATTCTGTTGGAAACAGTACAATAGTGTAAGTGTGTGAGTTTATTATACTACCGTCACTATAAGTGGTTTAAGTTTAGTGCTGTTTTTTACAGGCCTAAAATATTTTATTTCTTAATCATTTAGATCCTATTATATTTAAAAGGATAGAATAATCAAAACACGTTCTATCAAATGAAGAAAATTCACAACCACGAGACCAAAAGTGTAGATTATTTTATAGGGAAAACGACTGTATACGGATCCCCTAAAGGGAAAGGGAAAACAATAGAAAAGGTAAAACAAACAAAAAAACTCACAACTATTTTTTCATCGAAATACTATTACTTTCCCTCAAAATCTTTTCGTTTCCCCTAGGGGGCTCCGTACCTGTAAAGAAATGGATAGGACAAAACATATTAAACTTACCCCCCCCCCCCACCCACCCACCACCACCACCACCACCACCACAGCCACCACCACCGCCCCACACGTACATTTTTGACTACATGCATAACATGACTATCAATCTTGGATGTATATTCAGTTCACTGTGTAAATTATATCTAATTTGCTGTGTAGATTTGTTCATTGAAAACTTGTCTTGGATGTGTTCTCGAAGCGTCCTATGGTGCATGCCTCATCTGAAGGCGTGGGTGAAGAATGTCACCCACTTCGTTGCTGCCCCTCTGCTGCAGCCGGCAGATCAGACTCCTTAAAAGCTTTTGGAATTGCTTGTATTTACAGGTGTAGATGCAGGGGTTGACCAGCAAGTTTAGTGTGGTCAAGACAGAGAAGATGTAGTAGATATTACCGCCGTAATACACATGAAACCTCAGGTTGAAGATCAAATACTGCATCTCCGTCGGCATCCAGCAGACTACGTAAGCGATGGTGATCGTCACCAAGGTAGTCACGACGTTCTTGCTGCGCTTGAAGATGTTGTCTTGCCGAAGAACCAACCTGTTTGCTTTCTCTCTCTTCCGCAAGAGGATGATCACCTTGGAGTAGCACCAAGTCATCGTAATGATCGGAAATAAGAACTCAAATGAGAACACGAGGACGCCGCCCACCTGTTGGACAACGTCGGCGGGCCAGATTACCAAACACACGCCGTCTATGTAGTAGGTTATAATCACGATGTACAACTGCGAACCGAACCCGAAGATCCAGGGGACGATGAAGCTGAACTTGGCGATTCCTCTCAGGCGAAAGTTACGGTACCAGATGAGTTGGCAGGACGCTGCGTACCGCTCGCAGGCTATCAGGACAAGATTGAACGTGGATGCGTAGAAGACGCCCCACATGATGAAGTCATTGTACCAAAACTTGCAGAAGAGCTGGCCTGAGATAAAGTCGGTGGGGATCTCCTGAACATCTGGATGAACAATGATTCTGGCGATGAGAAACATGATGAGTGCGCTGAGATCGATTATGGATTGGTGGAGAATGAGCTTGTTGGTTGTGCTGTGGAAAGCGTTGTATTTGGAGAGAAACACTGCGCACACCAATGAGTTACATAGGAAACCAGAAATTATGATGGTGATGTCCAATGCTCGAACGAATGGAGAAACAGTTACGGTGTAGTTACTCTGAAATAAGGACAACGTTGTAGGCTATATTATAGTCACAAATAAAAAAATGTATTAATTTATTTACAAACAGCAAAGGCAAATCAAGGAAATTTACAATCAGTAAATATTGAAAAGCATGAATAAAAGCGACTTGGTAAACATCAATGAATATTAAAATTTGGCCAAATTAGAGATTGAAATATCGTTATAAAATGTCGCCTGCTCAATCAACTCAGATCTCGAGAATGGGGAGTCCTCCACAGCGGGACATCTCGTCAGACCAAGCCCCCAGCCAGAGCACAGCATGAAGCCAGCGACCACGCCCAAGTGTCGTCCTGCCAGTGGTAGTAGCGCCAGTCAATCCCCGTGGTGTGGCCGGTCAGCATCCCATCCCGAACTCTGAGTCGAAGCAGGCAAAAATGCCTTATAATATACATGTACACACATTTGATTTAAAGGCCCTGTATACACTATTGGTAAGATCGAAAAACACAAATGTTCACAGATTCACACACAACTTACATGGTTAAAGTAAGTAATGGTTAAAAGGGTTCCTTAAAATATTTCTGCCTAAAATGCTATCGTTTCTGAGAAATGAGTAAAACAATAGTTTTTATCACGCGCGATATTTTGAAAAAACAGAAAACACATAAGGTTTCTTTTCACTATTTTCTCGTGATCTCGATGACCAATTGAGCTGAAACTTACACAGGTTTGTTTGTTCATGCATATGTTGAACACTGATTTTGAGCTGTTACCAAAAGTGTACAATAGGGCCTACCTTTAAATCAAGTGCGAGCACTTGCTAATAATGAAAGAACTTAGGTATTCAGCCAGCCGAGAACATTGAAGTAGAAAGGAAGAACAGCCAAACAAGGAATGTTCAGCTTGGCAATTATGTGGCTGAAAAAAAGGTCCCAAACAAATCAGATGGTACAAACTGTGACCATTAACAAGTGGAGGAAAAACATGAAAAAAACCCATTTTTTATATTATTAATTATTCATCTAATTCAATTTAATTCAACTCAACATTTATTTTCATAATTATTGCAAAATGTATACATACAAGTATTATAGAGAAGGTCAAGTGAACAAAAATGTACAAAGAACGATAAGGATAATACTTATATGAATGAAACAGAGGCAAATAGGGGGGCACGGAACGGAACAGGACAAACAAACAAAGCTAACGCAACATACGAGCTAGGACGGAACAAGGAGGTTAAAGGCACTGAACACGTTTGGAAATTGTCAAAGACCAGTGTTCTCACTTGGTGTAGCCCAACATATGCATAAAATAACAAACCTGTGAAAATTTGGGCTCAATTGGTCATCGAAGTTGCAAGGAAATAATGAAAGAAAAAACACCCTTGTTGTACAATTGTGTGCTTTCAGATAGGAATAAAAACTTCTTGCAAGAAGTTTTTATTATTTTAGTGAGAAATTACCTCTTTCTCAAAAACTACGTTACTTCAGAGGGAGTCGTTTCTCACAATGTTTGATACTATCAACAGCTCTCCGTTGCTTGTTGCCAGGTAGGTTTTTATGCTGATATTTGTTTTAATGAGTCATTACCAAATGTGTACGATACCTTTAAAATATAAAAAAAGAACTTCAACCGAAGAATTATACAATTTCATAGTCGGCAAAAAATATGCTTAACTCCGTACCACTCCTACACGAATTCGCTATGCCCGTGGCAAGTGGCCCCCATACATCCTATGTCCATTCAAGTAGAGAAAATCTGAAGAAAAACAAAAATAACCGAAGACAGGATGTTTTAGTTGATGACGCACACAAATTTAAGATAATTGCTCCTATATCAAAAAAACAAGAAAAAAGAAAAAAAGGGAATGAATAATGCATTTTTTCTTGCATTTTAAATTACATTTAAATTGTATTTAAATTACATTTAAAATGCATCTAAATCAAATTACTTTTTTCTGTTTTTCTGGCAAATGTAATCAAGTAGATGCAAACAACCATTCTCCGTACGCACACAAATATAAATCCCATCAGAGGCCTTGCGAAAAAAAAATAGATCCATAGAAAAAGAAAACAATTAAGACCATAACAAAATCGGTGGTTTCAAGTTACCCGTGCGCATCACTTATACGTCCCCCCAAAAATCCCGGCACCGATTCCTGATCAGAACATGCATGAACATGATCCAAACCTCGGTTCATTCTCCGGCTCTGGCCCCGGGTCTGGCTCTGGCTACGGGTCAGGCTCTGGCTCCGGGTCAGGCTCTGGCTCCTGGTCCAGCTCTGGCCGGCTACGGGTCCAGCTCTCGCCCAGGGTCCGACTCTGCTACAGGTCAGGCTCTGGCCCGGGTCTGGCTCTGGCTAAGGGCCAGGCTCTGGCTACATGTCCGGCTTTGGCCCAGGATCCGGCCCTGGCTACGGGTCCGGCTCTGGCCATGGGTCCGACTCTGGCCCAGGGTCTGGCTCTGGCTCCGGCTCCGGCACTGGCTACAGGTCCGGCTCTGGCTCAGGTCCTGCTCTGGCCCCGGCTGGCTCTGGCTCTGGCTCCGGGTCCTGCTCTGGCCCCGGGTCCAGCTCTGGCTACTGGTCCGGCTCTGGCTACGGGGCAGGCTCTGGCCCCGGGTCCGGCTCTGGATAAGGGCCAGGCTCTGGCTACGGGTCCGGCTTTGGCCCAGGGTCCGGCCCTGGATACTGGTCCGGCTTTGGCCCTGGGTCCGACTCTAGCCCAGGGTCTGGCTCTGGCTCCGGCTCCGGCACTGGCTACAGGTCCGGCTCTGGCTCAGGTCCTGCTCTGGCTCCGGGTCCTGCTCTGGCCTCGGGTCTGACTCTGGCTACGGGTCCGGTTCTGGCTACGGGTCAGGCTCTGGCCCCGGTTCCATTAATAATTGTGGCAACAAAATACCACTTCAAAACAATTTTGAGAAATCATTCAAGTTCAAGTGAGCGAAATGGTTTATTTCGAACACACACACTTTTCATTTGTTCATTTTGAACGCAAACTAATATATTTTGAGTGAACAAAATAATTTTGTGAGCACTCAAAGAACTCAAATTAATTCTGTAGTTATTATTATTTTGTTCATCACATGTCCCTTTAGGGACTCCTTATAATAGCCTCATTGGCATTTGACTATTTTATGGATTTCTATAGTTGCAGCATTGTTTGCTGTTCATAAAAACCTATCATGACCTACTCATAAAGAAATACCAGCCCCGATCGCTAAAACTACCATTCGAAATAAATAAATAATTCGCTGGTGACACAACTTCAGTCGCCCTTTAAAAAAGACAAAGGTCTCAAAAAGGCATCAGATTTGCTCACTGGAATGATACTGTATCGTGAGATTTGGTTGTGCTGCCAGTTGTTCGATGTGGCTCAGCCCCGCGAACGTCGGCATGCCCCTCCAACTTTTGTCCTGTCCCTTTTCTGGAGAACTCTCCAGGTCACTCGAGCTGATATCACTCCCATCAGAAGTGCATGACGGAAAAACCTCTTCTTCATCAACACTGTAATATTCCCACGAACCACTGCTTTCCAACATTTTGATCAGTTTAAGTTGTTGTTCCACAGATGCTTTGTTTTGCATGTAATAATACAACTTTGTGTGTGGTAAACAAAACGAGTCCGCAGTATGACGTCACAGTGCTGTCTTGGTTCCAAGGGCTTTTCGTGAAACTCGGTGTTTTTGCCCAGCGCAATACTGCTCAAAATGTGGGTGTATTTTCTCTCTACTTATGACACAATTTTAATTTGAGTTCCACTCATTTATGTAATTATTACGCACCCGTTTACCTTTCTACAACAAAAACCCCAATAATGTTAATTTCGTTCAGGTTGATTTTTATATAGTGAGCGATACACCACTGTTCGTGTGTAAATTACCAGCTCCACCTTGTTATTTAATTAAACAAAAATTTTAATTCCAAACTACACTAGATCGGGTGATACGTGTGCCTATACTTAAACATTGTAGGCCCTACTTTTACAAACATCATGAAATCTCGATGATGCGACAAGTGTGTACGTGATCGGTTTTCCTACGAACTGTCATCCACTTGTTGCAAAAAAGTCAGTTAAAGAAAATGTACATGTAACAACAAAAATCCATGCGATTATTGTTGCCGTGCGGGCAAAGTAATCGCGCAGATAGGAGCTTCCCAAAGTCTTGCGATATCAATGATCATCTAGTTAGTGTGAGAATTTTGATTTAAAAACAAAAGAAGTACAACAAACACTGTCACTTTGTCTGAAATCGATTACAAAGAACAGAGGAAGAAAACAGGACATGCACATTGTAATTAACTCAGGCTTATAATTATCCGAAAATGTAAAGAAATTTAGTGTAAATACTTGCCATGTTTGCTCTCGAGTGCGAAACCGTAGTACAGTGCGCATTCACAGACCATGAAGTGTGTTTTTGAAGTGTGCAAGATGCAGTGACTGACCAATTATTATTCGAAACCCTCAATCCCGTAAGTTCCACTATGCGTATTGCTTCACCATCACTGCAGTTATATACAGTAGTTTTCGTTTTCATGTGCAAGTGCAAGATAGGTTCTTGTCTAAATTTTAATCAACTGCATGTCCTATTGGTCAGCGATGTGCGTAATTTCATCATAAACCACGCCCACTTTACGCAGTTTGCCTATAAAATGATAACTACCAGCCAAGAGAAATTACTTTAAACTTCCGTACACTGTTATTTCGGTTGTGTAAAATCTTGCACAAGTTGTGTAAAATTTTACACAACCCCTGTTTACTATATGAACCTAGCAATTGTTGTGTAAACAGCTTACACAACCCCAGTTGTGTAATTTGTAAACAACAGTTGTGTGATAATTTTACACAATTATGTGTAAAATTATTTTACCCAACTAGTTGTGTAAACGGTTTACACAATAATTGGTTTACAATTTTACACAATTATGTGTAAAATTAATTTACCCAACTAGTTGTGTAAACGGTTTACACAATAATTGGTTTACAATTTTACAAAATTATGTTTAAATGTACCCAATTAGTTGTGTTAACGGCTTACAGAGCAATCGGTAAACTTTTCTTTACAATAATTGAATATTACTATTTAGTTGTGGAATGCCCATTTTTTAAGTGAAGTATAGACACATAATAAGCATACAATTCAGCAACTTGTTTTAAATAATTTTATGTGAGTTTTATTGGCCACAACTACACCAAAATACATATTCAATCATCACAAGTCAAGAGCAAGCAACTACAACAACAGCAACAAATAGGGCCAAGTTTGCCCAATGATTGTCAACCAGTGGCCAATATTAACTGGTCTTTATGATTAAAAAAATGTGTTGGGCACCAGGCAATATTGGCCTCTTGTCGACAAAATGGTCCAGGAGAAAACTGGCCAGGGCTGTCACAGTGTCTTTTGCAACATGCATTAAACTGTAATACGATTTTAATTTTTTTTTTTTTAAATCAGTGCTATGCGCAAGCAGGTTTTTAAAAATTTATTTTTGGAACTTATCTGTTTTTATGAGACAAGTGCGAATTTCAAAAGCATTGCACGCTGGGTCTCGTCACTGAGACAAACTGTATTTTTTTGATAAAATGACGCACACCTAGAACACAAAAAGCAATACAACAGGTGAAGCAAACTGTCCGCTTTTTAAACATCCAGCTCCCCTTGAAAAATACTGTTTTGCAGTCAATTGTTCATTCAACTCTCCAATCAAACAAGTATTGTTCATCTACTCCAGTCAGTGATGTCGGTACTTCAAGGCAGCTGTTTTTTGCCATTCTCCTTGCATCATCTAACAATACACGCTTGTACTAGCATTGTGGCTGATAAGTCTACATCCCGGTCTTCATGCACGTGTCCATAGCTTGAAGTACAGAATTCAACTATTATCGTGAAGACCTAGTTTGGGCTGAATCAGATTCCACCAAGTAGAAGGATGAAAGGCTGTGAATGTTCCCTTGCAGGAATGCTGACCATGTAGTGTTGGATATCTGTCACGTACCATCCTGTTTAAAAAGAAAGCCAGTTTTAAAATAGATGAACAGACACTTAACACAAAGTAGCTGAGAGTAGGCTTCTAGAAAAATATAAGGGGTCCATAGTTCCCAACACTTGAGGTTGGTTAGTGCTGAAGCATGAGCGTAAATCTCTGAGTTGCTTTTCACTTTTTTCGCAATGAATGATGCCAAGATCTCTTCCAAGTTTTGCAGTTATACTTTTTTGTATCATACCAAATCATTCCAAACACAAATAATTATATGAATTCTAAAGAAATACTATTCCAGCTAAACAGTGTTTTGGATGAAAAATCTATCTCCAGTCATCAGAAATATACACGAAAAAAATGTCAATGGAAAATCTTCAAGCCTTCAATTCACACACTGCACGCTGTGCATGGTGAGACCTCCATGGTGAGACCATGGAGCAATCACACGCGGGTGGTCTGTGCGTGGTGCCCGGGGGACGACTACACAACGTACTATGTATGTACGATGTACATGTACAATGAAGTGGAGATAGGCCGAGTTGACGGAACAGAACTCTCATTTTCTAGTCGGAAAAAACAGCAAAAAATGTTTAAAAAACTATCGTCCAAATTACAAAACATATGGTTAAAGGTGTCTGCATTGTATGACCAAACTTCTCATGGGTCGTTTGTCTCTCTTGGGCCTAATATTGGTCTGACTATGGAGGGTTGAAAATCTTATAGTTACATGCAAACTCTAAACTTTCGCTGCACAGTGCAGTGTTGCAACATGGCCATTGCGACCCGCGCCGTCATCGCCGCGGTAAAAACATCATTTTGGGCTAATTTACCGAAAGCCAACTGATAGAATCCCGAACACAGTGGGCCTCTATTACAGTACTTCTTCGTATTTTTTGTTAAAATAAGTGAACAAAATCTTCAAATCCTCACTGCTTCAGTCGACAGTAGCGGGCAAAGCACGTCAGCCATTTTTGTTTTCCGTAAAGTTTTTGTCAAACAATGGTACTTCGTGATTGGTTGCTTTCTGATCACGTGCTTCAAAGTTTACACAACAAGTTGTGTAAAATTCAGTTTGGGAGGATTTATCGATTTATAACATCAAATAACATTACACATCCTAGCATTTACACAACTTGGAAAGGAGTACACAACGTTGTGTAAAAATCACACAAGTTGTTTGAAAACTGTTTACACAACGTTTTTTTACACAGCAGAATAACAGTGTACAGGCACTTTTAAGATTTTTAGAAGAATTTTAAAATGTTGGACTTGCTTTTTACATGTTTTGCGGAGACTTCGGGTTTTATGGCGCTTCCTGCGCGAGTTTCCATTTCATAGCGCTGCTAACCGTAAGCACACGAAAAGACATGCTAACCTCCCGGCGGTGCTCGCTGTATGAAAATGAATGACGTAACATTGCAAATCCATGGTGAACGCGCAAACTGGCCGCCTAATTTTCTTGCTAACTTCTGAAGTACGCTAACGCTTAAACAAGTTTTTCTGCTATAAGTTAGCACGACAATTTGCTTACCATTAACATTAAGCAGCGCTATGAAATTGGCCCCGGTCTTATACAGGCCCAATGATTCTTAGTGGATAAACTTGCAGTGGCGTAAGCTTTAATTTTCTGTGTTATTGTGATTGTTCTGTACTTGCGATCGCCTTCTGTCCACTGTGTGGCGTTCCATTATGCTGGTGCATAATATTTGTTATGTTGTTTTATTCACAATGTGGGTGTGTACACGTAATAGACTACTAATCTCCGTCCGTGTGAATGGGATGCGATTTCAAAGGTACATCTGGCAGGACCCTGCAAGGCGCTCGAGGCTGGTATCTGGCGTTATAGACTGTGCAAGTCTCGCGCATATTTGAACTTCCGGGACCATTGTGGTCCCAACCATATGGAGATTTACGTGGGCAAGATTTTGTTTTGTCAATAATTTTAGTTTAACGTGGTTTATGACCATGAAAAATATATATGTTGTTGGGAATGTTATACTCAGTGATAACAAATAGGAAAGTAAAATCAATTCAACCATATAACAAAGAAAACCCGAGAATTAAACTTGACCTCAGCTTCCGGTTGCTACACAAAATTAAGAATTTTGTTCTCACCACCGATCACAAAACTTATGAAAATGCTTGTTTTTGCTGCGCGATGATAATCGCCAGATGCTGTAATTGCAACGTAAAACCTTTTCATAGCAGTCTATGGTTGTTGAGGTGTCATTATCCTCTATAAACTGCGCCAAGCGTTCATTTTACGCCGGTGTGACCTTCGCGAATCCGCGAAAGTGGTTTCTGAAAAGTTAAGACCAAATAAGCATCCTTGTCCCAGAGCTTTAATTTTGTTTCAATAATAATTAACACATTATTTTTGTATTTATTATAAAAACGAAAACTGATTTTATAAACATGTAATGAGTATTTTTGTTGTTCAGATTTTATCATTGAATATAATTTAAAACAAAGATTTGATTTTAGAGAAAAAAAATGTTCTTCGTTTGACGTGTTTTCTCGTTCCGATACGCGTGAGACTTGCACAGTCTATTCATGAGCCTCGAAGTGTGACGTCAGATGGTCAGGCTAAATGAAGACCTATCATTGGCTGAGAGTTGTGCGCAGCGCGTACACGCGTTGACGTTTCCAACCTCTTAGCGATGGCGGCCAATAATGCAAGGGGTATATTAGTCTTTTTGAGATATGGTGGACACGAATAGAAGTGCACTTTTTGGTTTGGGCGAGTACAAACAAATTTAACCCAAACCTATGTCATAGTATTGTGTCCACCATGCCCTCAAAATGGCTTCAGTGCTGAATTAAGTTTTGAGAGAGATACCTCAGCCTCACATTTCATCTCAAAATCAAGTTCGACGTCACATAGTTATATTGACCACTTGCAAGCAAGCCATCAACTCAACAAACATTGTGATGAAGTTGATGACGTAAGCCGAACGTTTTATTTTAGCTCTTTATTTGGCCTAGGGCCCACTCTCGAATTTACAGTCAAAATTACGGGCCGGACGGCGCCATACTACGCAGACGCTCTTAAAAAGGTCTGTATTTAGGCCCACTGTTGTTTGTGAATAAGAATATGAGCATTGGCTTGTACTCCAAATCCCCAAGATTGCATTTTAAATGTCAAACTTCCGAGTATGAAAACAAGTTTATTTTGTTGTTATATGGCAGCTTATTTTACTGTTGCTCTGCTGTATCCAGTGTATGAACGGGTTATGATGCCCCAAAACGTGAACAGCTATATCTGATTTACTGTTTCCATTAAGCTATAGAATGTATACCTAGGATTACTGAAGAGGGTCTGTATACGTTTGGTAATGACTCTGAAAATTAATGGCAATAAAAAAACTTACTAGGTAAGAAGTACAGAAGCTTTGGATAGTATAATGCATTTTAAGAAACTGTTCACTTCGAAGTACTGCGGTTATGGAAAGATATATCACTTTTAATTTTATCCCCACAAATTTGAATCTGAGAAGCGTTACTGCAGTAACGTTCTCAGATTGTGTATTCCAATTGCAGATTATTTTTCATTTGTGGATTTTCGGCAATATCTCAAAAACTCCACCACCTTTTGAAATGAAATGTTCACAGGTTAGTTTTATGGTATATATCTTTAACTATATAGGATTGAAACAAACAGTGGATTCCAAGTACCAAACGTATACAATCCCTTTAAAGGTGTGAGCTTGGAGGATGGAGACATCCCTAATTTAACCTATGTTTGTTAAAATGTTTGCTTATGGTGACAGTGTTGACCTAAAAAGTATAAAACTGGGATCCAGATCTCAGGAGGTACATTGAAATGATGGCATTCCCACCTTGTGGTAACCCCTGCGGGAGTTATAGATTCCAATGAGCTAAGTATCCTCAGTGCTAGAGAAAGTAGATCATGAATTCTTTATATCTAAAGAAAATTACAGCCTTTTTTGTTCACCAGGCAGAATTTTAAAAGTCTGAATTCAGATTTCATCAGCATTCTACAGTACACCAAGGCTGGATTATACAAAGCACTTAGGTTGAGTTTCCAATATCACCATAGTGATTTGTATTATGACATCACACTTTGCCTTTAGCAATTAAGACTGATAATACAACTTAAGATCAATCTTATTTCTTTGTGAAATCAGCCGCAGGTCATCTAGATTACCTTTCTACATCAGATTTCAGACAAAACTAGTGTGTTTTGATTGTGATATTTAAAGCTTACCCGATGTCATTGGGGACAACTCTTACGACTCCTATAGGCCCAATTTCATTGAGCTGCTTAAACAGCTAATATTGCTTAGACATTTTTGGCTCAACAAAAATAAGCAGGATACCAGCCACAAATGGTACACGTGGAATCATATTTTGGCTGGTAACCTTCTTCTGGTAAGCATGTTTTTATTGTGCTTAGCTCCTTTTTGTGTTAAAGCAGCTGTATGAAAAATGGGCCCTTGACGGGCTAGGAATTAGACCAAGTGGGTAAAACAATCTCCACATTAATTATTCATTCATTTATTTATGTACTTATTTATATATTTGTTTATTTATCTATTTATTACACATCCAACAGCACAATTAGCGCAAATGACAGGATGAATAGGAAACGAAAAGAAATGTTCAGTTTTAGATGCGGGAGGAAAACCCTATGGGGAAAACCCACGCCATCGGGTAGAGACTGAAAACCCAATTCACAATCCAGGTCAGATGTGGGATTCGAACCAGGGTCCACATAAGTTAAAGGCAGGGAAAGAAACCACACTGATTTTGTTAAAAGGTTTAAACAACAATCAACATTATAGTAAGATTGGAAATATAATATCAACTGATTTGCACAAACTTACGCGAAGATGGCAAGTCAGGGTTTGGTGAAAAACTTCCCATTAAATACGTTTTGCTTGAATTGTTGTATAGTATTTGAGAAATAAATGAGTAAAACCTTAGTTTTGATCTCGCGAGTCACCAAAACCCGATGTTTGAACACAGAGAATTACTTAAGGTTTTTCTCTAACTATTTTCGTGTGACTCGGAAGACAAATTGCACCTAAACTTTCACATCCTTTAAGTATAGTTGGGTCACATTAAAGGCAGGGTGTACTTTTGGTAATTACTCCATAAGTTAATGACCATAACAACTTACTTGGTAAAGAGCACTGGAGAGCTGTTGATATTTTAAAACAGTGTTAGAAACAACCCCCTTTGAAGTAATGTAGTTTTAGAGAAAGAGGTATTTTCTCAACCAAAAATTTGAATCTGAGAAAGGCTTCATGCTTGAAAGCCTTTCTCAGGCATCTGAAAGCACACAAATAATATTCTATGCAAACAAGGTTTTTTTCCATTCTTTCATTATTTTCTTGCAACTTCGATTACCAACTGAGCCTAATTTTTCACAGGCTTGTTATTTTATGCATATGTTGGGATACACCAAGTGAGGATACTGGTCTTTGACAATTACTAAAAGTATACCCTACCAATAAGTGCAGATACCAGACTTTGACAAATTACCAATGTTTTCCGAGTTGGATTGGAATATTATGTATTATTGTTGGTTTTTAAAGCTTTAATAAATAGAAGGATTTTGTGGCGGAAATTGGCGCGAATGCAGTATTGACCCAATTCACATGACGTCATCATCACAATAATCTTTGCTGCGCCATTTTGGAAGTCAATGTCCTCGTGTGTTATACAGTGTATTGCGCGCATCTTAGGTAATGCGGAGTTCACACTTTATGTGTTGACTCCAAAATGACGAGCATGGGATACAGTTGTTAGTGCAAACAGGCACAATTTTCCCTCATTTTGTCTGCCAGGGTCCAATTTCATCCTCAGCACAAAAAATAGCTTAACACAACAAAAATTATGCTTACCAGAATAAGGTTACCAGCCAAAATACCATATCACATGTACCATATGTGACTGGTATCCTTATCATTTTTGCTAAGCAGAAATTGTTTAAGCAATATTTTCTGCTTAGGCAACTATATGAAATTGGGCCCAGTAGTGTTAATGAACACGCACAATTTACATAATGGGAAGGGTCTGATGCTAAACCGTTCGTACGGAGTCCTTCCCTTTGAACTATACATTCATATTTATCTTTCCTTACTCGAGGAGAAAACAAAACAAAAAAGTAAGCGACAGTTTTGTATTTTGTAATGAATTCAACATTGACAGTAAGACCTCTGCTATAGAGTAGACAGATTTTAATCATTTTGATTACAACTCTTAATTATACTTTTTACTTTATTTAAATTCAAGTCCACACCACTTAAAGGGGCTGTGTCGTCATGATCAAAGCAGGCCTGTGGCTGTACATGGAATTGTGAACTCTCAGTCTCACCTGAGTTACTACACGAGTGCGCCCTCCCTCAGGAGTACCATCTCTATGGGAGAGCGTGTGCGCGTGCTATACATGTACCTGGGTGAGAGTTCATAATTCCATGTACAGCCACAGGCCTGCTTTGATCGTGACGACACGAAGCCCCTTTAAATAAATGGGTGGAGAACATTACCAATTGGATGTTATATGGTATGACTGGCCAATGGCTTCATGTGTATAAAGAGGACACCTTTTTAGTTGACAGTTTGATAAGAAAAGATGTAGGCCAAAGCTATGGTTGTTTTGTGTTTAACTTCAGAATGCCTGGCCCCAAATCTTGTAGTTTTTGTTTTTTTAAATAAAATACTTCAAATGAAAATAGGGGCATTACAATCTTGTTCAACAAACATACTTACACTAGGCTTTTATATCCCCCCAGCAGATATTTGGCCCTTGGAAAAAGAGGGAAAATGTTATCGAGTATAAGGGCTGACTTATATGCACACATGGTAGGGTAAATCACATGGAAATCAGATTCAAGTAGGACGAATATCATGCCTGATGCACAGTGAAGAATGAACGTATAAAACCTGCGGAGGACTCCGAACGTTATTTGCAAAGGGGGGGGGGGGCCTGAGAGTCATTTGCCAGGGGACTAGGCGATAAATGCTCAAATGCCATAAGATAAGCAGGCATTGGATTGATCTTGCTGAAGGAGGAGGAGTGCTTGCATATCTACCCCGCCCCGCCCCGCCCCGCCCCGCCCCGCCCCGCCCGCCCCGGACCACCACTGACAGCAATCCTTCCAGAGATATTAAACTCAGCCTCCTCTCAGCACGAACACCTCTTTTTGTTTTTGTTTGACTCAGATTACACATGCTGTCATCAACTTTTAAAGATGAAAGTGTCTCAGCTTTAAAAGCACATAAAATTAGCAGAACCCAATACGGTTAAAATTAGCGGCACCTATAATTCGGTTAAAATTAGCAGAACCCAATTCTGTTAAAATTGGCAGAACCAACAAAATTGGCGGAACCCAATTTTGTTAAAATTGGCGGAACCCAATTTTGTTAAAATTGGCGGAACCCAATTCTGTTAAAATTGGCAGAATCCAATTCTGTTAGTAATGCTGAATCCTATTCTGACTGGTCTAATAATAGGCAATTGGGGGAACAATGATTCCTGTGTTCAAAACCTTTTCTTTGAAAAGTTTTTCCCACTCTCTTGAAAAAGAATCGTCAGTCCAATATAGAATACCCCTCTTTACACACACACAAGACATAACATGAATCATCTGCCATACAACTATGTACACAATATAAAGTGATCAGTTTCTATTTAAAAAAAGAAGAAGTAACCTTTGAAGTTATTACTTGTGTGTGATGCGCTTAGAGGCTTTTGCATTAGGCCCTTTACAAATGTCTTTATTATTATTATTATTATTTAAAAAAAGAAAAAAGAGAGTAGGATTTTGATTAGTTTTTAATAGTGGTCAAACTACCGTATTGGAGAAGCGGAAATACCGTTCATTGCTTCAAGCAGAAAATGCTGAGCAAATAGTACAATAAAAATGTTCTTCTAATTTGAAATTGTGTTTATGTGTTTTGACATGAGAAACATGAATGATTTATCATTTCAAAAGTAACACATTTAAAAACCTCTGCCCAAAAACATACAAAAAAACAAAACAAAATAAAAACAGGAATCACCCGGTTGCCCCTGTTTTTTTGTTTCATCTTCTGTATAAAACAGATTATGGATACTTTCCCTCCGCAGCCTCATCGTCACTGCTCTCGCTTCGGTGCGATTTTTTCAAACTCTGGGCTGGAAAAACAAACAAACTGCTGATACATATAAAAAATCAAACCAATTGTTTTGAGAAACTGTCATGCAATCATAAGAACGCACACACTGCAATGTTCAAATTATTGAGCATACAAAATAAGGAACCCTGAGCGTATACCGGCTTGTCTGTAAGAAAATATACAGATCTGGCAGGAGTCGATTGCTTCTTAAGGCCATGTCACACGAAGCAACTAACAGGCAACCAGCTCCAGGCAATCTCCGATAAGAAAATACATTCACAATTGTCAGTTTTCTCATTATTTTCTTGGGGATAGTGAGTTACAGCTAGAAGAATGTCTCTTGTGCTGCCGAAGTGTTCCTTTAGTTGGTTGCCTCCAAGTTGCCTGGGAAACAATTGCCCTGTGTGACAAGGCCATTAGGCTGTAATCATCATACGTCCTCATGTAGAACTCTCTGTTGTATGAATCGATGAGCCAGGTCATAGGTCGTAAAGCTTATCCCCACGGCGATTGGACCTTTTATCCAGTTCATACTCAGTCCTTTGTATAATCCCTTGACAACACCCCCCTCGTGGTAAATATCCTTGGCCGTGTTGAGGATCGTGTCGTACGAGTATTTGGTTATTCCGGCAGTCTGCATCCGCCTTCGGACAACGTCGAGGGGATACGATGCGGATTGGCCGACAAGACCTGCTACGGCGCCGAAAGCCATATTCTGAAGAGGCTTTGGGCGGGACTGACCGGTCAGCTCTGTCAAGGGGGGAAAAACATAGTGATAGTGGGTAATTTGACCTGCATTTATAAAGCCGAGCATAATCTTTATCACAGTGTAATACATATCACCAGAGAGGTGAACTGCAGGATTTTGGGATTTGCATACCAGAGATAGAAAATGGTCTCTGTTCATTGTGTGGGTAATAATCATCAGGGATAAGATTAGACGAAAGTGAAAAATTCCTGAAAAATGACTTGTCTGTGTGGGTCCCCCCTTATTCATAACCCGGAACCTCCTAGATGTTGCAATTCACGAGATTCACAAACTCTGTGCTGATGCAGCATATAAAACTATAGGTTTGGACACAATGTGGACTATTTTCTTTCTCCCTTTGGTGACTGATTTACTTCTTGCAAGAACAAACTTGAAGGCCCAAGGAGGTTTTGAGAAAATCCTGAAATCGGGGAAAAAATTCTGAGAAATCACACGCCTGAATCGTGGTAATGTACTGAACTTCTCTAGGAAGACATAATGGATTAACAGCGAGGACCATCCACAGCCAACCATCACTTTATAGGGGTGAGAGTCATTGCTGACAAAAAAAGTCTAAAACTGGGATCCAGGGCTGCTTAAGCACAAAAAGAAGCTAAGCACAAAAAAGTGATGCTTACCAGAATATGGTTACTAGCCAAACTACCATGTCACATGTACAATATGTGACTGGCATCCTGCTCATTTCTGCTTAGCAGAAATTAGCAGAAGTTTGTTAAGCAATATTTTGTGCTTAAGCAGCTCTATGAAACTGGGACCTAGATATTAGAAAGGTATGTTGAAATGACGGCATTTCCATATTTTGCTAACCCCTGGAATTATAGATTCCAAGGAGCTTTTTTGGAAACAGTGTCCTCAGTGCTAGAGAGGTAGGTAGATCCATGAGCAGGATTTTAGTTCATCTTGACAAACTCAGAACATTTGTGAGTTTTATCAGGCAGACTTGAAAAGACTTTGAAGTCTGAAATTTCTCATCCCTGCACCCCCCCCCCCCCAAAAAAAAAAACCCAACAAAAACCCAACAAGTCAATAGACCAATCTCGGATTATATCACTATTTTATTGCTCGCCAATCCACCATGCTGGAGTACCTACACGTGCATGTCATGCACACATGTTACTAGAACTGCACGAACATGTGATATGAAACGCATTGCCGGATGGCACTATGCGTACGCATCCTACGAGTGCGTAGTACTACAACATGGCAGACCTACCGCGTTGCCAGAGAGATGTGACGTCAGTGAGAAGTACTTCTTCTACACTGGGCTCTGGGCAGAAAAACACATCCCAAATTGACATTGTGTCTTCAATAGGAGACTTTGCGGCGATAGTGAGCGTCCCACTCACCGGTTCGTTTCCACTATTCTAGTCGCTGAGATCTAAATTGCTAAAAGATTTTGATATGATACATACAAGTTATGTTTTTCTTCTACTTATGGTTAATTCACGTCATCTGAAGGGGCTGTACACATTTGCTGCGTAAAAGCATTCCCTAAACCAGTTAATAAAAACAAAATATTAAAACCCCCAAAGAAAAAAATCCTAGCAAATCTTGGGTCTAAAAAACAAACAAAAAACACAGACTTCAGGCCTACATTTTATGAACTCAAATTTGCCGAATCGACATCTGATAATTTGTTGACGTACCTCGATGTTTTTTCTTCAACGTTTCAAAGGTGAAGAAGCTGATTCCGCCATACGGGATGACTCCCAGCACCGTGGGGAGGTAGCCTCGATAGAAACTTGCAAAGCCGTCTGTCCTTAAGGTCTTTAAGATGATGCCCCCCATGGTCTTGTGACTGTGCAAAATGGATTCAAAATGAATGACTTTTAAATCTTTTTAGTTGTGTTGTTTAACAAAGACATGTGTGAAAAAGAAAGTCAAAAGAAATGGTAAAGCATCTGTAACAGTGTATAGTTGTTTTGCAGTAACACCATGTGTATCTACTTTGCTGTGTAGATTTTTGTTCTTGAGAATTTTTCTTGCTATTTATTCTACTGCCGCGGAGTAAATTTCAGAATTCGGGAGACTATTCTACTGCCGCGGAGTATTTTTTGGAAATTCGTGAGACTATTCTACTGCCGCGGAGTAGATTTCAGGAAATTCGGGAGACTACCAAGTTCTGACAAGAACTGTCCTGCTTATCAACTAACTTTACTACCTGGGTGGAAGGTAGGAAATAGGCCGGGACTACTATGTTCGCTTAGTGGAACGAGGGGACTTCTCAAAATAAACTTCACTGCCACAGAGTGGGTTGCTTAATTGGTCTCAACGTTTCGACTAGCTTGCTCTAGTCATCGTCAGGAGACATCTGTAACAGCTTCATTTCCAAAATGGTAACAGAACCCAGAAGTAGGGTGTCGTGGCCGAGCGGTTAAGAGTATCGAATTCAAGTTCTGGTGGTTAGTCATCAGGTTGTGGGTTCGAATCCCGGTCATGGCACTTGTGTCCATGAGCAAGAGACTTAACTATAATTGCTTCTCTTCACCCAGGGGTATAAATGGGTACCTGCGAAGGTAGAGGTTGATATTGTGTTTGAAAAAGCCTTCGGAGCGCCACGGTTGCCCAGGGCTGTATACTCCCCAGGGAGCTCAGAAAGGTTAAAGGAATGTTATTGGCCCAATGACCAGGGCACTAATGTAAAGCGCATTGAGACGTTTATTGTAAAATGCGCTATATAAGAACTTGTTATTATTATTATTATTATTAGAAGCTCACATACAGGTGGGTCTTTATGAAATCAGGACTTCACCCTCATCTCTGGCTTAGGCTCCGTCAGCGACTTTACAAATCAGGGGTGGGAGGGGATGTGGGTATTGACCCCAATTCACATGACATTTTGGGAGTCATTGTTCCTTTGTGTGATACAGTGTATTCAATGGTAGTGCGCATTTTAGGCGATGCAGCATTTACACGCTTACCATTATCTCCCAAAATGGTGAGAGTGGCCTAGCGGTTAAAGAGCACCGGACTCAGGCTAAGGCGTTTCTGATCAGCACAACGTAGGTTCAGGTCCCGGTCGTGGCACTTGTGTCCTTGAGCAAGATACCTTACCATAATTGCTTTGTCCTTTGGATGGGACATTAAGACATAGTTCCTGTGTACTAGGATTGGTAGTGCACGTAAAAGAACCCGGAACACTTATTGTGGAAGAGTAGGGGTTTACCCCGGTGTTTCTGGTTCATTGCAAGCACCCTTGTTCACAGGTTTTCTCAGGCTAGCCAGCTTCAGTGATTGAGTTCACTTATGAGGCATCCTTGGTTTCATATAATAATACTAACATAAGCGCGTGTGACGTTGGTGCAAGGGGCTTAATTGATCAGTGAGTAACCATTATAGACACATACCTTTTTTTGTTAGTAACAGCCATACGGGCCCTGATGAAATCTAGTGGATACGTGAGTGTAGATGCAGTTACTCCAGCCAATGATCCAGCAAGGAACCTCGGAAATGGCTCTAAACTCCTAGTTGACAAAAACAAAAGCAGAAATAAATCTATTGACCTAGTTTCACTCCAAACTGGGCCAAAGCTTTAATGAAAGGCAAAGTGGAACAAATTTATGCATACAATTTTTTATAAATTAGGCCTACTTAATCCTCGAATTGTAATTACTACATCAAGTAAATTGTTTTCGGTACGCACAGCTAATCACATGATTCGAACTGGCTTCCCATCACCGGGCACGGTGGTCTGATGGTTAAAAATTCAATCTACGCAAAAATGCGGGGTTTGTGTGCTCTAATCCAACCCAAGTAGCCAGTTGGTTTTTTTCCCTGGAAGGACTCAGAAAGTAAACAATACTTATCATACATCAATAAAAACACAAACAAATAATATTCTTTATCCAAGTTGCAATTTTAACATTTTTTAAAACAGAGTAAATATATTTGCTGGAAAAAGAAGTAAATATATTGTGACTAAAACATATGTGCCTGAAGGCCAAAACTTAATAAATTTCCGACATTATTTTATGCATTTTAAAAAAGACGTCTTACACAAGGGGAACTGAAAGTACTAAGGCTTAGCTGAAAGATATTTAAATTCCTAGACTATTCATCCCAGATCCAAAGAATTTATTTATTGATTTATTTGATTTATTAATTCTGGCTGTGAAGCCTAGGATTCTCATTAAAGCAAACTTAATCACCATACTAGCCAAGAGCCCCATGGAGAGAAGACAAGGAAGGAAGTTTCAGTTTTTGATGTGGGAGGAAAACCCCAGATAATTATTCCAGGGAAAACCTACGCAAGTAGGTAGCGGGCTGAAAACCCAATCCACACATGTAGTTCCCCCAACCGGGATTCAAACTAGGGTCGGGAAAGATACCAACTGCCAACCCAACCGCCCTTAAATAAAATCTAGTACATGTACAACAAGCTCTAAGAATATTAGTGGTTAGTTGTAAAAGATATTTAGCTGTTTTAATGGTTACTTGACGTCTTCAAACAACCACTGGACCACTGGCCAGAGTCCAGTAATGTTTTGCATTTGGCCAGTAAACTGAACAAGTCCTGCATTTTACTGTTTTTTCCTTCTCCAAACACATACTTTTAGAGGTTTACTACATGTACTAATGTATGTTCTTTAACTGCACAACTCCTGCTAAAAGCTCAGCAAATATGAACAAAAGAAAACATATAAATACTTCAGGTCTTGTGTAACAAATATTTTTGGTCCAACGAAAGTTCTGAGCTACAAGACCTGTTGCTTCTCAGAATCTGGGCCGTAGAATTTTGTTCTGTTTTCTCAACAGAATGTGGATTAAAAAAAAAGGCACTGTTCTATGCAGGCATGATATTTGGCACTTGAAAAAATGTAGGAAAATTTGATTGACTACAACGACTAACCTACATCTGCTGATTTTTCTCAGGGCCAAAAAAATCGGAAAACAGACTTATCTAGGAAGAATATCATGCCTGTCTATGGAATGCCATTCAATTTTTAGTACTGTTTAATCCGCTTAAATTTAAAGTCACAAGTGTGTGTTCCTCAGGGGTCTACCATGAGACCCTTTATTCCGGCTTAAGAGATTTAATGGGATTAAAACAGTCAAAGATGAATAATTGATATAAATATGCAAATGAAATAAAAGTCTAGCTGCTATCCACTTTTTAATTATTCATCATCAATGGGATCTTCCAATTTATCCGTTCAGGCTTTGTCAACCGTTTGAAATCCCCGAGGGTAAAATCCAAGAAGGCAGTGGAAAAAGTTTTTGACTCTGTAAATGCATTATTTAATTTTCTTTGCTGCTAGTGCTACTTTCACAGGGTACTCTAAAAAGTAAGGGAGCTAAAATTTCTGCTACTCCTTCAAAGCCGGGTTTATGCTTCGCAAGCGAAAGCGAATTTTCGTGGCACAAACAATCAGTCGGTGCTGTTGTCCAATCGCGACGCAAGACATTTTTGCTTCGCCTTTGCAATACACTTCGAAATGAAAAGTTTCTCAAAATGCATTTATACTATCCAAAGCTGCTATACTTCTTACTAAGTAAGTTTTTATTGTCATTGCTTTTCAGAGTCATTACCAAACGTATACAGACCCTTTAACTCAGTTTCAATATTAACCATGACTTGTATTGACAATGAACTACAAGGTTCGATTCCCAGGGCTGATACTTCATTCTTATTAGATTTTTTTTATATGAAAAGGACACCTCTATGAGGATTGGAAAATCTCAATTTCTACTGAAACGTTTCAAGGGACACCAAAGCAGTAACCCTTTGCCTCTGTGCAGCGTGTCGTCTAGATTCCACAAAGTGCGTAGAGTCATTTCAAGTTGAACTTATAAATGAATCAATCCTGTGCATCGGCACCCTAGCACTAGCTGACCACACAAAATCACTAATCAGTTAATAACTAATTAATGTTTCAATCAAATATTTTCATATTTTTGAATAGTCCATCCTAATATCATTGCAAATAAACAAAACAAATTTCAGTTGTCTGAGAAACTTCGTTCAGCCTGTTCAGCTGTGTGAATACTTCACCCCAATGCCTTTGTTTACAAATCCCTGGGGGCATAATAATAAACTGTAAAAAATCAGCTAGCCTCCTGATATGAAAAAAAAAAAATATATATATAATAGTTGCCTCTGACGAAAGTCCGGTTTGGATCGAAAGCTAAGGCCATCTCCCCTACTAGTTTTATATGATATTGATGTCTGCACTCAGCAGACCCTCAGAAGAGAAAATAACTTCAAGAAGATGAGAAAATATGTTTTTGAATTAGTGCAAACAGTGCGTTTTCCTTTTAACTGCAACAGTTTTCGGCAACAGCTACCCAGCAGATGATTAGTTGATATCATTAAGCTCGCAGGGTTAAAGGCCCTGTACACTACTGGTAAGATCGAAAAACACAAAAGTTCACAGATTCACACACAACTTACATGATCTAAAGTAAGTAATGGTAGAAAGTCTGCCTAAAATGCTATCGTTTCTGAGAAATGAGTAAAACAATAGTTTTTATCACGCGCGATATTTTGAAAAAAACAGAAAACACATAAGGTCTCTTTTCACTATTTTCTCGTGATCTCGATGACCAATTGAGCTCAAACTTTCATAGGTTTGTTTGTTCATGCATATGTTGAATCCCACAAAATGTGGACACTGATTTTGAGCTGTTACCAAAAGTGTACAATACCTTTAAACAAAGTGTGATGTCACCATACAAATCATAACTGTGATAACAAAAGTGCATCTTTAAATGAACCGAGCCCAGGATCGGTAATTTCTACTTTAAAAACGGGTACTTAGATTCAATCTCAAAGCTCACTTATTGTAAAGTTGATACCAGTACTAATCCTCCAGAGAAATGTGTTTGTCTGAAACACTGTTGGTTTTAAGAAAATAGCATTTGAAGATCCCCCAAAACCCAACCTTGTTCCCAGTGGTGTCAATCTCGACGCGCCATTTTTCTTTCTTTCCCAGAATGCCTTGCTCGATCATAACCCCTGGAAGTGTGACTTTGAAATATCAAAATATATTGGATATTTTAATTAGTCCTGCGGTTGATCCATTCTGTGTTAGAGACTACGCAGAGCACGCTGTCAAAATACGCATCAAGTCATAGAGCACCTGGCCCCCTCTCATTCTTTTTCGATCTTGTGATACGTCTAAATGTATGCAGTTTAGGGTGACCATGTAAATATCTGATTCATTTGAAATGTATTGCGTCGAAATACGTGCATTTTTACACGCGCGTACTAAGCACCCGACAAGCGCCCTGCAAGCATTCGAAAGTTTATAACAAGCGTTCGCACAGAGCAGTCACTTTTTGTTAGCCAATCAGCATTGATTTTCAGTGTTTACCAACCAGGGATTATTGATGAGAGGTATCGATACGCCGAGGCTGCCCAAAACAACAAGTGGCTTATTTTGATTGTCGCAATCGAAATAAGCCTATATAAGAATACAAACAAATTGTTATCAAAACTCTTTTTACAATGTTTTCTCTAAATCTTGACCAGGTCACATGGTGCTTGGATGGTGTGTTTAATTGAAACCTAGAGAATGGAACTTAGTTTGCTTTTCCCAACGAAATAATGACATAAATAAACACATTTAGCAGATCAATTTGTCTGCTCAGGACTATAAGGTCATTAGTATAGTTTGTATGGATTTCATAAAGTTGCTTTAAAAAAATTGCATATTTTGGAGCTCCTGGTAAATGAAGTTTATTGATCAAGAGTGGTCTTCAAAGTGTTTGTTTGGCAAAAAGAAAGAATCATTTTCTATTTAAAATATTTATTTGTTGTTTTTGATTGATTTTTTGTCAAATTTATGCGCATTTTTCATTTAATGACCTTTTGATCACTACTGAGGAGAAATTGCAATTAAAGACCTTATAGCACTGTATGAGCCGACGAATTGTCAACTTCTAAGGGCTCATTTTCGTCGGTTAAAATGCAACTTACTTTAATGAACGGAAGTGCATTAATTGAGTATTGGCTGCATTTAAAAGGTCTGTATACGTTTGGTAATGACTCTGAAATATAAGGGCAATAAAAACTTACTTGGTTAAGAAGTACGGCAGCTTTGGATAGTATTGAGCAACTTTTCACTTCAAAGTACTGCGGTTATGGAAAAATATATCACTTTTTATCACAAATTTTTTGAATCTGAGACAGATTGTGTGTTCCAATTGCAGATTATTCTTCCTGCGTGGACATAACCACTCCAGATTTTCGGCAATATCTCAAAAATTCTACCACCTTTTGAAATGTGGTTAGTTTATGGTATGTATCTACAACTATATAGGATTGAAACAAACAGTGGGTTCCAATTACCAAACGTACATACAATCCCTTTAAACTTAGACTTTTTTTCCTAGGCACTTTAGGAGGAACATTTTAAATTAAACTTAAAGAGGAAGTGCCTTTTGCAAAATGAAAATGGCCTTGCCCTCTCAAAAACAGAAATTCCAGGCCTGATAGTTTCATTAATTCAATTTACTCCATTGGCTGATCTCCCATTCAGGTAAAGAAAGAAAGTCCCCATCACAGAGAATGAAAGCAATACTTACGGGGCTTTGCTCGGATTTAGCAAAATCTTATACTGTTCGTGAGATGCATATTGAATTGCAGCGTAGGGGATTATGCGTGTCATCGTAGCCGAGTTTCCACGCCATAATGCTAATATTCCCTCGTTGTGGTAAACTTGCTGGATTACCATTAAAGCCCTTCGAGCACTGAATTGCATATCAGATGCTGCAACAACAACAAAACAGTGAGTTGATGCAATTATTTTAGAAATAGCCATAAGGGCCTTGTCATACAAGGCAATTTTAAAGGCAACTTGGAGGCAACCAACTGCACTGCATGCACAAGGAACACTTCGGCAGCACAAGATACATTCTTCTAGCTGTAGTGTAACTCACTTTCCCCCAAGAAAATAATGAGAAAACCGAAACGTATATGAATTTCCTTCTTCGAGATTGCCTGGAATCGGTTGCTTGTAAGTTGCCTCGAGTGACATGGCCTTTTGGTAGCACAAGAGACATTTTTCTAACATGTCTTAAAGAGACAAATTTCCTCTGATTGGGCGTTTCCAAGGGCTATAGCGTTTGTTATGAAATGAATATGGTTGGAAAGATTTTTTTAAAGTAGAATGATTCATACAAATATCCCTCAAAATTGTGCGGTTTTCCTTTTACTTCATGAACTAACACAGTCTGCCATTTTGTAGAACCAAATTTGTAACTCTACAAAATTACGGACCGTGTTAGTTCAAGGGATATTTTTCGAAGGATAATTGTGTGAAACAATCTACTCTATTCTAATTTTAAAACATCTTTCCAATCATATTCATATCATAACAAATGCTTTGTATAGCCCAAACGCCCAATCTAAAGGCAATATGTCTGTTTAAATATCATCCCCAAGAAAATTACCAACGGTACAAATGTAATGAATGTGGCGTGGAGCAGTCAAGCACACTTGACTCAAAATCTGGTGTTTCTGATCAGGAGATTGTGGACTCGAGTAACAGTCTTGACACTTGTGTGCTTAAGCAAGACACTTAACCATTATTGCTTCGTCCTTCGGATGTGACGTATATATCCGTAGGTCACGCATGTTGTGAAATGCACAAAAAGAACTCAGTTACACTTATCGCTAAGAGAAGGGGTTTGCCCTGGTGTTTCTGGCAGTGGCTGCTGAATTTGCCGCATCACCTTGTAAACCCTTATATTAAGGTGCTACTTAAATCGGTCTCATACTTAGAAAATCAACAACAAAACAGTCTTAAGACCATGCCATATGAGGTAATTTACAGGCAAAAAGTTCCAGGCAAACTCCAAAGAAAATTCATTCACATTTCAGTTTTCTCATTATTTTCTTGGGGATAGTGAGTTACAGCTAAAATAATGTCTCTTGTGCTGCCGAAGTGTTGCTTTTGCATTTTACAGTGCAGTTGGTTGCCTCCAAGTTGCCTGTCAAAATGGCCCTCAGGTGTGACATGGCCTATAACATGTTTCTCTTTGTTCAAGTGCCTTGAGTCTCATACTATGCACTTCATAAGACTCCGGTGTTATTATTATTATTATTATTAAATTTTGATAATGTGTTTGTTAACCCTAAGATTCAATGGCAGATGACCTTCAACTTTGTAACTGCAAAAAAAACCACCCTGTTTTTCTTTCTATTTCGTTCAAAAAAAATGTAGAGAATAAAGAGGAAACCAGCCGGGCCCAATTTCATAATGCATGTAGGCACAAAAACTTGCTAAGCACAGAAAGCTGTTGCTTAAGAAAAATAGGTCACTAGCCAAAATACCCGACAGTTACCATTGCTGTGACTGGTACCCTACTCATTTCATGCTTAGCAAAGAAATTTGCTGAACAGAATTTTCTGCTGAACAGCTTTATGAAATTAGGCCCTGATCAGTTGCATGTGTATCTTTCCAAATTGAAAAACTCCTCCACCGCATCCCACTGTCCAGGCCTGGAATTACACGGAGGCCACGGAGGCTATGGCCTCTGTTGCCCTGGTCTTCGCCTTGGTGCCCCTTCAAAAGTTTCCCATAGACTTGAAGTTCTTCCACTGTAAGTGCCCTTTGCAACATGAAAATGGCCTTGCCCTCTCAAAGATGAAATTCCAGGCCTGACTGTCCGTTGACAAGACCCAAAAGAGGGGACACTCACTTTGGAACAATATCTTTGTTCTGTCTAGCGGTGCGATGGCAGTCTTGGCGGTTGCTCCGGCTACTGCCCCAGCAGCCAGGGATGCCGTCACCTCCTTCCACTGAGGGGGATTATACTGCAAGAACACAGAGCAAAATGGAATAGAATCTTGGTGGATTTAGGTCAGATTTACTTGACCAAGTGAATCTATGGTACATGTAGGTAGGAATAAGTTCATCCTCCAGAGTCCCTGGCCACAAGATATATTACATTACAATCTCACATTACAGGTCTTTCATGTGTTGCTAGTTGCAACCATTTAGGGGGCAGGGCTGATGCCTGTGGGGGGAGGAACGGGAAATGAGAAGGCATTGACCCAATTCACCTGACACAGACCTGCCAACCTTGTAAAAAAAAATTGAGTACCACATTAGCGCAGCGGCATTAAAACCAGAAGCCTGTGCACGGCGACATAACCCAGAAGCCCAACTACATGTACATGTACTGTTGGCACTGTATGTTCCAATTGCCTAGATCATAGATGTCACTCAAGGGGCAAACAAATTGTTAGGGCAAAAAAAAAATTAAAAATTGGCCAGGGGTTCCCCTACGGGCGGTAAGCCCATTTTGACTGATTTCTGTTCCACTATCATGTATAAATCTCAATGAAAAACACAATTCAATAATGTACAAAATGTACTTTTCACCAAAAATTGGCCAGGGGTTTCCCTACGGGCAGTGAGCCCATTTTGACTGATTTCTATTCCAATTACATATATTAATTTATATGAAAAGCACTGTTCAACAATGTTCCTAAGTTATTAGTAACTTACTCGGCATGCAAATAACTTGACAATAACAGGGGTAGAAATAGACATCCGACATACCGGGGCCAACTTTAGCCCCTGGGTTAGCAAAAAAAGGACCTGCCCAGGAGCTATCCTCCTGGGACTAAGGGCTTTTCCCTAACTAATTTTATAATTCAATATTGCACTGTTTCAGCCCGGCCCCGGCACCCACAAAAATCACGAAAACTACCAGCATGTTAAATCAACCAACGTTTTGGGTCGCCTGCAAGTTTTTTTAGAAGCACACAATTTTCGAAGTGTTGAAAAAAACACAAAAAAAAAAACACACGGAAGTGAAGTTTGTAAAATTGCGTTTTGGGACGATCTTTTCCCCTAATTTCTGCCCTTAATAATACTGTTTTCATCAACAGCAATTTGCATGGTTTCGTAATTTGAGGATCGGTTTTATGGTCTTTGACAATTACCAAATGTGTTCAGTGCCTTTAACATAATTTCAAAGTCCAATTTGACTCCTAAAATTGCAAGCATTAGCCGCATATTGTAGGACGTTGGTGCAAGGGGCTAGTAGACAGTTATCAAGGAAAGTTTACCATAAACAAAGAATCGGTGCTTACGGAAGCAGGGAATTCTGCGCTTACGTCAAGCGCAGCTCACAGGTTAGCTGGGAATTTCTGCTTATAATATATGCACGTTCAAGATGTTACACAGTGAGGTATTGTTATTGATTTGAAAGACTGCTGGACTTGTCCGGTCATCCTCAGGCCTGCGATCCAGTGTAAAATTTGAGCCCTGGACACGTGAGTGATTAGACGAGTACCATTATTATCTTTAATATGCTTTGGGATACTAAACACGGGGTTCTCCCTAGGATTTTTCAAAACTGTGGGGCATTCTGGACCCAAATCTTTTGATGTCTGGCTAAAGCATGCTGAATTGAAACAAGGTCTTCGGCACGTTTTAAACTTGGTGTTTATCTTGGTTTTAAAAGCCTGTGCCATCTGGAGCATTCTATATATGAATTTCTCTTGAAGATTTTTGTGAAAAAAATAATAAATTCGCAATTTCTCAATTCGCGCATATCGGCCTTCGGCCTGATATGCTAGCTTGTGCATATATGGGGAGAACCCTGCTAAAACAATGGCCAAGTCTGACACCAGCTGGGCCCAATGTCACGACTCGGCTTATTATGGAATTCTGCGCTTATGGCCCATCGAATCACACGCTTTACCGGGCGCAGTAAGCTCAGTATTCCGCGGTAAGCATTGTCATGAAGTTGGGCCATGTGGTTTAATCAATCTAACAAAGGTACAAATGTACGGTACGTGTAACAATGTCACAGTGAATAAGCGCAGGAGTCACCATGAATTAACAGCCATCGTGTTATTCAGGGCCCAATTTTAAAAGCACAAAACGTAAACATGTAAGCACAAAACAATTATGCTTACCAGAATTTTTTTTTAAGGTAACCAGCCAAAATACTAGGTCACATGTACCATGTGACTGGTACATGTATCCTGTTCATTTTCGTTTTAAAGGCAGAAATTTGTTTTAAGCAATATTTTCTGTATCAAAGCAGAGCTATAAAATTGCACCAAGATGTGCGTCAGGGTTTTTTGTCAATTTGAAGACCCTTCATTATACATAGTGTTGGAAATTGGAATTAAACTATTTGCATGGACATCCAGTTTTAAAATTTTCAGTGAATTTGGAAACCTCATTTTCCAAATCCTGGCTAACACCTTGGATCTGGCGTGTCGTGGCCGAGCGGTCTAGTTCACCGAACCCAAGCTTTGGTGTTGTCAGCAGCAGAGTGTGGGTTCGAATACCAGTCATGACACTAGTGCCCTTGAGCAAGGCACTTAACCATAATTGCTTCGTAAAAAGTTGGGAAGGTAGTGCATTCTTTCTCTACCCGCCAGGCTCCTAGTTGATGATACCCATGCCTACATCCTTACGGACTGTGTGAAGGGGTTAACCCTGTTTCAGCCCTAGGAAAAGGTGGCAACGTGCCCCTGGTGACAGTTGATTTGGGTCGAAAGCTAAGAGAGACAATGTTATTACAAAATTGACATACTTCGTTGTTTGCACTGACGTGACGCAAACGTGTATTACTGCTGCACACATGGTGCTTACCATGTAAAAACAATGTTAAAGGTAGGGTCATGGTTTGGTTTTTGTCAACGTAATGCTAATTTATAGGAAAAATTATAAAGAAAGATACAATAAAAGTCACATGTGAAAGTTTCAGCTGAACACAGTGTCTACTTGCTGAGAAAACAGCAAAAAACTGTCACAGTCTCTTCACAAGAACGTTGAATCCATCCACGTTTAGCGAGATGACAGTGGGTACCAACCGCATCTCTGGCTGCAGCATTTGCAAACGGACACCAACCCTCAGAAATCTGAGAAAGGATTCGTGCATGTAATCATTTCTCAGATTCAAATGTTTTTAGGTGAAAAATTATCCACACCAGACTACTTTGAAGGGAATCCTTTCTCAAAAAAGCTTATCAACAACTGCAGTGCTTTTCACCAAGCAACTTTTTGTTGTCATTAACTTTTGGAGTTTAAATACCCATCTATCTATGACCCTAACGTTAAGCATGAAGATAACACACAGTGATCAGACACAGAATACTTTGTTGAGCACCATTACTCATCAATTCAGTGTAAACAAACAACAGGATGGAAGGGAAATATCCATGATCACTCTAATGAAAATGAGTATTCAATAGTAAAGTTTACTGTTGCACACAAGAATTGGTGCATCAAAATTGGTGGCACCATACTAATGGCAGGGCCAGAGTGAGTGTTCTGTAGGCCCCAGGCACCAGTGTTCTGTAGGCCCCAGGCACCAGTGTTCTGCAGGCCCTAGGCACTAGCCTTCCAAAGGCCGTGGGACCAGTTTTCTTTAGGCCCTAGGCACAAATGTTGCATCGGCCCTAGGCACCAGTGCTCTGTAGGCCATAGGCGCCAGTGTTCTGTAGGCCCTAGGCACTAGTGTTCTGTAGGCTCTAGACAGGATGTAGGTACCAGTTTTCTATAGGCCCTAGGCAAAAATGTTCCATCGGTCCTAGGCACCAGTTTTCTGTATGCACTAGGCACTGGTCTGTAGGCCCTAGGCACCAGTGTTCTTTAGGCCCTAGGAACCAGTGTGTTGTACACTCTAGGCACAAGTGTTCCAAAGGTCCCGGGCACCAGTGTCCTGTAAGCACTAGGCTCCAGGGACAATTTCATAGTGCTGGGTTTTTGCGGTAAGCTTTGTGCTATTCTGAAGCTTTCCCAAAGACGCTGTTAGAATTTTAAAAAATCTTGTGTGTTTGTCTGTGTGTTTGAGTACTGTCTCAGTTGTATTTTCACAGGATGGGCACATTAAGCCAGTTATCAAAAGGTCTCATGAAGAAGCTACAACATGCCCAGAATGCTGAAAGTGTTCTTTCAATGGGAAGGAAATTTGACCATTATTACTCCGACACTTGTAGTGCTAGTTGCATTGGTTACCCATAAAACAAAGAATTGATCACAAAATCCTACTGTTGACTTGGAAAGCACTTCATGGTCTAGCCCCAGTGCATAAAAGAGACAAGCAGTGTACATACCATCCTTGGCCCAATCTGAGATCATCAAACAAACTTCTGTTGAACATTCCTATCTCAATCTTCATCAGGTGATAGAAGCTTCCTTTCATGTACACCAAAGCTATGGAATGATCTCCCCTTTCAACTCCGTACACTTGACTCCTTACAGATCTTCAAAAGCCAGCTTAAGACTCGTCTCTTCGAATCTGCTAACATTTAGTCCATTGCACTTGTCATCTCCTCGTGAAATTCTGTAAACTCTTTTGTCTTTAATTTTTCTTCACTTTGCTAAGCGCCCTCGGAACATAGAATGATGGCGCTCTACAATTGCCTGATGGTTAATTGATTGATTGATCCGTATAGTTGCATTGTACTATCCTTACCTCTGCATCATGTTTACTACTCTCTGCTTTGACCGAGATGTCGCAGAGGTGATGATGATCCTCCTGGATCCTCCGAATAGGATGTTCCTGCTCGGATCTCTCTATCATCTTCAATGAGGCGGAGGCATTGGGATGAGTGAAAACCACAGCAAATCAAGATCGGGAACTTTGGGTTGTGCTGATGGTGTACGGGTAGACTGCTTCTTCGAAATCAAGTGAAAATTAACATCGTCTGAAAAAACAGTGTAGATAGTTTGATACAGATTTATGATTTGAGACTTTACAGTTTGCATATTGGTAAAGGATATTTTGGAACTCTTTAGGGTATGCAATGTTTCCTACTGTTGATGTAATCTGAACATTCTGACTGGTGTTCTTCTTAAAGTCACCCAATCCTATCCTCCTCACACTCTGGCCTATCACTTATGGAATAAACTCACTCCCCATCTCCGACAACATACCAGCTTCAAAATATTTGTTTGTGTACAATAGGCGTCTTTGAATAACGTACAACCTGAGGCCAATTTCAGGGTGCTGCTTAATGGTAAGCAATTATTCATGCTAACTACAGCAGAACAATTTGCTTAAGCGTAAGTGTGTTTCACAGGTTAGCAAGAATTTTAGGCAGCCAGCTTGCGCATTCACCATATATTTGCATTGTTATGTCATTCATTTTCATACAGTAAGCACCGGAAGGTTAGCATGCCTTTTTGTGTGCTTACGGTTAGCAGCGCTATGAAATGGAAAATCGCGCACTGAAGCACCAAATCGGCCGTTAAGCAGCTCTATCAAAATTGGGCCCTGGAGTGTGCCTTTATACTTCTTGAATTGCTTGTCATAATGTAACAACCGCCATACTACAAAATTATCTGGACAGAGGTAATATTGTTCCATGGATCAATCACAGAATTTAAGTTTTAAACCAAAGAACACTTTAATGGTAACTTGTGCTATCTTGTATATATAGGGGACAGATTTGTTTATCTTGATCACTCGTTGCCATCTGTGACTCAGCGTCTTGAACCAACTATCATGCAACTTCCAGATAGACGGGTGCGTTAAATTGTTAAGCATCGAGTCGCAGACAGCAACCAGGGTTTGAAATTGAAAAATCGTCCCCTTGAACAATATGGCAGTATTACCCTGAAAGTGTAAGAGATACATTTATGAATTTGGACAAGAACTACTCCTACTACTAAAACTATAAAGTTCGTTCTGCTATCTTGAAGACAATAGCAGAACGAACCTCATAGTTCTAGAAGTAGACAAGAACGCGGTGGATATCAGAATGATAGGATGATCAGTCACTGATATAAATTCAAGTCTCAACAAACGAAGCACATAAGGTACGGATTCTCCAAGCCCCACTAGTCTGGCGAAGGATGAACCTAACCTTTGCCACACTTGGGGTTACATATTCTCCTTTAAACAAAAAATACATGTACATGTAAGCACCTTCACAGTCATGACAGTACTAATGCGCCATCAGACACATGCCTAAACCACCATGGAGGCTTGAACTTTGAAGTTCTACTAGTAATACTATAGCCCTGAGTTCGCAGGCCCGGGGGCAAGGACTGAGTGTTTACTGTTGGTGTTAAAACTGTGGAAGAACGTAATTATTGAATCATCTTTGCTCTGTTCTGATTGTCATTTATTATTCTATATATATATTCTATATGTTAAACCGGAGGTCGTTGGTTCAAATCCCACTCTAGTCAATTTTTCTTTGTTCAACCCAAAATCATTATATATTCTATATATATATATTCTATTGTAGGGTGTCGTGGCCGAGCGGTTAAGAGCATCGAATTCAAGTTCTGGTGGTTAATCATCAGGTTGTGGGTTCGAATCCCGGTCATGGCACTTGTGTCCTTGAGCAAGACACTTAACTATAATTGCTTTTCTTCACCCAGGGGTATAAATGGGTACCTGCGAGGGTAGAGGTTGAATGATATTGTGTCTGAAAAAGCCTTCGGAGCGCCACGGTTGCCCAGGGTTGTATACTCCCCAGGGAGCTGAGAAAGGTTAAAGGAATGTTATTGGCCCAATGACCAGGGCACTAATGTAAAGCGCATTGAGACGTTTATTGTAAAATGCGCTAGGCTATATAAGAACTTGTTATTATTATATTATTATTATTATAACAACAATCATGAAGAATGCTATTGTTAGATAAAATAGCAAATTCTTTGACAAAACATGAGTAAATGCCAACAACAATCATGACAATGCAAAAACATTGGGCAAGCAAACATTATTTGTCAGTTTGTGCATGCAATTGCAAAGAATGGACTCTTCTTGAGTCTTGGCTGTTTAATTCACGTCAATTTCGGCATGCAGGAGCGTCAATCTACATACATGTATGTATGCCCGGGTTTTCCGCCGGAGCCGCCAGAACATGCCAGCCCGTCGAGCGCAGGCCATGACCTGCTGCATGTGCGCTGGCATTGAATCATGGAGGTAGGATTCCATTGCTGAATGCCGTGCACATAGCTCGGTGGGCGGTGGGTGGGATACTCTCCTTTAAAAATTGTACACAAAGAGCCCAACAAAACGATAACATTTTAGTTTTTGGTTGTCATACCTCTATACATACATAATTGGATAATTTGTTCAGGTAAGTGATATCATCTTTCGGCAACTTTATTCGAAGTTCCGCCGGATCGCACACCGGCACGGTCCGATGAGTGAGCTAAAATAATAAAGTTCGAACAACCACAACATTCTGCACGCAGCAGTCAGCTAGCTGCATGCATTGCATAATCACCGTGTGCAATAGTTAACGAGAACACTAACACCAAGACTTTAGTTTATCTCGGGAGTTTCAAGTTTGCATTGAAAGCTAACGTAGAACTGAGGACGAGGTTGAAATCAGTACTAGTCGGGGGATTGTCTGATTCCAGCCTCGACTAAGCTGACACCATAGGCTGACACTGTACTGAACCGTACCCAGTACTACATGTAGTAGTCTGTACATATTGCTGTTTATATGTTATATGTGTATCAATCAATTCTGATGTATCCCTGATCGAAATGGTAAGTGAACGCGAATTAAACCTTTTCAATTAAGTTAGTTAGGAAAATTAAAAAGTTTGACATCTTAACGAAATATCATTTCTTCATTTCTTTGTGTTCCCTTGACAGGCACACGTTTTCACGCAAAAGCAAATTGATGGTAAGTGCGATTTTTGATTGAATTTGAACCCACTTTCTGCAGTGACAGACACTGTCACTGTGGCCTGTGCAATGTCAATACAATCATGATTCTATAACAACTAACCCATGAAGAATGCGGTCTTTTGTGAACCACGCCCTCACGGCTTGTCCCTTCTTTTGTTGTGTGTGTGAAATTATTGAAAATCAGGAAAGTAGAAATGAACTGTTGAAAATAGTATAGTTATGAATATGATTATAAAATATTATGTATTAATTTGTATTTTTGTAACATTTACATTGTGTCTAAATTAAAACTAAGTTAAGTTCAATCCAAATTCCTTTTTTTCCCTTGAAATTCTTGACGTGTTTACTTCTTATAATATTATTATTTATGACAAAATTGCGGTATCTGACTGCTACTTTATCTCCCTTAATTTATATCAAATTATATTGATACCTGTCCAAAAAGGTTGAGAGAATATACAGAGAGGGACAGGCACGTTGAACTATTACAAAGTGTCAAAATCATGAAAAGTGGGGTCTACCATCTACTGAGTCTAGTATCGTAGGAGGTCCTGTATTCGGGGTAACCCTGTTATCGGGACATCAACTTTTTGACGTGACTGCGCGCGATGTAAACAGTCCAGATACAATTTTTGTGGTTTGACTTGCCAAGCAAAGAGTCTCCTCTCCTTCGACCAAAACTTAGAAACATGTAAGGCTCCACTGGTTAGTTGCGCTTGTAAATGCAAAAAGTTGTGGTATTTTAGGTATTTCTACAAGGTACAAAAATATGTCATACTGTCGGGGCCATAACAAAAAAATTGCCCACCGAAAAAGTTTCATTAAACACTTTTTCAATTCACAATTCACGATGATCAAATCATGTGACTGAACATTCTGCTGAGCATTCTTGGGGAAAAAAAAGAGGCTTAAAGAAGCCATGTGCCTTATAGTTATATCATTTTTAAATAGTCTGGAAAAAGTTGTTGTAACCCTCATGTCATTATTATTATTAATATCAAAATTTAAACATCGGCTTGGTGATTCACTGTTTATTTGTATGCTTTATTATAAATGTTAAGAAACATGAAAAAAAAAACCCCTAAATATAAATCAGATTTGAAAGCCAAGAATTACTAACCCCTTTTTTATTTTGTTATATATTTTTTTATTAAGTTTTTGCAAATTACCATGTGGTAATTTTTAAAATTAAATAAAAAATATTTTGAATAAAATGAAGACAACTGCTGGCTATAGAGTCATATACAAAGTCTCACAGAACACTTTTAGTCACTGCAGATGTTTCTTCCATGTATGGCTTTACCGGGACACCATACTTTCTTGTTTGCCTTGAAAACAGGTAACACTAAAAACAAAAGGGACGCTATTGAAGTCATCGAAGATCGGTGCGTGGTGTGAAAGTTTCAATGTCCATCAAGTTTTAATATATGTTTGCATACTTCTTATAAACAAAGGAAGCCAATTAGGGCATCAGTTGATATATGGCATCATTTTTTGTTTTTCAATTCAAAGAAAAAGCTATGGTACCCCGACAACCGGTGACTGTAGGACCCTGGTCTTTGACAATTACCAAAAGTATATCCTGCCTTTTAACGGTCATTATCTGTTGGATATAACCAATGCTATACAATCCTTTGAAACAACTTTGTTCTAATATCCTTTTGCTCAGAATACAAGGAGTGTTTTCTGCTGTACGATCGGTCAAGGAAGGGATTTATAAAGGGCGATGACCTTGTAGTAGCGATGAGGTCGTTGGCTACACATCCATCTGTCGATGAGATCAAAGAGTACCGAAAAAAGTATGAACATGGTAAGTCAGGCTCCTCCAGATTTACCCTAACCTCCAACAAGTCTTCCATGAAACTTAAGGCCATGTCACACAGGGTAATTTTTACAGGCAACCTGGAGGCAACCAACTGCACTGCATGCAAAAGGAACACTCCAGGAGCACGACAAACATTTTTCTGTCATACATGTACTAGACTGTCTCCAAGACAATTATGTGGAAATTGACATGTGAATGGTTTTTCTTCTTGGAGATTGCCTGGAACTGGTTGCCTGTAAATTGCCCTGTGTGACAAGGCCATGTCACACAGGGCAATTTACAGGCAACCAGTTCCAGGCAATCTCAAAGAACAAAAACCATTCACATGTCAATTTCAAAGACACTGGCCTTTATGGTTTTGCGTGAATTTGAGGGATTGGATGGTGTTGTACCCATCTTACAATGAGGGTATACAAATCATCATTTTATGTGGGCTGTCAGGGCTCGATATTTGGCTTAAAATTCCACAAGACCACAACGCTTGTAGCTCAAAATGTTTACTGGACCAGAATTTATATACAAGACCAGAATCTTCATAAGAAAGAGCTTTCTACAGAGTGTAACATGTGCATTTCTTTTTATTTGAGCAAGCACTAGGAGAAGATTATCCCATTTGTGTTATGGATTAGTATATTTTGATACTCATCGGAATTGTATTACCAGACTCAAAGTCAACATTTGAACATCATTTCTTTTTATTACTGATATTATAACACAGTGAGGTATTGTTATTCAATTAAAAAATACAAGACTGCCGTACTTCTCAGGTCATGAGTTTACTGGCATGGGGCTAAAATCATTGGCCTCTGGCCTGCGGCTCAGTGTAAAAAAATTCGAGCCCTGACTATGTTTGACTGGTTCCTTCAGGAATTGAGCAAAGCAAATAGTTTTGTGAAGAAATCTTTCCTACAGCTCAATGAAGTTAGACCCTCGGCTGATTTGGTTATTGTAATGTTGCTCAACAAGTACTTTGAAATAGTGTTCTGCCTAGCATCTAAAATAACTGGAATCCAGGACAAAAGTTCTTTGAAATTTTTTTCTGTAGCATGAAAGGATTCAGATTTGTGTCATTTTAACATTCCTACCTTTCTTACCATTCAATATCATCCACTGCTGTTTTGAATGATGGATAATTATGCCAGCCTGCATTATGATATCATGTGTGTTGCATGTATCTACATGCTACACAGTCAACCCTCCTACTATCTGACCATTCTTGAAAGCTCATCCACTGTAGTTTTAAATGATACATTTGTAGATAAACTGTGCCAGTCTGCAATATGATATCTTATCTTCAAGCAGGCCTGAATATTCAATTCTGATTGGTCAATCCATAGCAACAAGGAGTGTGATATAAACTTTTATCTTCCAGCAGGCCTGAATATTCAATTCTGATTGGTCGATCCATAGCAACAAGGAGTGTGATATAAACTTATATTGCACGGCTTATATCACACCCTGCGTATTGCATGTTCTAACTGCGCATCAAGTTTGCTTGAAGATAAATACGTTATCACACGCGCGCTCGTGGAATACGGAAAAATATAGCGCGTCTGCGTCCCATATCCAACTCGGCCTTCGGCCTCGGTGGATATGGGATGCAGAAGCGCTATATTTTTCCGTATACCACTCGCGCTTGTGTGATAACTTATAATGTAGTGAACGCATCACACAGTACACACTGTGATTTGCACACACAGTTTTGTGAATTTACACAACCTTTGTAAGTTTGAATGGTTTCAAATGGTTTCAACTCACTGGAAATGTTAAACCAAGAGTAGGAGGGTTGTCTTGTATTTCATTGCCATTTTATTATTGTCCAAATGAACAACCATCATAGCTGCTGTTTTTTTTCTTCCCTCCCTTTGCCAACAAGGTGGGCGTGTCAAGTTTGATGACTTTCTTCAGATCATGTACAAACATGAAGAGGACCCCCTGAAGGAGATCTTAGATGCTTTCAGACAGTCTGATCCCCAGGGCAGAGAGTTTATCATGGCGAATGAATTCAGACACATCATGACTCGCTTCGGAGAAAGACTCTCGGATAAAGAAGGTCAGTTAGTAACAGCCACAAAATGTTCATTAAAGCATAGAATTTGTAGGAAGAACCTATTCGTTGAAAAGTTTGTTTCAAAGACACTGGGCTCATTTTCATGGCATTGCTTAACCTTTTAGAGACCATAGCGGCCACAAGTGGCTTGTACCAAAATGCCCGTAGCGGCCGTAAACGGCCGCAAGGTTTGACCTACTTCCATTCACATAAAGAGTTCAAAGTAAAGGTCATGTCCGGATATGAAATTTTCCAATGTAGTGCGTTAACATCTAGTATCCCAATTTCTAAACACAAAACTAAATTTTATGTTTCGTGTTATTTCTGTTATTACTGACAAACATGACAAAATTTGATTAAAGAAATGAACAATATTAGCCATGTCTGGGCGTTTTGTGATGATTATACAGAAACGAATGGTCTGTAAGGGGTGAAACGGTAGAATTTGCGTTAAATTGTCATTGTAGAAATGTGCGCTTTACAGGGTGACGTAAGCGCAGAAATTGGGTTCAGGGCCCAATTTGATAAAGCTGTTAAGCAGAAAATACTGCTTGACAAATTTCTTTGCTAAACAAAAATTGAGCAGTGCACCAGTCACAACAATGCAAACTTAATGTAATTTTGGCTGGTAACCTATTTCTGCTAAGCAATACTATTGTGTGCTTAGCAATAGCAAGTCTTGGTGCTTACAGGCTTTATGAAATTGGGCACTGGTCTCAAGATGTAGCAGTTGCAACTCAAAGTTGAGTTTACCTACATTCTGCTTTTGATAATCCTTGGGATTGTATTTTTAGGTCTGTTTATTTCTATTGTTATTTTGTGTACCAAAAGCATGCAAACTTTATGTATTTGTGCGAGCTTGTTTGTTATCACTCCAGGACACTTATCGTGAAAGAGAAGGGAATTACTTCTGTGTTTCTGGATTGAGCATGTGTGGAGTATAGAATATGTGATGTGCACATGATATCTTTGCATCAGTATAAAAACATTGTATCTCGATTTTGCAAAAAAACGTTATGTCTCGCACGAAAATGCCCTGTGCAAAAACGTATCTCAACGCGTACTTGTTTTGTGTGAACAACCAGGCTGTTTAAGCGCTATATAATGTAGATATTAAAAATGTATTTTAAGTGATTAAATGTATTTTATTTATTTATTTATCCGGACTCTTTGCTCTTTCTCCACAGTGGATGCCGTGCTTCGAGAGTTTGGAGTTCAAAAGACTGGTTTTGTGAAGTACAAGGAGATCACCAAGCAACTTCTCAAACCCATACCAGACACATTATCGTGAAATGAGACCAAGACGTTTTCTGAAATGTAGCTTGTAAAATGATCAGTTGATTGATTTTTATTTTAAATAATTTATTTTGAAGATTATTTTTACTTGAGGCTGGCTTTGTTCTGAGTGTGAAGAACCCTTCAGTTCAATGCTCACTTTGATGTATTCAGTACTAGATAAAGCCATCCAAATACACTCAACAATTAGACCTAGGGCTCGATTTCACAAAGAGTTAAGATTGATCTGAAGTGCAAATCAATCTTAATTGCTAAGCAAAGTGTGATGTCACACTACAAATCACTATGGTGATATTGACAACTCATCTTAAGATGAATCTTAGTGCTTTGTGAAATCGACCCCAGGGCTCAATTTGTTAAAGATTGACCTTAAGATGTGTATCAATCTTAATTGCTAAGCAAAGTGTTGTGTCACATTGTGTCACAAAACAAATCACTATGATCAATCTCAGAATCTTAGTGTTTCCTGAAATCGTGCCCAGGCATACTAATCTTATCCCAGCCTGCAGGTTTTTGTAGGAAGTTGTGCTGCTGATGGATTCTGATGGATTCATACATCTTTACATTTGAAAAAAAGAAGGCCATAGTTACTGTGGAGTGGTATTGTTTGTATTGACCCCCCATGCACAACTCGCAGCGCATTTACACATATCTTGTATGCCATTTTGGGAGTCAAAATGTACACAAAGGAACTGACTCTCAAAATGGTGGAAATGGTAGACGCAAATTGTGCAGAGGTGCGTTCCGCATTGTGGAAAGGTTCAATACCATGCAAAACAGAGGTCTTATCGGAGGCTAGAGGGGAAGATAGTGTGGCCCCTTTTTGTTTATGAAAAGAATTATTTAGAATATCCCGGTGTATACAGGGAACATGACGACTTTATGAGAAACAAATAAACTAGTTTACAAGAGACCATTTAATAATCTCATCTTGAAAGAACTGGTGGTCTTGAGAAGAACCAGAGGTGAGATGAGTTTCGGCGCTTCAAAGTTCAAAGTTCGGTGCCTCTGTTCATCTTCAGGAAAACAGCATAGTGTTTGTAACTTTGAGAATCGGCTCACCTCTAGGTTTCTCAAAACCACCATTTCTTTCAAGTGCCGTGGCCGAGTGGTCAAGCACACTGTACTCAAGCTCTGGTGTTTCTGATCAGTAGAGTGTGGGTTCGAGTCCCGGTCGTGACACTTGTGTCCTTTAAAGCAAGACACTTAACCATTATTGCTTCATCCTTCTGATGGGACGTAAAGCAGTAGTGTTGTCCCGTGTGTTGTGTAATGCACATGAAAGAACCCAGTACACTTATTTCTGGCATGGTTGGCTGCATTAGGTTTGCACCGTAGCACCTTGTCGACCCTTACAAGATGATACATGTAAAAATATACATGTAAAATTGGTCTTATAATTCCAAACATAGCTCTGCGAACCTATAGAACAAAATAATGAGTGTCTTTGGACACCCTTTTGGGTGTGAAAAGCGCTGTACATTACGGGAAAGCTCCATTAAAGATAGAGGCTAAAACAAAACATCCTTTTCATCTGACAACTAACACCTGTTATCTCCATGTAATTCCTTTTCCAAACAGTGGACTTAGTTGGATCATGCACAGTAGGGCTGCTGACTGCCCCAGGCAGATTAACTGCTCATCTATAAGTTTAATGACCCAAGTAATTCAATGTAAACATACCCACTGGTGAAAAGGATGTATACTCTTGGAGCTTAACTGCGTATTATTCGTTGTCTCCGGTAAACTAGACTTATGGCTGCTTTATGATATAGGTCTGTACTGAAGATAGTTGGATGGTAACATTTTATGGAGGTTTATTAGGTTAAAAAACAGGCGAGTTAACCAAAGAGCTTTTTAATTTTTTTTACGGTGGTCAGGATGATTGTATTTGTTTTTTTCTTATTGTTAAACCATAGATTGACCCAATTCTCCTGACGTCATTATCACAATAATCTTGGTTGCGCCATTTTAGGAGTCAATGTCCCCATGTGTAAAACAGTGAAGTGCGCATTTTGGTCGACAGAGTGTTTAAAACGCTTACCATAATATATGTTTGTGCAACTGTACTCACAAAATGTTGAGAGTGGCAGGCAGTAGCTGCATGTGACGTTGGTGCTAGCTGGGTCAATAATGGATATACGCCTTTCTTAATATTTATGCATGATGTCATCATTGTAATCTAAATCGAGGCTGCAGGCGCAGTGCCAAATGGGGATCACAGATTTCGTGGCTGTGATTGGTCAAATGAAAAATGGGGCGGGCTTACTGGATCGGTGTATTGTTGGCACTGCGCCAGTAGCCTCGCTTTGGATGACAATGATGACGTCGTGCATGGCGTATTTTCAGTTGGTCACGAGGTATACATCATGTACTATTCTTTAGAAATTTGGTATTCTCATAATTTTGTAAAATATATTGGTGTATTGTATTCCTATGGTGTAAGTATTCAGTTTAGGGGATATTTTTGCTATTCAAATCATAGTATGATATTTTCTTAGTTTGTATTTTCTGCATTGTATATTTGAGATTGTTAGAATCAACGTGTGAAGAGAAATTTTACTGAGGATACGTGAATACATGTATTAGACCTTATGCACATGACGTCATTTGAGGAGGGCGCCCTCGCCTAGAGGTCAAAAGAAGGTTTTACATAGGCCAATCCTGTGCGCCGCGCAGACAAATCTGTGCGTTTCCGTTATTTCATCATCAGTTTACCTCTTAAGAGGGCAGCCTGATGGACGTCAATGCATAAGGCCTATACATGATTAAGATTTTTTCAATAAAAACATCAGTAATTATTTGCGTAGATCAGAATCAGCTGTTTCTTGTGCATTAATTTGTTGTAAGGAAAAGTGTTTTCACCAATTTGGGGTTGAACAGTAATTTGTTTTCCCCTTCAAGTTGAACCATATAGACGATGTGACCTCTGTTTACATTCAAACCGCCCTCTGTTGACAAAAGTCATGTTTCCGCCGGGCAAGAAGACGCGTACTCATGGTAACATTGCGTGTCCTTTATAGCTGGCTGTCAGTACACAAAGGTTTTGCCCGGCGACATGCGCGCGCATCATGTTATGATTTTCGAATGACGTCAGAGGTCACATCGTCTATAGAGCAAGAATGGTTGAACCAAACTGCTCAATTTAGAGTTGTTTTTAGAAAATTTCATCGAATCCGTCTACAATACATTTTATCAAAAAATTATGTCGGTATGGAAAAAAATGTGTTTGTTTACAACCCGATGGACAAAATAGTTTGCTCAAAGGTATCGTACACGTTTGGTAATGACTAAGAAAATTAATGGCAGTAAAAACTTACTTGGTTAGAAGTACAGCAGCTTTGGATAGTATAATGATTTTTGAGAAACTTTTCACTTCGAAGTACTGCGGTTATGGAAAAAGATATCACTGTATCCCCCAAAATTTGAATCTGAGACCGTAACGCTCCTCAGAGTATGTATTCCAATGCAAATTATTCTTCCTGCGCGGACATAACCGCTCCAGAATTTCGGCAATATCTCAAAAACGCTACGACTGTTTGAAATGAAATTTTCACAGGTTAGTTTTATGGTATATATCTACAACTATAAGGATTGAAACAAACAGTGGGTTCCAATTACCAAACGTTTACAATCCCTTTGAAGAGCATATATTTTGGGGTAAGAGTAAATCCAGTAAAGGGTAAAGGAAGGATTCAAACTTGCACCTCTTGTGCTTTTGACATCTCCCTTGGCACTACCCCACAAATCATGTTTTATGCATGGAGGTTTTGGTTTATGTGACAGTGAAAAATCAAAGTACTTTTTCACCATTAAAATCTAGTCACAAAAAAGAAAACAAAATCTCATTTATTTGTAAAGTCACAGTCCAGTAAAATGTCATCCTTTATGATGCAAGGTTGCCAGTATTAATTTAATCATAGAGCAAGGAGTAAGGACTAAATCCTTGTCACACCCAAGGTCCACTATTCCTTCCTTCTGTCCTTTCTCCGTCTTTCCTCCATGGTCACACAGGGAGCTATTTGACTCATGGTGGTAGAAATAATTATGGTCGTCCTCTTGGTCATATAAAAGTTATGTGTGGTTGAATAAAACATGAAACAGTTCCTTTCCACTAAATAATTTATTCTACCCTTCATTGATAACTTTATAGTTAATATTATTTATTTATTTATCTAAACAAAATTCGAGGGGGGGGGGTGTTTTCCCCCTGAGTCGAGTACGCCCAGGCTGTCTTTTGCGCACGTGCCCATAAAAGCAAGCATTTTTTTAATTTACTGTTCCGGCGCATGGCGATCGCGCACGCACACATAGACCCTTTTCGAAACCACGCCGTGGGCTTGGGCTACGGCTTGGGCTTCGTCAGTTATTCAGAAAACATGCGCTTTCCTCAATGGGCTTCATTACAATCAGGCGGACGGAGCCCAAGGCTCACGCCGTGGTTTCGAAAAGGGCCATAGTTATCATGAGCTAGCTAGCTGAGCGTGGCCGTCACGCGTCAGCACTTCTTTTTTGTACACACGTCGTACGGACGTACGTACACACACAGCAGAAAAAAGAGCAGCTCATTTTGCGCACGTCCAGTCGTCGTCAGGGAGTAGTAGTCGAGTGCCCGTATATTAGATAGGGTCTTAGGGGACAGAACAGCAGGTCTTACACAAAATTCTTTCCTAGTAATAAAGCCTAAAAATTCGATTCAAGTGCTCATAAATTGAAGTTATGGTGTTATCGCTAAATAAAGCAGCCAAGCTGGATCAAAATTTTGATAAACATGAAAAAGAGACGTCGCAAAGAGGGGAAACAACAACAATGCCAACGTTCAACAGCAAGCTCTCTGCAGATGTCGCCGCCATGTTGTAAGATTTTGCTTTTGGGTTTAATTTTTACGCAATTTAATTTGTTCCAACACCACTGTCACTACTGACTGCCTGAAATTATACGTCGATTTTTACTTACGAGTAAAAGGTGTATCTTGGCTCTATCTATGTCTCTTTGCTCTATTTGGGGTGGTTTCTTTGTTTGTGTTTCTGGAAAGTTCAGTGTGTCGTGACTGTCGTGTCTCTGTTTACACTGTCACTGCCCATGATGTGCCTTGTTTGTTAAAGTCAACAATGAACTTGAAAAATTGAAGAATGCTCTTTCAAGTTTTGTTTTATTTATAATATAGTTTACAGTATTTAGTAATAAATCAGTTGGGCTTAGTTTAGTTAGTTTATTTTTTATTTCCAATTTGTCATTCATTCGAGGTTTTCAACAAAATCAGTGAAAGTTTTGAATATCCTCACTTGTAATGTAAGTTGTTGTAGCACATTTTTTTTTAATCCGCTTTCATCATGCAAATGTGTGGGCGATTCAACTGGTTTGACAGGCTATGTTTGTGTTCAGTGACTTCTTAATCTTAGCTTCCATTTGGTGTAATGACAACTGAAATTATACAAATGTTCTACTACCAGCACTTTTTGGAATAGCAAGCAAGACTGTTCGGGACAGCCATTTTATTTTGAAGGAATTCACTCCAATGGCTGTTTCTCAACTGTGGCATTGAAAATTGTAAACAGTTACAGTACAATACTACAAAGTCTTTTTGTGTCTGGCAGTGTTTCTCATTGGCTCAACATTTCTCAACAGCTAATGAGAAACACTACGACGTGTCGAAAATTGTGCCATTAGTGAGGCTATTTTCATGTGTACTCGGGGGAATGATTTTGCCAGAATTTTTGCATAGCAAAACATTTTGACTGAACTTATTTTGTGCACAGTGAATGCCAATATTGAGTAGCAAATCATGTTTTTTGAGTAGCAACTGATACATTTTGTGTAGCATTTTGCTCTGCTATACAAGGGAAATCATTCACTGGTACTACAGTGACATGGCGGAACACTTTTTACAGATAGGGCCCAGGTAGAGGCCAATGGAGATGTATTTTTTGAATTTTTATACTTTGTGTATCAATTTTCAAAGCAAAAAGCTGGCCTCTTTGTTCTAAAAAGAATATTTTGGTTGATGCCATTATTTTCTGTAAAATAAAAATGAAAAAAACACATTTTTAAAACAAGGAAAAAACTAAAGTTGTGATTATATTTTTGTAATAATGGTTTTTCCAAGTTCAAATTAACTTAAGTTTTCCAATAAATCCTCAAGTACTATGATTAAAATCATGATTGAATCCACATAATAGAATCTGCCTCAAATGAAACCAGCAGGAACCAGATAAAACCTGTTGAGTCAGGTCAGACCAAAGGTCAACAAAAGTGCTTCATTCATCAAAAGATGGTGCGTGGCACAATTACATTGACAGTATCATTCATTTTGATATCCCTTTCTCTGTTACAACTAGCATGATACCATTGTATGATTGTGGTTTCACTATTTCTGTCAAGTACATTATGAAACGTGTACCACTCTCGTATTTCACAATTCCAATCAGGAACAATTATAAAACTAACATGTAGTGTGACATGATTTCCTGGTGTGATATTTCCATGACACACTTTTCTTTTGCTCTCAAAGTTTGTTGAGAAATATGACACTGAAGAGACTTGTGGTCTTGGTGTGTAACTGTAACAATTTAGGAAATCTGCTTGTATTTTTTTAAAGAATGTGCTTTGAATTTCTTCTGAAAATGGTTGATTATTTTACCCAAGAAAAGTACACGTGGTAATTTATAAGAGTGAACTTGAACATAAGTGAAATAAACCCAAAAGTGCTTCATTCATCACAGACTGATTGTGCATGGTGCAATCATTCATTTGATGGCCCTTTTTTCGGGTACAACTAGCATACCATTGTATGTGGTTTCACCATTTCTGTCAAGAACATTATGAAATGTGTACCAAGTTTGTCATGTTTCACAATTCCAATCAAGCACAATATTATCAAACAAACATGTAGTGTGACAGGATTTCCTGGTGTGATATTTCCATGACACACTTTTCTTTTGCTCTCATTTATTAAGAGACACTGAAGAGACTCGAGATTTTGGTGTGTAATAATTCAGGAAATCTGCTTGTATTTTTTAAAACAATTTGCTTTGAATTTATCTGAAATTGGCTAATTATTTTACTCAAGAAAAGTACATGTGGTAATTTATAAACTTGAACATTAGTGAAATAAACCCAAGGCTAAAAAGAAAAAAAGAAAGAAAAAAACCCTAAATAAAAACAACTTTTAAAGAACAACGTGGAAAGTCTAAAATTAATCTTTAAGTAAAACATGGTATTAAAATGGGGAATTGACCTCTAGATCTACAGAAATGGGCCATTTTCATATTTGTTGTCCGTTAAACTGCAAAACTGGTGAAATTTAACTCTACTGGCATGCCATTTATACAAGATAAATTTATTCCTGTCGATTTTTACAACCCACGAAGCAAAGTCTATTATACTTGGTGGCTATTCACTAGTACAGGTCACAAGAAAGTTGACTCGTAAAAATAAGCAGACAAAGTCAATTTTCAGCAATGATTGATAGTAAAAAAGTAAACACTTTCCTGTCAATACAAAATGAGTAAGCAGGCAATTATGAACATGCACTGCTGCAGTCTGGCATTATGAGTTAATAATAGGTTTTAATAACTGCATACCAGTTGCCTTGGTAATGGTGTGCTCTTCGTGGTTTCCATGGTGACTTTCTCGTTACAAACAAAGAGTTGAAGGATAGACTCCAATGCTACTGTACTGTATGTATCAGAGTGTGGATTGCATTGGAGATAAAATGTATTGTGAAAGATTATTAACTGTACTACATACATATCCCATTCAAAATAACCCAAAACATCACAATTGTTAACTTTAAAATTTGAGTTGTGTAAGGAGTTGCTACAGCTTAGAAGTGTTTCAGATGTATTTTTTGAATTTCTAACTGATTTTGTTTATCGTTTTGGTAGAATAGGCCATTGGCATTTGGAGAGGAAGAAAAAAAGATGGAGTTGGATGTTTTCTAAAGTTTAAATTTGTTTGATTGATGATAAGGGTGCAATGTTTTTAGTTGTTTTTCATACGAAACAATATATAACGAAGAAGTGGCGTGGCTCCTATATTATTAATAAGAAAGATGCATTAGTTTGTGGGTGCCATTCCATTACAGGGAACATGACATAGACATGTCAACACAATGAGTGTCTATGATGTCAAGAGACATCATAACACTAACATAACGGTCACTATGAATTTTGAGTTACAGCACTGGAAAACTAAAGTACACACATGTGTATGGACCCCTCGCAAATAAAATAATGTAGATTCCAACTTGCAGTTTTGAGGGTCACAATTATGATACGATGTATTTTAACCTGATTTTGTTCTGTTTTTTTTGTTTTGTTGGGGTGGTCCTTAAAGGGTCTGTATACGTTTGGTAATGACTTTGAAAATTAATGGCAATAAAAACTTACTTGGTAAGAAGCAGCTTTGGATAGTATAATGCATTTTGAGAAACTTTTTACTTCGAAGTGCTACGGTTATGGAAAAAGATATCACTTTTTATCCCCCAAAAATTGAATCTGAGAAGCGTTACTGCAGTAACGCTTCTCAGATTGTGTACCAATTGCAGATTATTCTTCCTGCGTGGACAAACTGCTCCAGATTTTCGGCAATATATCAAAAACGCTACCACCTTTTGAAATGAAGTTTTCACAGGTTAGTTTTATGGTATATATCTACAACTATAGGATTGAAATCAACAGTGGGTTCCAGTTACCGAACGTATACAATCCCTTTCAAAAGCCCAGTAGGATTGTTATAATAGGCCTATAGCCTTTAAAAAAATCATTAAAAATTGTCCTAATTGTACTTAAGGGTCCAATATAATGCCTGAGTGATACTGCCTTGTTAGTCATTGTCATACACAGCCAGGGTAGCTGGATGACGCATACTTCCTTCTGTCCATGATTGGCGTGTCTAATGACCTGTTTTTGTTCTAATCGTTGTTACCGTAGGGAGTCGGGGAAGCACTACATATTTCAGCTTTGCCGAGAATCCCAGTGGTATTCCTGATGTTCCTCAAGGGAGCAGCCAGGAGTTACTCCTGGAAGACATTGAGGAAAAAAGCAGTGTGGACGGCATATTTGCATCATTCTTCAAAGTAAGGCAATATCTATAATGCAATCAAAACTCTCTCATATCAATTGTACAAAAATCATAAGTGACAAAATAATTTAAGCACAGACAAATTTACAGGTCACATCATTATAAATCTGTAAAGGGACATTTTGCATCTTATTTAAAAACTTTTTGACCAAATAAATCTCTTTTAAATGATTTTTTTCCCCCAGGATATGTAAAGCATTGGGTCAATGACTAAGCATAAATTTGAACAAAACTGAATATTTTGGTTAAATTTTCTACTAATACATGTACAATCAGTCTTTTCAGTAATACAAGTTGTTATAAGGGTTCATGCAATATGTGCACGAACACCTCTTGTTGATTTAGTTTGTTTCTGTACATGACTTTTTAATAATGGTTTCTGAGCATGGAGAGTATGCCAACCCATGACCTACTGCTGTGCCATTTAGGTGGTAAAAACTGACCTTGACATGGATCAACTTGCACATGAGGTTTGAACCTGATGTACACATAGTTGCTAGGGACTTGACCTGTAATGACCTCCGCATAAGGGACAGAGAAGCTGCATGACGCATACATGCATGATGTCTGTCTTAATTGAGAACAAATCAGCCATTGCTGCCTCAACTTCCTTAACCCTGTAGTGAGGGCTGCTGTTAGCACATGCGGACACTTTTTAATATTTCCATTGTCTTAACCACATTGTACACACTGGTCAGCTCATATGCCATGATCTCCTAAGCTGGACCATGCCGCTCGACGCAAGTCCTGGGGGGGGGGGGGTGGGGGCCTGTCAATAAACAGGGGTCAGTGATTTGGTTAGAAGGGGGCAGGACAAAACACTGCCAGCATCCTTTGTGTACAAAATTGGTATGTCAATTGTCAATGGTAGATAAAACCAAATTATAAAAATTAAATTAATTAAGCAAACAAATCAGCTTAAATTAACCCAGGTAATACTTGGACATGTAAACAACACACTTGGGTTAACAAAATTGCTGAAAAAATGCAAAACAAACCCTCTTGACCTATGGTAAAAGCTTGCCGACAACGTACCACAGGGACACTGCAACCAAACAGGTCTCTCACTGCAGGGTTGTTAAATGAGAACACAAATATCCATGCTGCCTCAACTTCCTTTTAAAGCATGGCCCCTCACAGCTCTCTACATACTAAAAGGTAAATCTAATTGTTTTAATTTATTCAGGCTGAAAATGGAGCAGGTATTCCCGGTGATGGGGACAAGAAGTTTCTTCGTTTCGTTCATGATTTGACAGATAATAGGAAGCTGGTGTGGGAGACTGTGTTATGGAACAATCGGCTGTATGTTCAAGTGCCAGACGATTTAGCACATCAGGGAAGTAGAGACAGGTATGTACAGTACAACAATTGGCTATAAAGACAAAATCTTCCTGGACTTCTCTCAAATCCGTTTATTTTGATGGATTCTTTACTGTTTACCCATTGAGGTAGAATTATTAGGGGCTCGATACATGTAGCTCAATTTGTAGAGCACCGGCACGTTAATCCGGAGGTTGCAGATCCAAGTCCTGCTCCAGTCAATTTGTCTTTGTTCAACCCGAAAATATTTAATATTTACCCAGTCAGTTTCCCTTATGGTTTATGTTCTGAAGAATATACCCCTTGCGTATGACGTCACACGCCCAAACAGCGCCCTCACTGAGGTCAATGAAGACCTAATTGGCTGAGAGCTGTCCAAGTAGTTATTTGTTTTTCTGTTCCTCATAGTTTTGTTGCTCTTCTTGATGCTGCTGAAGAGCACCTTGGCTGCACCCAGGTCATCCTTGGCCTTCGTCAAGACACAGTGGACAGAGCACAACTCATCAGAACCTTCAAGTTCATGGGCTTTGAGTTGGTACCACCGGGTCATCCTGAGCTTCCATGCTCGGCAGACTATCTCTTCATGGCGTCGGATATATAGACCATTTTAACGATGGGTTATCAGTGATGTAGAGAGTCTCTGTACATCATTTTTAACAACAATAAGGGCACTTTGTAAAGCCCGGTTCACTTTTCATGCAAAAGTGAAGCGAAGTTTGACATCACAAATTCGCCACAAACAATTTCACACAAGTTGAAATGGCCTTATCTCTTGCAAAACATTCGCAGTAAATAATGAATTGATACAGAATTTTGCTTCGCATTTGCATTTGCATGAAGTGTGAATCTGGCTTTAAAAAACTTGGTTGAATGAATAATCTAGTGTCCTGAGTACCAATCATTTTAAGAAGATATTGCAACTGGGGCATACTTCCAGAAGTTTTTAAGCAGACCAAATTGTTTGCCAACTTCATAGCTGCTTAGCAAAATTAAGCAGGGCACCAGTCATTTTCAAAGCAGTTTTATTGTTGGTGACCAATTTTTATGCACTTACCAGATTAATGGCATTGTACCCTGAAACTGTGTTGAGACTGCCAGACTGCACTCTTTTTCCAGTTTGACATGATAGTTTCGTATTCCTTTAACGATAACATGAGTACAAACTGAGAAACAATTTCCATGATGATTGATACTTTTACCACCTTGTACACCAAGAGGAAGCTGTTGATCATAGTTTAGACATGTGTATACTTTTGTTGCAACAAATGTTGTAAAAGCCCTGTGTCAGTGGACTAAAATAGGTAGTGCAGTTGGTTACTACAACACATTTCAGTATTAAAGTTTCATGATTAGATGAGTTTTTGCCACTTTGTATTATCAGGCATTCAATTTTGTAGATTATTTCCTCCTTTTCTCTGTAATATAAATAGTGCCATAGAAAAACTGGAAAACACGCTATTAAGTTACGTGTGGTTGGCCACGCTTCTGTTTTGTTGTTGTAATTACAAAGTTTCATGTGTCGGTAATATGCACCAAGGCATAGGTACTTCATTCGTGTTTGGGCGAGGCACCTTTTCCTCTGTAAAGGTTATGTGTGTTATGGAGATTAAAATTTATTCTGGATCAATTAAAGCGGCATTTAAAGGCCATGACCATAAGCCCAATTTCATAAAGCCTGTAAGCACAGAAAGCTTGTTCAGCACAGAAAAATGTTGCTTAGCAGAAATAGGTAACCAGCCAAAATCACATGAATTTTACATTGTTACGACTGGTGCCCCACATACTTTATGCTTAGCAAAGCTTTGTGAAAATGGGCCCTGGTGATGATAATGTTACTTGATAAGACTTGGACCCTAAATTTTTTACCTGCTACATGTAACAGATGATGCAACGATTTGGCGGGGGTTGAGAATTCTTCTGAATGAGGGTAGGGAAGTTGGGGTATTTTAAGGTGCAGGGCCCAATTTCATGGTGCTGGTTAACATGTAATTCTGCGCTTACCGCCCAAAGAATCACATGCAGGGTGCTGTAAGCGCAAAGTTATGTGGTAAGCAGTGACATGAAATTTGGCCCAGATGGTTCACTGGTATTTAAAAAAAGAAATAGCAAACTTGTATTCCTCTCTCCAATGAAGAGAAGATAAAAGTACAGAGAGGTGCTACTGTGAGTGTTATAGTGTGTTATTAGATAGATTTGTAAACATGTCAAAATTCTTTAATTCTTTTTTATTTTAAATTAACTCTTAATTGTTAACGAGTTTTAATCGTGGAAATAACTTCGAGATAAAATAAAGTAATTACAAGAATGGAACACAGTTTAAGACAAATATCTACATGTTTTTTTAAACAATTTAGTTCTGATTAAACCTTTGATTTTTTTAGACAGAAGTTGAATCTGTCACTTTGTTTTCCGACAGTCATCTTTGTCTACGTCTCATGCCAGTATAAACTGAAGACGATGGCTACAGGACTTGATTTCATGGCTCTGCTTACTGCCAAAATTTGCGCTTGCGATCACCTTCTTCGCTTACAGGGCAATTTCTGCGCTAGCTCTTTAAGCGAAGAATGTCTAGTAACGTGTGGAGTACGCACGCGCACAGGCAAAAATTCCCTGCTAACCTGTGAAATATGCTTGACGTAAGCACAGAGTTCCCTGCTTGCGTAAGCGTCCATTCTTTGCTTACAGTCAGCAGAGCCAGGAAATTGGGCCTTGATTTGCTAAAATACCCTCAAGGGGCCGGAATAATTTCCCTGAAAACCTTGTTTTTTTAACAGTAATTTGAATAAACAAAACCAAGATGATGACACAAGAGAAAGTCCATTCTTGATAATAAAGAAATGATTTTGAATTTCAAAACATTTTTTTGCTTGTTTTTTTTTTGTATTGTTATTTTGTGATACGGTAACATTTCATGGTTGACAATTGGTAGATTAACAAAGTAGTCTAGTGTAGCTCAGTTGAGGTGTTATTTTAGTATGGCCATGAACTGAAGGCATCATTAGAACTAATCAACAATTGACATTTAGATGCTTTCATTTTTGTCTCATTTAATTAATACTTACAATGTAATAATTTTTTATAAATTATCACTTGAAGTGTTTGATAAAGAAAAATGATGAGAGGTTATTGTTAGTACAGTGCAGAATAAATTTCAAATGTGACTTGTTGTGAATGTATCTTTGTCCTGTGTTGTGGTTCTTGTCTGAGTTGTTGCCATTTTTTTCAACAACAGTTTGGTTTATCTTGAGGTTGGAACATAAAAAATAGCTGTATAAGTAGCAGACTTTGAAAGGTTTTTGAAATCCGGATAAAATGGTTAATTTTAAAACTACAAAATTTTGGTTTGAATGGAGTAAATGCCACTAAACTTCACTGGAATTTCACAATCATGTTGGAAATTGAGGAAATATTTTATATTGCGGAGGGCTATTGCTGTTTGATGCATATTATAAATGTTATCAGGCTTTAGGGGCGTGGTGGGGGGGGGGGCTGTTTGATTCGCAAACGGGTAAAATTAACAGTTGGTTGTTATTGTTGACAACGCTTTGCACCCAGTCTTTTCACAGTCTTTCATTATGTACTTTCTAGCGATTACAAGGGGTTACGACTAAATTTGCATCTAGGCAGGTACGTAAACGAGATATATAACCAAACAGACATATGAAGCTAAACCACGAACAACAACCATACACGTTCTACGGTAACTTTCACTGGTTCCCTGTTTCTTGTCAGATTTGTTAATACTGTGTGTGTTGTTGGAACCAGCGATGTGTTTAGTCTCTCGTCCGTGCCGTTTTCTCTTCAGTGATGTGCACCAAGTCAATTAAAAAAAATAGGGCGGTCCTTACGAGGATGTAGGCGGAGTGTTCAAAATTATAATGATTGCAATGTGCGCATGCGTTTGGATTTGTGCTTGAGGGATATGTAATGTACATGTACAGTACATGTACATTATGTAAATTTAAATACGATCTAAAAAAAGATTTCACCCTGTCACACCCCCGGGCCACGTCACAAGTACACACAGTCACACACGTGTCTTATTGACGGATGTGCACGCGATTTCCCCAGGATGGCGGAAAAACATGTCGAGAAAAATGCCTCAAATCGTGAAAAATATCACCAAGATTGGCATCAGTTTAATTTGCGTTCGCGTTCTGTCAGTGGAGAATTCACCACACCAGTTGAGGCTAGTAGTAGTAAACTACCAAAGTTAAAACGGCCACGGAGAAACCAACCAAGCAAGCCCAAGGCCAACAAGCTGAACCTGAGAGAGCAAGATGGCCCAACTGATCCTACTCTTCCTGCTGACACTGGCAGAGGTGATCCTGGTGATGCTGAAGAAGTATCAGAAGAACTACATTTTCGTAAGTTTCCCATTGAGTTGTGCATGGTTGTTACACACTACACTTACTACACAACGTATGAATCTTAGGGTTGTAGTTTTCTTAGCTGTGTCAGTGTATCTGTAGCTGTACATAATTTCGTATGAAGCCTTGTGTAGTTTGCTTAGTATCAGTTGTGTATGGTTGCTACACTACATAACGTATGAAGTCTTGTGTATGGTTGTAGTTTTGCTTAGCATCAGTTGTGTATGGTTGTTACACTACATAACGTATGAAGTCTTGTGTATGGTTGTAGTTTGCTTAGCATCAGTTGTGTATGGTTGTTACACTACACATTGTATGAAGCCTTGTGCATGGTTGTAGTTTGTAGCATCAGTTGTGTATGGTTGTTACACTACATAACTATGAAGTCTTGTGTATGGTTGTAGTTTGCTTAGGATCAGTTGTGTATGGTTGTTACACTACATAACGTATGAATCCATGTGTATGGTTGTGGTTTCTTTAGCATCAGTTGTGTATGGTTGTTACACTACACAACGTATGAAGCCTAGTGTATGGTTGCAGTTTGCTTAGCATGAGTTGTGTATGGTTGTTACACTACACAACGTATGAAGCCTAGTGTATGGTTGTAGTTTTGCTTAGCATCAGTTGTGTATGGTTGTTACACTACACAACGTATAAAGCCTTGTGTATGGTTGCAGTTTGCTTAGCATCAGTTGTGTATGGTTGTTACACTACATAACGTATGAAGTCTAGTGTATGGTTGTAGTTTCTTTAGTCAGTTGTGTATGGTTGTTACACTACACAACGTATGAAGCCTAGTGTATGGTTGCAGTTTGCTTAGCATCAGTTGTGTATGGTTGTTACACTACACAACGTATGAAGCCTAGTGTGTGGTTGCAGTTTGCTTAGCATCAGTTGTGTATGGTTGTTACACTACACAACGTATGAAGCCTAGTGTGTGGTTGCAGTTTGCTTAGCATCAGTTGTGTATGGTTGTTACACTACATAACGTATGAAGTCTTGTGTATGGTTGTAGTTTCTTTAGTCAGTTGTGTATGGTTGTTACACTACATAAGTATGAAGTCTTGTGTATGGTTGTAGTTTGCTTAGGATCAGTTGTGTATGGTTGTTACACTACATAACGTATGAATCCATGTGTATGGTTGTAGTTTCTTTAGTCAGTTGTGTATGGTTGTTACACTACACAACGTATGAAGCCTAGTGTATGGTTGCAGTTTGCTTAGCATCAGTTGTGTATGGTTGTTACACTACACAACGTATGAAGCCTAGTGTGTGGTTGCAGTTTGCTCAGCATCAGTTGTGTATGGTTGTTACACTACACAACGTATGAAGCCTAGTGTGTGGTTTCAGTTTGCTTAGCATCAGTTGTGTATGGTTGTTACACTACACATTGTATGAAGCCTTGTGTATGGTTGTAGTTTGTAGCATGAGTTGTGTATGGTTGTTACACTACATAACGTATGAAGCCTTGTGTATGGTTGTAGTTTCTTTAGTCAGTTGTGTATGGTTGTTACACTACACAACGTATGAAGCCTAGTGTATGATTGCAGTTTGCTTAGCATGAGTTGTGTATGGTTGTTACACTACACAACGTATGAATCCTAGTGTATGATTGCAGTTTGCTCAGCATCAGTTGTGTATGGTTGTTACACTACACAACGTATGAAGCCTAGTGTGTGGTTGCAGTTTGCTTAGCATCAGTTGTGTATGGTTGTTACACTACATAACGTATGAAGTCTTGTGTATGGTTGTAGTTTGCTTAGCATCAGTTGTGTATGGTTGTTACACTACACAACGTATGAAGCCTAGTGTGTGGTTGCAGTTTGCTTAGCATCAGTTGTGTATGGTTGTTACACTACATAACGTATGAAGTCTTGTGTATGGTTGTAGTTTCTTTAGTCAGTTGTGTATGGTTGTTACACTACACAACGTATGAAGCCTAGTGTATGGTTGCAGTTTGCTTAGCATGAGTTGTGTATGGTTGTTACACTACACAACGTATGAAGCCTAGTGTATGGTTGCAGTTTGCTCAGCATCAGTTGTGTATGGTTGTTACACTACACAACGTATGAAGCCTAGTGTGTGGTTGCAGTTTGCTTAGCATCAGTTGTGTATGGTTGTTACACTACATAACGTATGAAGTCTTGTGTATGGTTGTAGTTTACTTAGCTGCAGTTGTGTATTGTTGTTACACTTAGTATGAAGCCTGGTGTATGGTTGCAGTTTGCTTAGCATCAGTTGCGTATGGTTGTTACACTACACATTGTATGAAGCCTTGTGCATGGTTGTAGTTTGTAGCATCAGTTGTGTATGGTTGTTACACTACATAACGTATGAAGTCTTGTGTATGGTTGTAGTTTGCTTAGCATCAGTTGTGTATGGTTGTTACACTACACAACGTATCAAGCCTAGTGTGTGGTTGCAGTTTGCTTAGCATCAGTTGTGTATGGTTGTTACACTACATAACGTATGAAGTCTTGTGTATGGTTGTAGTTTCTTTAGTCAGTTGTGTATGGTTGTTACACTACACAACGTATGAAGCCTAGTGTATGGTTGCAGTTTGCTCAGCATCAGTTGTGTATGGTTGTTACACTACACAACGTATGAAGCCTAGTGTGTGGTTTCAGTTTGCTAAGCATGAGTTGTGTATGGTTGTTACACTACATAACGTATGAAGCCTTGTGTATGGTTGTAGTTTCTTTAGTCAGTTGTGTATGGTTGTTACACTACACAACGTATGAAGCCTAGTGTGTGGTTTCAGTTTGCTAAGCATCAGTTGTGTATGGTTGTTACACTACACAACGTATGAAGCCTTGTGTATGGTTGTAGTTTGTAGCATGAGTTGTGTATGGTTGTTACACTACATAACGTATGAAGCCTTGTGTATGGTTGTAGTTTCTTTAGTCAGTTGTGTATGGTTGTTACACTACACAAGGTATGAAGCCTAGTGTATGGTTGCAGTTTGCTTAGCATGAGTTGTGTATGGTTGTTACACTACACAAGGTATGAAGCCTAGTGTATGGTTGCAGTTTGCTCAGCATCAGTTGTGTATGGTTGTTACACTACACAACGTATGAAGCCTAGTGTGTGGTTGCAGTTTGCTTAGCATCAGTTGTGTATGGTTGTTACACTACATAACGTATGAAGTCTTGTGTATGGTTGTAGTTTACTTAGCTGCAGTTGTGTATTGTTGTTACACTTAGTATGAAGCCTGGTGTATGGTTGCAGTTTGCTTAGCATCAGTTGCGTATGGTTGTTACACTACACATTGTATGAAGCCTTGTGCATGGTTGTAGTTTGTAGCATCAGTTGTGTATGGTTGTTACACTACATAACGTATGAAGTCTTGTGTATGGTTGTAGTTTGCTTAGCATCAGTTGTGTATGGTTGTTACACTACATAACGTATGAAGCCTTGTGTATGGTTGTAGTTTGTAGCATCAGTTGTGTATGGTTGTTACACTACACAACGTATAAAGCCTTGTGTATGGTTGCAGTTTGCTTAGCATCAGTTGTGTATGGTTGTTACACTACACAACGTATGAAGACTTGTGTATGGTTGTAGTTTCTTTAGTCAGTTGTGTATGGTTGTTACACTACATAACGTATGAAGTCTTGTGTATGGTTGTAGTTTGCTTAGGATCAGTTGTGTATGGTTGTTACACTACATAACGTATGAAGTCTTGTGTATGGTTGTAGTTTGCTTAGCATCAGTTGTGTATGGTTGTTACACTACATAACGTATGAAGCCTTGTGTATGGTTGTAGTTTGTAGCATCACTTGTGTATGGTTGTTACACTACACAACGTATAAAGCCTTGTGTATGGTTGCAGTTTGCTTAGCATCAGTTGTGTATGGTTGTTACACTACACAACGTATGAAGACTTGTGTATGGTTGTAGTTTCTTTAGTCAGTTGTGTATGGTTGTTACACTACACAACGTATGAAGCCTAGTGTATGGTTGCAGTTTGCTCAGCATCAGTTGTGTATGGTTGTTACACTACACAACGTATGAAGCCTAGTGTGTGGTTGCAGTTTGCTTAGCATCAGTTGTGTATGGTTGTTACACTACATAACGTATGAAGTCTTGTGTATGGTTGTAGTTTACTTAGCTGCAGTTGTGTATGGTTGTTACACTACATAACGTATGAAGCCTAGTGTGTGGTTGCAGTTTGCTTAGCATCAGTTGCGTATGGTTGTTACACTACACATTGTATGAAGCCTTGTGCATGGTTGTAGTTTGTAGCATCAGTTGTGTATGGTTGTTACACTACATAACGTATGAAGCCTTGTGTATGGTTGTAGTTTGTAGCATCACTTGTGTATGGTTGTTACACTACACAACGTATAAAGCCTTGTGTATGGTTGTAGTTTCTTTAGTCAGTTGTGTATGGTTGTTACACTACATAAGTATGAAGTCTTGTGTATGGTTGTAGTTTGCTTAGCATCAGTTGTGTATGGTTGTTACACTACACAACGTATGAAGACTTGTGTATGGTTGTAGTTTCTTTAGTCAGTTGTGTATGGTTGTTACACTACACAACGTATGAAGCCTAGTGTATGGTTGCAGTTTGCTCAGCATCAGTTGTGTATGGTTGTTACACTACACAACGTATGAAGCCTAGTGTGTGGTTGCAGTTTGCTTAGCATCAGTTGTGTATGGTTGTTACACTACATAACGTATGAAGTCTTGTGTATGGTTGTAGTTTACTTAGCTGCAGTTGTGTATGGTTGTTACACTACATAACGTATGAAGCCTGGTGTATGGTTGCAGTTTGCTTAGCATCAGTTGTGTATGGTTGTTACACTACACATTGTATGAAGCCTTGTGCATGGTTGTAGTTTGTAGCATCAGTCATGTATGGTTGTTACACTACATAACGTATGAAGTCTCGTGTATGGTTGTAGTTTCTTTTGTGTATGGTTGTTACACTACATAATGTATGAAGCCTTGTGTATGGTTGTAGTTTGTAGCATCAGTTGTGTATGGTTGTTACACTACACAACGTATAAAGCCTTGTGTATGGTTGCAGTTTGCTTAGCATCAGTTGTGTATGGTTGTTACACTACATAACGTATAAAGCCTTGTGTATGGTTGTAGTTTGCTCAGCATCAGTTGTGTATGGTTGTTACACTACATAACGTATGAAGCCTGGTGTATGGTTGTGGTTTCTTTAGCATCAGTTGTGTATGGTTGTTACACTACACAACGTATAAAGCCTTGTGTATGGTTGCAGTTTGCTTAGCATCAGTTGTGTATGGTTGTTACACTACATAACGTATAAAGCCTTGTGTATGGTTGTAGTTTGCTCAGCATCAGTTGTGTATGGTTGTTACACTACACAACGTATGAAGCCTGGTGTATGGTTGTGGTTTCTTTAGCATCAGTTGTGTATGGTTGTTACACTTCACAACGTATAAAGCCTAGTAGTAGTGTATGGTTGTAGTTTACTTTTCGATAAATATGGGAATAATATAAATAATAATATACGATAATGTACGCTTGAGTCTTTTGTTTGTAATCCTTAGGATATGCTTTTGGTGGATCGGAAGTCCTTGAAACGCGAGATATTTACCGTCATTTGCTGTTGGAAACAAGTTCAATCTCGCCTTGTGATGACAATAAGAATCACATAATTAAGGTAAGTTTTAGGCTGTTTAGTATTTTAACATGTTCACTGTCTGACAACAGGGGTCAGAAGCTTGATGTCTTTAACTGTGCAATAAATCGTTGACAAAACAACGTACATTTTATTTTATTTGTTTATTTATTTTTTAAAGCATGTATGCATGATTATAATGCTATAGTTGCAGTTTATATTGTTAATGGAAAACATGTCATTCTGAAATTTGTTTATAAATGCATCAACCAACTTCATTATTTTAATCCCTTTTGTTATTGCAGCAAAATTCCATGTCAATAGAATAATTAATGTAAAATTTTACATTCTGCCGTCCTTAACAAGACATGCCAGGCTGTTGCAATGCATGCCAGGCTGTTGCAATACATGCCAGGCTGTTGCAATACATGCCAGGCTGTTGCAATACATGCCAGGCTGTTGCAATACATGCAATTGCCACAGTGTAATGCAATGTGTCCCATCTGGTGACAGTGTTATTTGTCACATTCTGTTTCAGTTAATATTATACTCTTCATCATGGTTAAATCGTACTCTAAATCCACATTTAATCTGACCTTGTTTTCATATCCAAGAGAGGCAGTTATGTTATGATATCAAGAAGGTCTATGTGCTTCAGTGGTACCTGGAAGTGGGGGTATTTCTGTTCATGCGACCCTGGAAGGAGCCAAGTGTTGCGGTCTGCCTCAGTATATGTGCAGCAAAGGAGTGAAGGTTGGTTTAAAGAAAAAAAACTCTTGTAATATTGCTGTGTGACAATAGCCACTACCTTTCCTAAGATACCCCGGCTTCTCTTACATAGTATGATGTGTTGTATCCCTGTTGGCTTCAAGACAAGATCAGGGCCCAATTTCACGGGGCTGCTAATAAGCAGAAAGTATTGCTTGAAAACTTTCTTCTAAGCTTTCAAGCCGGTCATTAGGTCTACTTGAAATAACGCATTTATTCATCTTGTTACAAAGATTTATTTGACAATATTTTTTTCTTCATAGATATGCTCAAGTCCGGAACAGGCAACAGGAAAATGTACCAGCAAAGCCAGAGACACTGGTTAGTTTTAGGTTAGTCTATACAATGGAAGATAAGAAGAAGAATGTTATAGACAATGCATTTTGAACAGAGAGCCAGTGTAATACTTTTAGGTTGGGAGTAATGTGTAAATAATAGATAAAGAGTATTTCTCATTCACTTGTCTTATTTCAGCTGGTTTCCTCATTTAGTGACAGCAACACATTAATCCTCAGTAACAGTTTCAGGTTTGATCCTTTGATCCCCCAGATGCCTAGGAAATTCCTATTGTTATTGATTTATTAAAAATTGTTCATTTTTCATTTGGTTTACAGTGTCCTTTGGTAGCTGACCTTGTTGAGTTAGAGGAAGTTATTGATGGCGTGCTTTTTCCTATCTTTCATGAGATGCTTCGGCTGGCAGTAGCGCCATTTGGCCAGTCAACTTCTTCAGAGTCTCCTGCAGGGTTGAGCACAGACAACGAAGATGACTTTGATTTAATGTCTTTTTGGCCCAGTTTTCCCAAACAGCGAGTCAGGGGCGTATATGCAATGGATAATTTAAGGACCACCAGGACCAGTTGCAGGAAGGACACTAAGAATTATGGGAGAATGACGCCTGGAGTATTTGCAGCTTTTTGTCCCCATGGTAAGTACATGCCTGAATTTACTTTTCAATACAAATTCAATTAAAGGCACTGAACACGTTTGGTAATTGTCAAAGACCAGTATTCTCACTTGGTGTATCCCAACATATGCATAAAATAACAAACCTGTGAAAATTTGGGCTCAATTGGTCATCGAAGTTGCAAGAAAATGATGAAAGAAAAAACACCCTTCTTGTACAAATTTGTGTGCTTTCAGATAGGAATAAAAGGCTTCAGCTGAAGTCTTTAATTATTTTAGTGAGAAATTACCTCTTTCTCAAAAACTACGTTACCTCAGAGGGAGTCGTTTCTCACAATGTTTTATACTATCAACAGCTCTCCGTTGCTCCGTGAAAAGCGATATAGAAGCATGTAGGTCACACAGTATGAGAAGTAGCAAGTAACAACCATTTCTAAGTGTAGAAATTAGAGTCTGATTTACATGTGTTCTAACTATTATTTATTTATTTTTTCAGGAATATGTTATGGTTTTGAAATTATGAACCAGTTTGAGTCACCAAATGTGCCCTTCACTTTGCTTTTGACAAGATTTGTCACACGTAAGTACTATTGTAAAAAGTGATTGTGGATGTTCAATTTAACTCAAACAAGGTTTTTCAATTTGTGTTAATTTATTTTTGCTGGGTAGATATGCACACAAGTTAAGCACAATGATTTATTTTCAATATTTTAATCAAGGATTTCAAGGTAATTGTGATGATTGTATGTCATTTAATAAAATAATTTTCACTTAAAAACTGTTTAAACATGTTATTCTGTTTCTGTGCACTCATTAATTTCTTAATGTAATGACCTTTGAGAAACATAGAGATGAGGTCATGTTGTAAGAAATTTGCCCACAATTTGTTTTTCTCAGAAATTTTTGTTCTTCTCTTTTAAGAGGGGTTGTGAAATGTTTAGGGTTATTCCTCATTCTCATAACATGGCCAAAAAAAATGTTCTGGAAAAGAGCAAAATTGTTACACTGGTTGTGGAAATGATTATCTTTTCTTTGAAATTTAGATTCTAAATAGTTTACTTTACCGATTACGTACAATGTTCATTTTTGTTTCCCTGCTTAGCTCCGAAGATTATTGTTTATGACAATGCCTGCCATCTGCACACATACTGCCTAAATCGAGAGCCTGACATGTTTAAGGACACCAAGTTTCTTATTGACCGACTACACTGGCCAAATCATACTGGTAATTTATTTGTGTTTTGTTTTTTATGGATGATGTTAATGCAAAAGCTTTCCATTCATTGAGAATTAAAATCAAATTTTCTACTGCAGTTTGCTTCACATAAAAATGTCAAGAAGCAGTTGGTGTTCTTGTGCAAAGAAATTCCAGTTGTGTGATTTTGGGGTGGTGCTGTAAATGTGTGATTTGAAACTACTTTTCTTGACATTATTAGAAGAGGTAAAACCATTTAAATATTGCACATGAGTTTTTGTGCATCTTTAGTGAAAATAAGTGCTTTAGTGAAAATAATATGTATGTCAGCATCCCAGTAAATTTTCATTCTTAATCCATATTGATATTTTTCTATAAAAGTTTAAAGGTCACACATAATTTACATTAGCTTGTTACATGACCTCTTCTTCTTCATCACCACACACAACGCAAGGATTCGCTTCCAGGGCCCATTTTCATGGCTCTGCTTACCATGAAATTATGCACTTAACTCCCACAGAACTTTGCGCTTTACAGGACACTGAAGATTTCCACAGTAAGCAGAGCCATGAAATTTGACCCTAATCATTAATGCAAAGAAAACTATTCTGTTTGCTTACTTTGGTTTGCTTTTCTAATTGATTTTATTACTTTCCACTAAGTACAACTAAGTATGTGTTTCTGATTGGTTTTTTTATTTCATCAGCCTGTTCCATTGGATATAAACTGGATGGATATTCACGTTACAAGACCATCAATAGCCAGGTTGCTGAGCAAATGAATTCATCTCTCCAACGTATCAAAGTGCAGCTTTCCTATATAGGTCACGACAATTTTTGGTGGCATTGCCGTTTTTATTTGTGGGGGAAAAACTTGAAGAAGCAAGGTTGTTTTTGATTTGATTTGATTTGAAATGGTTTAGTTACATTCGACACTCGCAAAAAGCACCTGAAGTGGTCAGACTACATAAAATGTTACATCCAAAAGTGTACCAAATAGCTCATAGATTAAACAACCCCCCCCCCCCAAAAAAAACAACAACAACAAAAACAACAACAACAATTGCTGTAATATCATTGACATGAACCTTTCTAACTCCATTGTCTTCTTATTGTACAAGTTAGGCATTGGCAATACTATTACAGTCAATTCAAGTTGATGTTTGAATTTACAAAATCAAGTTGCATCATTTAAATATTTGATTACTGTCTTTTGATTGTTCAGATGCATTAACAACATGACATAATAATGTAGGCTGCAATACAAAACCAGCGCTGTAATAACAAATGTATCGTACAATCAATTGAAGGGTCCACTACTGAGATGCATTCTGATTAAAGGTACAATTTTATTTGTTCAAAAAATATTTTAACTTTCCAAACCTATCGTTATGAAGATTCAACTTAAAACCAGCTTGTATTAGTATTGCACATTATTCATGTAAAGTATATTGCAAAGTTATTATTACATCATGTTCAGGGCACTTATTATACTTCCACTGACAAATTGACTGTAATAATATACACTTTTATGAATCATTGCCAAGACTAAATGTACAAATTTGAAATTTTTTTCTCAAGTTTGGGAAAAGTTTCATACCTCTTTACTGTAATATTTCGGCATATTTCGTTATAAATTTAAAAGGCGCCGTTTGTACAGAAAAGTGTTAATAATTATACATTGACCATTCTCCCACCATCATGGTTATGTTTCATGTGTACTGCAGCAATAATAGATATTGATTCGAGATATTGAAAATATATAGATATTGAGTTACTATCAGTTATATATATATGAATATACATGGGTGGCTAGTATGTAAAGTGGCGCCCATCACCAATGTGGCCCTGGTTCGATAACTGGCTAAGGCAATATGTGAGTAGAGTTGTGCGTTGGTTCTCTGCTGTGCCACAAGGGTTTTTCTTCGGACCCTCCGGTTTTCCTCGCTCCGGAAAAATCAAACACTTTTTATCTCAGGCTGTGCTCTTTGGTCATTGATGTGGCTGGCTGCCAAAGGCGCCCTTGCATGCCTGCTTCTCGAACACGTTGTAGCCGCGTCCTTCGCAATTCAGCTTCTCAGCTGCAATAAAGGATGTTTATCCTCTCAAATTATTATTATAATAGTTATTATTAATTAAAAATAATAATATACATGTGTAAATGTGATAAATTCAACATGACTGCAATATGATAAAGATCTGTTATCAGTGAGTGTTAATAATAATAACAACATTCATAATCATGAAAGTATGCGCCAAGGCGCTGAACATAGTTTTTTCGAAGAAAACAAATGAGTGTTATACGAGTGTTATATTCAGTCATCACTTGTTGTCATAACAAGCATTTCGAAATGTTAATGGAGTACACAATTTGTTACATCAGCAGTCCTCAGAACAATTGCCCAAATTTCATAAAGCTGCTTCAGCAGAAAACTATTGCTCAACACAACATTTCTTTTGCAAAAATCTGCAGGAAACCCGTTACAAATGGTACATGTGACATAATAGTTTTGCTGGTAACATGTTTCTGATAGGAATAATTGCTAAAATTCGTGCTTAGCAGCTTTGGGCCATAGGCTAATACAGCTGCTCACCAGTAAGCAAATAATTGATCTTACTGTAGTGGAGAAATATCCATTAGCATAAGCGTGTCAGAGTTTTATTAGTGTTTTAGTGTTCATCATAGTGTGTAAGTATTTTGTTTCAATTAAAGGGGTGCCGCTCCATTTTCAGATGCATTTATCTTAATGACGTTAGATGGAAATTTTGCACATGGAGATTGGTAACACGATCAATATTATAAACTTCATGTAAGAAATTAAATGTAAAATATTAATATTGAAGATGATATGGTATAGTTTATAATTTCCACATTCCAGAAATTGCAACTACAGTCGACTCTCGTTGTAACAAGATCTCTGGGACTGGTCAAATTACCTCTTTATACAGGAACTTTGTTCTAAGAGGACAGCAAAACAAAGAAACACAAAGCAGAAATGAGATTCGGGACTTCAGAATGTACTCTTTATGAATATAAGCAGAACCTCTTGATAACCTGCTCTTTATAACGAGGGTTGACTGTACTATACGATGACAACAACCCAACCGCAACTCTGAAAATACTGTTACATTGGATCATTCAAAACCTTTTTGTAATTTATTTACAACTGCAAATTATTAGTGTTTGTAATAAAAGTACATGTAATGTAATAAAGCAGTACTTACATGCTGTTAAATAAATGAAGATTGTGTAGAAAAGATGCACAAAAGCAGTACATGTAATTGTTTCTTCTGATTTATTTGCTGTATGTGGTGTTTTTCAGTTCACATTTATAACTCTGGAGTTAAAGGGATGGTATACATTTGGCAATTGCTCCAAAAATTAGTGACCATAAAAACTTACTTGGTAACAGTGCAGCTGTTGATAATATATAACGGTTTAAGAAAGGTTTCCCTTCTAAGGAATGTGGTTTTAGAGAAAGGGATTCAAAAAATATTTCAATATGAGAAACGTTTCTGCATGTGCATTCCAATTAAAGATTATTCTTCCTGCGTGGACATAACCGCTCCAGATTTTTGGCGATATCTCCAAAACGCTACGACCTGTTGAAATGAATTTTTCACAGGTTAGTTTTATTGTATATTTATAATCCTCATTTATATCTGATTAAAACAATCGAACGGTTCCAAAAACCAAAGGTACTTTGCCTTTAAGTTTCTTGATCAAAGAATATTGTCCGCGTTGAATGTAGCCAGATAACCTCTAATAAAATATATTAACGACATTTTCTAATACATTCGTACACTCCCAGTTGATCTCCATTTCATTTATGTATTGTCTTGTTTGGAAGTGATTTTTCGTAAAGCTCCATTGAAGTCAACTGATTATCGGAAGGGGCCTCTGTGTAATGAATGCCTCATACCATTGTGGTTTTGCAGAAAATGTACAAGAATTTTACAAAATAGCTGGTTTCGTGGACCTCGCTGAAATGTTTTGTTTAGTTATTAACATTAACTTCGATCAGATTAGTTAAATATTTCAGAGGAAACACAATGCACTCGGGGGTTTTCGGGTTTTTGTTTTTGTTTGGGGGGGGGGTGTTCAAGGCCATTGCGATGGTCATGTTGGAAAATTACCATATTAAAGTTTCACGGTCTGATTTTCACCGAAAGGCATTGTTTTGAGATTTATTTATCTCTGAACGAATTTTGACAGATAAAGATGTAACAAAATCCAAACAATTTCGCATTAGGCTATGCCACGGACGATGCGCAAAATACATAAAACGTGCAAATTGTTTGAACATGGCTAATGGACGTGAATTACAATTTAATTTAAGTTTTTAATTAACTACCACTTATAATTTGCGGATTTTCCGTGCTAAATAACCTTAATATTAAAGCTTATAACTTTCTCGAATCTATGAAATTAACTACTTTATATTTCAAACTAATTTGTTTGTGTAAATCGGCATTAGATCGGACCTAGCATTTTAGACGAAAACAGATGCGTTTCGTTTTTTGTTTGTTTTGTCAAAAGCATATGTATGTAGGCCTATAGGCCTATATGCCTAAAAATGTATGTGTCTGAATATACACCAAGCACACCAGCAAGTTGCAAATAACTAAATCGGTGATAATGCGACTTTTCATAAGGGGCAAGTGACACTCTTTCGTTCGTTAATTCTGTATGATGTTGTATTCTACATTGCTTCTGCTTATGGGCGTTAATTACTCAAACAGTTACTGCAAGGTTAGTCAACTTGTGACAAAAATGTCAGAAAGAAGTGTATCTGCGCCAATTCAGGTGTGTGTTTTTTACCGCACGTGAATTGGTAAAAAATAGCGAGGTTTATTCTGTTTGTCTTATAACATACCTTTTGGGTTTATTTAAACATGTTTCAATACTTTAAAACGGGTACTAGAATTACCCGGTGTGTCGGATGGGATTTGTGGACAGTACTTAGTATCCGTTGTAGATATTATTTATGGGATCGGTAAGGGTGTATGGAGAATGGATAACCACTTTAAGATCTTAATAAAACAATATTAGTACACTTTTTGGCATTAACTGTTTGAGTCATGCCGTGTTGACTACCGTATTTTAGAAGCAGACAAATTGGCAAGAATTGAACCACGGGTGTATTGGTAATGATCGAATTAAACTAAATGGTAAACTTTCATGGGCCTAATTTGTTTTTTAAAAAGTTTTCAATTATAGATCATAAGCAATTGATGTAAACGGCAATGGTCTATTAAATGTGGTATTTTCACAAATTAATATCATGACACTACATTGAAAATAAATTTAAGAACAATTGTGTAAAAAGTAGGCCTATATATACCTAAAGTGCCAGTTGAATTTTTATCGGACTTTGTATACACTAACCAAAAAATCTGAGACACCTCCTCCAATAAATCTCACCTACTTGGAAATGCACCCTTTTTCGTCAAACTCGTGCAAAAGTATTTAAAGTTATTATTTATAGGTATATCTATTTTCCTTCAGTCCAGATAATTATCATTTACGAAACAAAAACGAGTAGAACAAATGTTTACATGTATTAATGTTGGTGCCGTGTTTTGTCTCTTCTCTCTCTTATAGAAGCCTCATCTCAGCATCTTTCAAAAATCGTTCGGGTCAAATTTTGTCTGCCCATTTCCTAAATGATCTGCTGATAAAACTATAATGTTTAGGGGCCCATTTAGACTACTCGCAAGTAAAAACATTTCAAAATTCAACATGAACAGAAATTTAATAGGGCGTGGCCGGGCCAAATATTGCTCAATGTGTCGGGGGTTTTTGTTGATAGTGTATTTTGTTGTTGAGTGTTGCTGTATTCTGAAAACACAATATATGAGATTGTTATTATTGGTTGAGTCAGTGTTCTTCTTAATTTTGATACAAATAATAGGCCGGTTACACACCTATGTTCCAACACCCTTATTGTTCCGACATCCCTAGTATATTTTCCCAATCCTAACCCCAACCCTAACCCTAACCCTTACCCTAACCATAGCGTGTAAATCACGACGAGGTTTCGGAATATAGGGTTTTCGGAACATAGGGGTGTCGGAATTTAGAGCAGTCACCGATGTTGTGTCCCATGCAGTGATGAGGAGCTGGGCCAAATTTCATAGAGCTACTTAAGCAATAAAGTTATAAGTTATTTCTCAAATTTACAGTTGTCATTATGGTCAAAAAATTGCTATCGAAACGGGATTTTAAAGCACAAATTTTTCTTTTACCATTTTTTCATACAAATTGTGAAAACATGCTCCAAATTTTACGAATCAATCTAATTTTTCTAGGCTAACAATTTAAAAATTGATAAATTCCAGTTATTTGTTAGCAATATATCGCACATTTTGTCATGTTTGAGATTCAAGGGATAGAAAAGAAAAATCTACCCCCTCCTCTTTTCGGCTGGGTTTGAGCAACAAGGGATAGGAAAATCTATCCCCTTACTTAAATTATTACCACTCGAGCCACAAATAAACTCTCTTTTTTGTCAGCTTTCTCAATAATGAAGTATACATTGTAAATAAAAAGCTTTGCGTATTTTTCTTTGATATTATGATACAATAATAGTTTGGAGTACAACTGTGGCAAATTGTTTTGCTAACTAAAAGTATTTTAAAATTTGCACCCGATTTTTACTTTGTTCCTTCAGTAATATTTTATGAAGAAAAACCCCATTATTTTAACATTTTGAAAACAACTTCAAGAAAATTTGCTATATATTACAAAAAAAAGTGAAAAAATAAAAATTCTAGTTAAAAATGAACCTGTTCACAATGCCATGTTACGTGCACAACCGATAACTGGTATCCATGCTTATTTTGGCTTCGAAGAAAATATGTTTTGTTTTAATTAAACAGCTCTATGAAATTTGGCCCGGTTTAGGCCTTTACCTCAGCAGGATGATTCGCCAGAGATTCAAAGCAATAGCGCCCTCTTGTGTTAAGAATTTAACATGTGTTCATAATTTGTGCCGAAGAGAAGTGAAGTAAAAAAGATGTGCGCTTCACTTGAAACTCAACATTTATGAGTTCCTTATCTCTTTATGTTACCATGTTTTTGCCGAAACTTATCTATATGACATTTGCACTAAAACAAAGACATTTGTAACCCGTAGGGACCTACTATGATTAATTGAGTCGCCTCTTTCCATTAAAGTGTTTTTCAATGTGCTTGTTGTGAATTCTGGTTGAGATTAGAGTAGGCTAAAATTAGATGGCTCCCCCTTTTAAAAAAGCATTGTGTTATCATTTTCAATGCTGGACGGTTCAAATTTGCACTACAGGCAATCTCATTGCATTTGTATTCCTAGTTTTAGTATCAAGTTTTCACTTCTTAAAGGCACTGAACACGTTTGGTAATTGTCAAAGACCAGTGTTCTCACTTGGTGTGTCCCAACATAATTATGCATAAAATAACAAGCCTGTGAAAATTTGGGCTCGATTGGTCATCGAAGTTGCAAGAAAATGATGAAAGAAAAAACACCCTTGTTGTACAAATTTGTGTGCTTTCATATAGGAATAAAAACTTCTTGCCAGAAGTTGTTATTAATTTAGTGAGAAATGACCTCTTTTATCAAAAACTACGTTACTTCAGAGGGATTCGTTTCCTACGATGTTTTATACTATCTGCAGCTCTCCGTTGCTCGTTACCAAGTAAGTTGTTATGCTAATAATTATTTGTTCTGAGTCATTACCAAACGTCTACAGTGCCTTTAAACTTGCTCAAAATAATGTTGTGGGCCTACACAGAGTACATGTACAGACAAATTAAAACACACCGGAATGCTATCATTCCCAACATCAAATTTAACAATTATCAAAATGATTCTTTTATTAAAAACTTTTGAGTTCATACCCTTAAAAAGAGCTTGCTGTAGGCTGATACACAGAACAAATCATACTAATGACACATGTCATACTTTGAGGAAATCTTTGTGGTGCAGCTTTCTTTTATCACACTTGTACAATAGGATTGTGAAAAGAGAGACACTTTTGAAACATAAAAGTACTTTGCTGTTTCCTAAAAATGTTCAACAAGCAATGTGATGAAATTTGACAGAATTGTGATTTAATTTTCATTTCAAAATAAGTTGTTGGTTTGATAAGCAGACTATGACAGGGGTCAACGATTATATTTTTGTCTAGTTGATTGTTTTAAGAGAAACTCTGCACCGCAGTAATTTTTGAACGTTTTTATTCAAAATGTATTTGGAATTAGGGAATGAAATTAAATAATTCCAATGAAAAAGAATATACCATAAATTTGTATTATTGTTCAATAGTGATTAATATACAAAATAATAAGTTAGCAAGATAATTAAGAATGCCACATATATTCAAGTGGAGCAGCAGACTTGTTGGAAGCAGCAATTTTGGCATACAGTAGTGCAGTGAAGCCAATTATCAAACTGATCCAATTAGATGAGTGTATAGCTCAAGACTGAGTAACAGCACTACGAGGTCTGATCACCTTCATTTTTAAGAAGATTATTGCGACTACATGTATATTGGAAATACAGCTGTGTACACTTGTGTCCCAAATTGGTGTCCTTTTGGAATTCACCTGTCTTCTCAAACATTACTCATAATTGTTTGGTCATCATGGTTACTCACAGGCTCAGTTCTAAAGTACACAACCTCCAATAAACCTCTTTTCTACTTTCTTAGTGCATATTTTGAATTTTTCTGCTGAAAAAATGACCATTATATAAAGAATGAATACTGAAACTACCAAACATGTTTGAAATAAAAGTTATTGATACAGTTTGACCCAATGCATCTGGTATTTATTTTAAACTGGCTGGTCTTGTGAATGAATTTGAAAAATGTCAACCCCACCACCCCAACCAATTACTAACATTTTGGGAAAATAAACAAATTCTCATGAACAAATCAACATGAAATATGCCTACATGTTGTTATAACCAAAAGACATCTCGCCATTTTTCGAGATGATTTCTGGTGAAGAATGCTGAGAATTTCATAGAGAAAGTCAGTCAGTCAGTCAGTCAGTCATGACTTTTATCAGGACTATGATGACAGCATGCTGCATCTGTGCACCACAGCCAGGAGCATTCGTCTCATGGTTACTCCATTTGTAGAGATGTTGCCGAACTCAACTCCCTGAGAAAATTTAGGTAAAGAGTAGGTCAAAAGTTAGGTAATTATGATGTAGATGCAAAGAAATGTTAACTGTATGGTTATGATTCATGTTGGTCTAGAAATACAAAATAAAAAATTGTTGTACTGCAGACCGGAGGCTCCTTGTTTGCTGGTTTAGAGTGGCCTTGTCAAATGTGTTCAAAGTGCACCCTGTTAATTTTCACCCTCAATGTGAATTTTGTTTTGAAATTTATTTTATTTATAAGGGCCTTTCTTAAAAGGTATTTGCTTCCTTCCTTCTTTGACTCAACCCCTCCCACCTGTATGTGGTGAATACTAACAAAAGGCAGATGCTAAACTTATAATTGACGAAAAACAGATTAAGACCACAACAACTTCAAGAAAAACTGGTAATGCTTACATTCATAAAAGCCTCAAAATTTGCAAGAAGGAATATGCCACAATCATGTGTGTTGACTTGCTGTTTCACCTGCAGAATTGGTAGATGAACAAAATAATGTTAGGTGTTGATAACACGTGTAACATATCCGGTCATAAAATATAAAATTTAAATTTTTCCATTCAATGTGTAATACAACTTTGGTGATAATTATTATGCAGATTTACATTTGAAAAATTATCATTTGATAAGGACATATACTGTATTGAGAAATATTTTATCATTTGAAATGCTGTAATCTTTGAAAATACATTTATCAACGTTTAAAACGAATTTGAGTGTTTTTCATAAAAGTAGATTTTTGGGAATTTGAAAACTTTACAGGTGGAATAGATGTGATTTTCTAAAAAATGAATTTCAAGCATAAAGCCCGGTTCATACTTCCTGCAAATGCGAATGCGAAGCGAACTTTCGTTACGCAATAATAGGTACGCGCTCGTTTTCCAATTGTGACGCAAGGAAATTCGCTACGCACGAAGCATTCGCAAGAAGTATGAACCGGGCTTAAGTCTGACAGTAATTCCACAGTTCAGAAAATTCAAATGAATGTAACATCAAGTCCTTAACAAAAATGTATGTATTTGTTTTTAAATAAAACCTATATAATTTCTGTGTAAACTGCTATACCTCAGGAACATCCATGATCAGTACTTGTTCTTCCACTTGGGTTCCATCAACAGCAGCACATTGATCAACCAAATAAAGATATCTGTTTATAAAAAAGGTACAATTTACCTTCAGATCAATGAAAAATAATATTTCCTTTAACAGCCTTGTTGGGCTTTAATACCCTTTCTATGGCCCCCATCCCCAGATTTCTGCTGCAATTTTATAGATAGCGAATGTGACAGTATACGGTAGTTGATTACTCAAAAGGTTGTTTACAAATTAAAACCCTTACAAAAAAGCATGATTCAAAAACCAATAGCACTGATTGCAATAATTCCATCACAGTGACTACTGGGCAATCCAATTGTTATTAAAAACAAACTAACTTTAATTTAATATTATTGTGTCAGTGAAGTGTCTGCCATAAACAAGTGTATTGTCATTATTGTAAGTTTTTGTCAATCTTGTGAGCAAGCTGTCAGTATTAAGTTATATCTGCTTACATAGTATACAAACTTGTTTGCACAAGACAAGTTCAGAGAAAAAATTAGAGTTAAACAAAAACAAATTGATTAGAGCGGGATTTGAACCAACCTATGTATCAATATCACAGCATTATTGTAATAATAGTTGGATGTTTACAAAATCTTGTGCTTTGGTTATAAGAAAGACTTTTATATAAAGCAGTGAATCTGTAGACTTGGTTCTAAGTCTGTGATCATGATTTGGTTTTGTCTGACTGATAGCAAACACAGTGTTTACTGAGATAGCACTCTATCATGAAATCTTTATCCTTCTATCATGAAGCCAATTGAGGAAAATATCCGATGAGGCAAAATGGAGTAGTCTATCTCTTAATAAATGGAACTGTTTTCTATAGTGCACAAATGCAAAGCATTCATCACTCTTTTTTCATCACATCAAAATGTAATTGAAGATACAACTTTAATATAATAAACAAACTTCAAGATTGTATTCCAGATTGGGACAAAAATGCACGGTGAATACAACCAAAATGCATGATTTGTAGTTTAGGCCGTGTATAATGGTATGACTTATAATCCTACAATCAAATAATAAGGCCTGATGGTGTAATCCTAATTGTTATAATACCTCATACAGAAATCAATCGCATCCCCAGAAATGTCTTCTCCTCTCCGAAGACGATTGACATCTCCCACAGTCACTTCAGTGCCATCAAGCTTCGCAACACTAAATAAAGTAATTTGTAATAACAATGCAAACAGTATCAGTTACAGAATACATGTAATATTAATAGAACAACCGATTGCAAATGACCCGCGTTATTTAACAGAAGCACATAATGTCTTAAACCAATAATAACTCATGGCCTTTTTGCTAGTCTACAAAAAGTTCAAATTTTTAAGAGTTTGAGCTTATAAATGTTCGGACAGCAAATACTTATAACATAAGTTAATTATAATTAGCCTACATAGGGGCCTACTCAACAACATAGTACAAAAAAAAATGTTGCAAGATGATGCCGTTTCGAAATGAAAATATACGTGTAGGCCCTGTTACATGCAAAATTGTTTGTACGGTTGACAGACATGAGATAATGTCGGGATCCCGACAATAATTACTATATCATTGGGATCGTCTCCCCTCCCCCGTCCACGCTCAAGCAAGGACGACCCCGTAGGCACACCCTCGCGTGTTACTACATTAATATACAGCCATGACGAAAGTTAAGCTGTGATTGTTGCTCACTCAGACCAAGAAACAAAAGAAATCTTACCTGGTCAAGGAGCTCAAAGAACAACAAACAAATTTCATTGTATTTGCTGCTCCCATAGAGACTCCAGTGCACAGACAATGAAACCAACTTTTACAATTGGGTGACTGAAACGGCACTTCAATAGGCCACCATGAAGGCCTGTTGGCAGCTGTCGTCCAGAATGCACTTAGACCTAGGTTTACATAAAATTCATATAGAAATCAACAATTAAATGTATGCATCAATTAGTGAATTTAAACCTATTTTACAAATTGTTTATTAAAAGACAGTGCAGTATCGATACACAAGGTAGCACAGAAAAGTAAATTAATAGTTGCAGTTCTTATACCTTTTGAATTGCAGACGGCTGTGATGAGCCGTCTCAGGGATGCAACTGTCAGACTTCTACAGTCCACATTAGTTAAGTCAACTGATCCAGTCTGTCCACTACTCCGAGGTATAGGTCTGGTAGCGTGTACTAAAAAGAAAGAAACATTTCTTCATTATAAGTACACATTAGGCCTAATATTGTTCACTTGGGGGGGGGGGGGGTGACATAAGGGCCCATTTAATAAAGCATTTCATAACAAATACAAATACCATGTGTAACCACTGAGCTAGGGGAAACAGAGAGCTAATATAAAGAAAAAAGGTACATAGGCTACTTTATTACACATGAACCTACCTATTATTCATTGAACAAGTATAGTATCAAGCATTTTAGCTACATCAAGCTACATCAACACAAATTATGAAACATGAGACGCCTCACCTTTGCGGTTGCCAAACGATACAGGCCTCGTCAAAGCCGCTTCCTTAAATCTGGACATCACGTCCTTATTGTCCGCGAACGGACGCATGAATGAAGGACCTGATTTGAAACACACAAAAACAATGTCAAAATTCATTACACCTTATACTTGCATTTAATGAAAAAGGAAAAATAACATAACAAGTGTAAATAGAGAAATAAAAAACCTTACCACCCCATTCCAGAACTCCCTTGCTAAGGCGCATGATAACAAAGGGAGTCACTTAAGGTCCTTGCGCGTCAATCCACTTCTCGGCCTGAAAATGAATAAAACAAGAATGGGTATACGTTTGGTAATCAATCTGAAAATTAGTGGCAATAAAAACTTACTTGGTAATAAGTACAGCAGCTTTCGATTGTAAAAAGCATTTTGAGAAACATTTCACTTGTAATGTAGTTATGGACAAAGATATCAGTTTTATCCCCCAATTGAATTTAAATCTGAAAAACGTATCCGCAGATACGTTTCTCAGATTGTGTTTTCCAATTACGGATTATTTTTCCGGTGTGGACATAAATCGCTCCGGATGTATACATTAATATTATTTGTTGTTGTTGTTGTTATTAATATGTTTTCGAGACCGCCAAGTTTTCGGGCCATAGACCATGTCAATCGGGCCTGCCTGAAGGTAGAACTTAAAGGCACTGAACACGTTTGGTAATTGTCAAAGACCAGTATTCCCACTTGGTGTATCCCAACATATGCATAAAATAACAAACCTGTGAAAATTTGGGCTCAATTGGTCATCGAAGTTGCAAGAAAATGATGAAAGAAAAAACACCATTGTTGTAAAAATGTGTGTGCTTTCAGATGCCTAAAAAGGCTTCAGGCCTGAAGTCTTTTAACATTTTAGTGCGAAATTACCTTTTTTCCTCAAAAACTACGTTTTTCAGAGGGAGTCATTTCTCAAAATGTTTTATACTATCAACAGCTCTCCGTTGCTCGTTACCAAGTAAGTTGTTATGCTAATATATATTTTGAGTAATTACCAAACGTGTCCAGTGCCTTTAAAGGGTGTCACCTGTTTTTGCTTTAAAAAAAAATACTAAAAAAAAATGAACGAGCATTTAAGAAAAAATAATTTTCGGTAGATAGGTTGCAGACGTAACCGGCGGGTCATCGGAGGGATTTAATAAAGAAACCTTTTTCGGTTGTGCCATTTCGTCACTTATGATCTAAACTGGTATACAGTACTGACCGGGACTGGGTGGTCTCTTCTTGAGATCCTCGCCCGCCGCGGGATCCCCTAGGTGTGACCACTCAGTTTCGGCATGGAGGAAGATGGTTTCGGTTGGTATACTCTACTGGCATACCTGCAAGGCCGTTGTGTTAGTTTTACTTCACTGCCTTTCTTGTTTTCCTTAACTACTTAAATTTATTTTTTCGAGTAGGGGCCTACGTGCTTGTGCATATTTTGTTTCTTGTGGCTCGACCAAGGGACCTTCCTTTTGGTTCACCTAATTCTTATTCTCTGTCTCAATGCAACCGATGTTTTTAGGGACCATTGCCTACAAGCTCTGCTTCTAAAATGTATCCCTCTGCAGTGTCATGTTTATTTTAATCTTGTTCTTGATATATACTGTTAAATTGTATTCTTTAAACTGATCGCTCTTGCTGAGTGATAAATGTCTTTTTACTTGTTGATACTGTGGAAAATAAACGAACCTTGACCCTTGAACTGTGCAATGGGTTGTTAATGAGATTGATCAGGGATGAGTGACTGTTGTTTATCTGTGATGTGTCGACCTGTGAAATCCTTATTAGTTGCGATAACCCTCCATCCTCCCGACCGTCGGGAGGAGCGATTATCGCATATGAAATCCCACGTATTCTCCATGAAGTGATAATCTCAGCTTACAACAGAAAGTGTACTGTGTGGTCATTCCGTGAATTTCCCATTAGCCAAACTCACCGAATTCCCATGACCCACTATGTTCCGACACCCCATGTTCCGACACCCCTATGTTCTGACAACACAATCTATATTCCGAGCTCCAACACCCCTATATTCCGACACCCCTGTTCTGTCAGCTCAACCTATATTTCGACACTCCTATATTTCGACACCCCTGATATATGTTCCGACACGTTATTTTCCAACATTATTACTCTGTTAATAGTTTGTTTTCCACCAAAAAGCACATATTCACAAAATTCCATGTGCTATCTCGGCTTCGTTGTTGTTGCTATTTAAAGTTTCTGATGTATAATTGTTTTTATTGTGGTATAGAAAGCAAAACTCAAAATGAATGTATATTATAGCTTTTCCAGCCCAATTTCAGGACAATTTATCAGGTTATCTGTGCATGGGTAAAATTGGACTGTATTTTTTGCGTTCAAACGGAGGGTTATTTTAACACTTTTGGATTAAGGGTCGATTAAACTCCTCGCATGCTCGTCTGTAAGGTTAATAAGCTTACACTCTAAACAAAGTCATTTTTAACAAACCAAAATGCTTCATAAAGGATGATGTTAAAACTTGTTTTATCTTTCATTCACGAAAAGGAGATTGCAGAGGCACGTAAGCAAAACAGATCAATAAGAGTCTCTCTCCCCTTCATTGTTACAATGCTAGATAAATTAGTATTAAATTGGTTAAGTTTGAAAAGAAAATTGAAAATAATTGCGAGCGGGTGTGGTTTCTTTAAGTCGCACCGTTTTTCTGGAAAAAATTCTTTCATGTCACGCACCATTAACTTTTTATCCGATAAGAAAGATCGTCTTTCTGATGTTCATTCCCAAACCCATGAGACCCACACCAGTTTGTCATAGGCAAACTCAGGTCTGCTCATAATGGGTGATTTAAAACAAATCTAAAAAGTTGTTCACCACGAACATACTCAGATGCATTTACTTTCAAAGCATGATGTTCCAACTAGCTGTAAAATAAATTACAATTCTTACCGTATCAGCAAGTTTCCTTCATTTTCGCCTATTGTACTGGAGATTTCTTTGAGTTATCTGTGAATACAAATAAAAACATCCAATCTTATTACCTTGTACATTCTATGTAATTTATTGGCAGGCGAGTACAACACTGGCCATGGGTCCATCTTGTGCCACAATTTCCACACATGAGATGTGCCCCTTATCCTTCATATCAAAAGTTTATAAAATCAGACATTGAAATATCCACAAATATAAGATTTAGTGTTTTCTTCCATTGAGTTGTGTATCAGGCTCTGTGGCTCCATTGTAAACATCACCGTGACATCACCGGATGGTTAACATGGTAACTGGGGAAATTTAAGACATTCATATATAAATAAAAGGTTTACCCCATTATGAATTGGTAATACTAGAATATACATTTACATTTCTGTACATCACTCAACGTAGTTAACGACTCTGTATGGTAAACAATAAGTTTGGTGTCTTTCTGATTTGGGGAACAGGGGAAAATATATAGCACAATAAAGATAATTTGTTTACTCTTTCAAATGATATACAGTTCGTTGGGGGTTTATTTGTGAGCAATAAAATAAAGACTGTTTACTGTAATAATAAGCGTTACATGGGCTTAGGCATGAGGAACAGTGTTTTACTGTAACCAGTCAGGCGGATGTGGGTTGAATCGATCGTGTAAAACTGTCCACGTATGCGGAAGGCAAAATAATTTTCTCAGCTAAACAAAAAAAAATTCCAAACATAAGAACAAAATTAAATATTTACCGAGCAATCGTACTAGTTGAATACTTAAAACCGCCATCAACATTACATAAAGTAGTCATAGTTATTTGCAATCTAAATGAATGTCGTTTACTTGTTTAGCTATAAACAGTGTGTATTTAAATGATTTTTCTTAAAGGAATGTCAGGGCAGGGAGCCATGATGTGCTCTCTAAATAAAACTGAATTTTTCTCTCCCTCATCGGTTTGGCGAGTGCTGTTTTCAAGTTGCAGTCGAGATGCTCCAGATCAGAACCTTAAAGGGAAGGTACACGTTTGGTAATCATTCTTAAAATTAATGCAAATATAAACTTAGATGTAGGTCTCTAGCAGCTTTCGATATTATAAAGCATTTTGAGTAACATTTCACTTCGAAGTAACGTATAGTTATGGAATATCAGTTGTTATCCCCACAAATTTGGATCTGAGAAACGTATCTGCAAATACGTTTCTCATATTGTGTATTCCAATGGCGGATTATTCTTCCTGCATGCGATGGACATATTATTCGCTCCGGATTTTTGGCGGTATATCAAAAACGCGACCACCTTTTGAAATGGAATTTTCACAGGTTAGGTTTATTGTATAGGCCTATATATATATATATATATATATATATATCATTTAATATTTACCCAGTCAGTTTCCCTTGTGGTCCATTACTTGAATTATATGATATATAAAAAAAAGTCGCATCCCCTTAAGGTGATCCCCGGCTGCCGCTTCCCAGGTTGTATCGTATGGGTGTGATCCCTGGCTACACGGCAGTTTGCGGTTGTATGGCTTTCTGACTGGCACCCCCCGAACAAAGATATTGACAAAATAGGGAGACCGCCAACATAGGGCTAGATAGCTCAGTTGGTAGAGCGCCGGCACGTTAAACCGGAGGTCGTTGGTTCAAATCCCACTCTAGTCAATTTTTCTTTGTTCAACCCAAAAATCATATATATATATATATATATATACACATAGGATTAAAACAATCGAACGGTTCCAAAAACCTAAGGTATACTTTCCCTTTAACATAATGAGTGGTGGTGTGTGAAATTTTAAGCAGGAACGAGGAAAACGACTGTTGTAATGATTGTAATTGTTTAGAAAATAATCGATCATTTTCATAAAACGAATCTTGGACTACACTGAGGTATTAGGTATAGTAGCGAGTCTTAGTAGTTATTAGAAAAAGTTGTAATCATAAAAACAAGGTAGGGGCATATATACAAGTACAATTGCTGTTTATTTGGCCCACAAAACAATACAAACAATACATGTAAACAATTAACAATACAAGTTTAAGTACACTAGTGACAAAATGAACCCCTAATATAAGTCAAAATGAAGCTGGAACTGATACTGATACTAGTGATAGGGTGGGACGGGAAAGGGAGAGGCATTAGCAAACGATGGCACAAAAATAAAGTATCACAGATTCAAGCCAATTAACCAGCAGAATAGAAAACACTACCTAAAATATGTGGGCCAAAGCCTCTCTAATCCAAGCTTCAATGGCGGCATGATTAAGATAAGTACAACAACAATAACATCAATTAATGGGAAAACCAATGAACTATAAGAAAAAATGTATAGACTATAATATAATACTATAATATGGATATATAAAATTAGTAGGGTAGATGGCCTTAGCTTTCGTTCCAATCCGGACCTTCGTCAGAAGCAATAACAAACACAAACGCAAACATATCCATTTATAGCAAAAAAAAGAGGAGCAAAGGATTAAGGGAAGGTATCTAGAAAAAAACGGGAACATTATAGCCAATCAAAGTTAGTAATACATATACATTTATTTTTGCTATTAAGGTGTACTTTTTAATTTTTTGTATATGTCTTATATATTTCTAACTATTGTAATGACTCTGTAGTTTGACCTTCGGGTCACGAAGTTTGTCAATTTTAATAAAATTCAAAATTCAAATTAAATTCATATTAAAAAAATATAAACAAATATATAAAAAATAAATAAAAAATAAGTTTTAAATTGATGTGTCTTATTTTAGTTAACTATACTTTATATGTGAATTTTGTGATGTACGGCTCTTCAATCTGTGTAGCCTATTTATAGACCTAAAGTTAGATGTTTTGAAGACTGAATAAATTGAGTTTTAGGACTCCATTCAAAATAATAAAATAACATAAAAAAATGAAATAAATAATTGCATTTATAATTAAATAAACCAAACAACTTCCGCCAGTGATAACATTTCGTCACCGACGCCCACAGAGGTAGATACCAGTAAAAGGTAACAATCTGAGAAAACTGCGTTTAGGAATCATCAAAATGGTCGGGTAAACTTCAATCTTGTTAATTAGTGTTGCTGTGAAAAGAGTTGTACTCATTACTACCAGTACCAGTAGGGTCCACAATTTAAATGATTTACATTTACCTGTTTGGATTCAGAAGTAGATGGTTTGGGTTCAGAAGGAGATGGGAGCGAACAATCTGCATTCTGATTTTCCGAATCTGATGACGAAGCCATTTTGGCTGTCCAACATGAATACAATCATACAACTAAGTTTCTTAACGGGTCCTTCTCATCAACGAGCAACAGTAGAAGTGAGGAGTACTGTACTTGAGCAGAGAACCCCCCCCCCCCCACCCTTAAATAATGTTTCCACGTGTTTATTGTGTGCGTCCGTAGCGTGCGTGTTCAATTCCACTTCCTGTCATGCTGCCACGACTATACAACTTATGATGATAACTTAATATGCAAAACTATTGCATATTCAACAACTAATGTCAATCACACACATCACTTGGCCGAGTTTGACAGGCAGTCGTGAATATTCAAAAGTATACTGCTTTTAATTTTGAAGAGATCAAAACATCCAGGTAACAAAATATCAATGATCTAACCTAACCACTAGTGGACAGTTTACTAGGAGAGTTTACTAAGCAATTCTTTTACGTAACGGAATACGCTAGGTGGGACAAATTTAGAATTATTGAATAAAACCAACCCTATTTTCCTAGTAAATACTACCTAAAACCGAACACGACATATAACGACTGCGAGATACCATTTAGAGACTACGAAAGCTTTGCGCATACGCAGTTTAACCACAACCATTCGTGGTTTAGCTTCATACGTCGTGTTGCATATATGCCTCACGTAAACTGTTTACTGTCGTGACCGAAGTCATTGTATAAAGTTTCAAGACAACAATAGAACAAGAAAATGGCGGGATCTCTTGAAAAACTCTACCTAGGTTTTGACTTCAGCACACAGCAGGTCGGTATTATCATGTCATGACTTTGTATAGTTACAATAGGGGTATTTGTGGACGGTCGTAACCCCTCGCCTCCGAACCGGCGGAGTAGATTTAACCATAGTAGGCCTATATAGTCTTATGCCATAGAGTAGACTAGAGAAAGGACAACAGTTGTCCTTTCTCTATGGTTTAACCATGGAGGAATTTAACCATAGAGAAAGGTTCTGTTGTCCTTTCTCTATGATTTAACCATGGAGGTAGAATCTACGTACCTCCAACGTACCGATCATTTTATAATAAACACATGATTGATGATTCTATCCAGCTAGCGCTTTTTACTATATATTACTAGTGAAAGTATAGTAAAATAGTTAACAGTACTATTATAGTATCTTTACTAACTATAGACTGTACTGTATCCTTGCTGAGGGTAACTGTTTGTGTTAGTGTTACTCATAACTGAAGTTGTGCTGTCGTCTCCACTTAACCAGTTATTAAACAATGCTTAACATTTTTAAAAGTTAATGCAGACGATAGCGACAGCGTACAACAACATGGGCTGCGGGTTCTACTCTGGTTGGCCCCACTGTCTTGTTCTAGTAGTACTACTACTTACTAGAGAAGATGCTGTTGTGATAATCATAACCATGACATGAGGGTTACGACAATAATTGGGTAAAAATGTTGCAATTTTGTTGACCGTTGTTTAACAATTTATGGAGAAACACATGGTCCATCATAGTAGGTAGCTCTATTTTTATAGATAGGTCAGTCTAACTAAGATAAGAGACGTGACCAAGAGCTAGGATTATCAAAAAGAAAATTGTCTTGGTAAGTAGGTAATGTAAGTTGTATTATTCTACAAAATGTAATGAGGAAAAGATGCAGAATCCGGCTTCCGCTTCTCCGATAGCGGTAGGTTTTTGTGACTACACAACTGGAGCGTCTAACCAAGACTATACAGGGTGTCTCGAAAAAAAGGTAATCCTACTGTAAAGGGTTTTTATGGCCAGACTATATGTTTACCAGCAGAAAGCATGGCATCATCTTAAAGTTGAAGCCTTGTGCTTTTCAATGATACCTTGGGTTACATTCCAGGGTCACGCATCATGGAGCACCACTGTCTTGAAGTTGTGGTGCAAAAACCTCAGGTTGTCACAATGGTTCAGCTAACGGCAGAACAGAGAATCTTTGTGGTCAAGAAATGCACTTGTCTCCCGTGGGTGGTCAATCAGATGCAGCGATGTTTTCCTGAGATCTTGCTGTCCTTGGCCTTCCTGAACTTCCTTTGTTGCGGTTGAGGCTGGTTCCGTGTGCTTCATACTTTCTCACATTGGCCCAGATTGTTTTCTTTGCTGGTGGTTCTCGGTCTGGGAATGCTTCTCCAAAGGCATCCCGTTTAGCCTGCAAACTTCTGGTTTCATACAATTTCTTGACCACAAAGATTCTCTGGTCTGCCGTTAGCTGAACCATTGTGACAACCTGAGGTTCACACACTGTCTGAAGGCCAGAATGACATGGGTTCAAAAGTGAACCAACTGCATTTTTGCACCACAACTTCAAGACAGTGGTGCTCCATGATGCGTGACCCTGGAATGTTACCCAAGGTATCATTGAAAAGCACAAGGCTTCAGCTTTTTAGATGACACCTAGAGCACACTAGTTGAAACATTGATGAGAGCAAACCAGCTGGCTCTCTTCAGAGCCAATATTAATACATGGTGCAGGCCCCTACCCATAAGAATAAACAGTTGAAAAAAAGTGGCTGTTGGGTACGGCATCTTACCCTATAAAAATATGTACTCAAATTGAGTGTGATTCCCTTTTATTTTCCAGATTAAGTCCATTGCGATCAATGATGCCTTGCAGGTTATCCAGGAGTTTTCTGTACAATTTGACAATGATCTTCCTGAATTTAGGTTTGTATAGAATAGTTGATCCATTCTCCCCTAAGAAGAGGTATGGTCTTGTACTTGTAGCAAGTAACTTGCAGACAAGCTGAATTAAACTTAAACAGCTACTTCAGCGATTTTTTTTTAATGGGAATGCTATTTAAACTTGTTTATATTGTGTTTGTTTATAAATCATTTAAATTACATTTAAATCATACATTTTGTACACTTCTAAATTTTTCGTAATTATCTATCAAAAAATTAGGCCCCAACCTCAAGGTTTTGAAAAACGAGAAACACTTCTGCCTTTGATGGAGTGCTTCAAAATAACAATACTTTGACGCAGCCTGCTTTGACGTCATGTGTGGGATGTTGCTTTGTTATATCTCCAAAAACGGAGCTCCCACATATGACGTAACATAAGTGATGACGTAACAGGGCTTTTCGTGAATCTTCCTGAAAAGCACCGGAGAAGGGTATTCAAAATGATTATGTTTTATAATACACAATTAAAATCTGTTTAATCTCATGTTAACTCAATTCCCTTATGGATAATTTTTTTTTTAATGAATTTTAGGAAAGATCTGTTGTTGCAGTTTTCGTTCAATTAGGTCTTTAAAACTTTGTCTGCTTGTTGCGATGATCATTATCCTCTGGTCTTCTCCTTACAAGGGACCAGAGGAATACATTCATCTCAAAACATTTGGCTGCCAACCTGTTGGCATTACCCCACCCCTGACTAGCTTTCATGACACAAACTTTAAGGAGACAAATTATGGCTAATAGTAATATCCATTGAAAAAAGATAATCATTTCATTTGATCACCTGCGGATAAAATACATTATTCAATGGACACTCACAGCCTATATGTGGCGCCACCTGGGGGGTAAGTGGCTGGTTTTTTCATGGTGGGTGGGCCATCAAAATCCTGTCCAGTAGGTCTTTGCCAAATTGACCTTGCACATTTCCCAGGTCGAATCTGGGGGTTCCTTTTTGCAAATTGGCAGGGCACCTATTTTCAACCAATCAGGTGCAGTTACATAAAATAAAAACGTTGGCATGCTGCAATTGAGCGGGAAACCTCGCTTTGGTTCAGCTTCCAACCAAGTCAACATCAAGTTAGTAATATCCTTTAAAAAAGAGAAAAATCGTAAAAATAAAGATAATAATAGTATGCGCTTTTAAATATTGCATGAAAGCACCATACACTATACTACATACATGTTTGTTCATTGGGCCTCAAGCATTCCTAAAACCATTTAACCTTTTGAGTATGCAGCACCGGCAGCCAAATTGGCACACAGTGTGCTAATCATTCACAACAACAATGTCTACCCACGCAGGTACCCTACTCCTGGATGATGAGAAGCAATTATAGTGTTACGACCTGGATCTGAACCCACACTCCGAGGACTTCCATGCTCTAGACTGCTCGGCCACGACATGCTATCTTGAAGAAAAATCCAACCCAAAATTGTTTCAGTTTTTTAGTTTTCTTGTTTTTTTGAAAATGGGTTGAGGAATAGAGATGAAGAAATTAAAGTGAAATATAAGTGAAACAAGAGCCTAGGAAACATGTCTAATTCTGATCATCTTTAAAAGACAATAACATTTGTGGTTTATGATGTTGCCATATAACAAAAGCTTCTATCTTGTCTTATAGAACCCAAGGAGGAGTTCACATCCATAATGACCGACTGACTATTACATCTCCCACCATTATGTGGGTCAAGGCACTAGACCTTCTCCTTGTGCGAATGAAAGCTGCAGGGTTTGACTTCTCAAAGGTCGTTGCGCTGTCTGGGACAGGTCAGGTGAGGATATAAATGCATTTTTACTCGGGGAGATTGATTATTAGCTTTTTTTTCGAGTGTCGCGGCAAAACGGTCTAGTGCACCGGCCACGAGATCCTGTGTTCTCAGAGTGAGGGTGCAGGTCCCGGTCTTAGCACTTGTGTCCTTGAGCAAGGCACTTAACCATTATTGCTTCGTCCTTCAGATGGGATGTAAAACGGTAGGTTCCGTTGTGTTGTGTAATGAGCATAACAGAATCCAGTACACTTATTTTTAACCAGTTCGCTTTGGAAGACACAATAAAGCCCAAAGCTCATATGCAATATGCAGCGGCGGGCTTATAAACTGGCATGCAAGTTTCTGTGCGTGTTTGGCGGTAGTGTGTCAACACGCCTTGTGGGGTGAGGCACTGTGGCGGACTGCCCGTACCGAGGCATCTGTTTAACGGAGTTCCTGTGGTCATGCTTCGGTGGCCCAAGTCAAAAGGCACTGCAAACAGATTAATACTTTGGATGGATTTGTGCCTCATGCCGTTGTCAAAACAAATTATTAATGGCTAGAAAAGAAAGTTGCTTTTTGGACTGAAAGTAATCCAGCGCAGGTAAAACGGGAAAATGTTTTTTTTAACCCCAGAGCTAGTTAAGAGAAGGGGTTTGCATTTTATGACTTTTGTTTCTTGTGTTATGTACAGCAACATGGCAGTGTGTTTTGGAAGGCTGGTACCTCTTCAAGACTTGGTAATCTGCAACCTAACCAGATGCTACATGAACAGTTCATTGTAAGTAGCATCTGATATAGAGTGTCAGGTTCAAGCATCACAAAATTTCCGAAGTTATTTATGAAAATGAAACAATGTCTTTTCCATAACGACCCTGTTTTACAAGAGAAAATCCTTGTATAAAGAATGCTTCTGTACTTGTTGTATGAAAGTCAGTCAGTTTATATATTATGAGTGAGTGCTACTATTTTGTAAAATAGAACCTACTTTGACATTGGTACAGTTTGTTTTGTAAACTTAACTTCAATTTTTTTTCTTCAAAACTGACGTGTACATGTATCAGTGGTCTTTATGATGTCATCTTGATGTTCCCTTATTTGATCCTTTCTAGGATAGTTTTGTTGTAGCCGACTCCCCAGTCTGGATGGATTCTAGCACCACTGCACAGTGTCGGAACCTTGAACAGGTGATGGGCGGACCCCAAAGTGTTGCTGACATTACAGGATCTAGAGCCTATGAGGTAAAGGTCTTTAAATGTCATATCTGGGGCCAATTTCGTAAAGCCTGTAAGCAGACATTTGTTTTCAGCTTACGGATTCTTTTTCTTTTTCACAACCACTACTTACCGTAAACAAACATAATGCAAATTTTACTTGCTGGCTGTTCTTGTAAGCAGGGCCCAATTTCATAGAGCTGCT